>VXBB01022072.1:354677-365398 GCA_013399915.1 Illadopsis cleaveri | reverse complement strand
AAAAAAAAAAGTTCCTAATATAACGCCTCCCCAGTCTAAACAAAACCATCACAGAGACAAAAGGCAAAATTGGAGAAAATCCATAAGCTGAGTTCCCACTAAAGCCCAGGCAGAACGTGCTTTAGGACAAACAGGAAGGCACAAGACACAAACTGCTTTCTGGAGTCATCTTTTCCTTGCTGAAATTTCTCAGAGTCATATTTAAACAACACAACTGTCTTAATTAAACATTGCTGTCTCCATAGCTGTGGACAAGCAGTACATACATATGCAGGATTATTTTAATGGGCTGGATGTCCTGTGACCACATCTGTTCTGTGAACTTTAAATGCTACAACTCTATTCTAAACCAGAGAGAATGGGCAAACTGCTCTTTGCTATTTCCTCACTGGGAGAGCAGAAAAATCATTAATGTAAAGTTGAATGATATTGTTACATAGGGCATGTGTAACAACACAAGATCTCTTTGTTCATTCACCTCGGATAAGGCCCCAAGGAACACAATATAAAATTTTAAGGAAGAGTCTTCCATTTTTGGACAAGCTTTTTGTAATCTTCAAAGGAAAAGTGAAGTTAGGAATTGGAATATTTTCTATTGGGGGACAAATTGTTTGTGGAAAAAAAACTCTTCTGAGCAAAGTCAATTTTTTTCATTAGGGCAGTATCTTGTAACATATGACACTGAAATGCCAACACTGAAAATCCTCTTAGGCAGACAGACAACCAAGTGCTACTTCAACTTAAAAAGCTGCTACAATATTTGAAGAAGTGCTCAATATTGCCCAGTGCACATCCAGAGAAAACGTCAGAGATGATTAATTCAGTAGGACACTTTTGATAAATAAAGTACTTAAAATACTTGGTTTTACTGTGACCTGAGAAAGTGAGGAAGGCTCACAGCTCATGGTATCATTTGAAACTTTCAGGATCATTTATTAGGTCCCACAACAACGTGCACCACTAATACCTCCCAGTCAGCTAACACTTGTATTCTGCTAATTATCACAGTTAATTATCACACTCCTCCCCTGCCACAGGAGAAAAGGAAAAAGACTAATGGAAAAAAAAGCCCAAGGGATTCAGGAATAGTCCCCTAATTATTAGGATGCACCTTGCTTCTGCTATCAAAATGTTATCTTCCTAATATTAAGTTAAAGTTAAGTTAAAGGCTCATCTTTTGACACATTTCACAACAAAATTAATTTCCTCACTCTCCCCCTCCATTCTGTGCCTCTGTCCCCACAGTGAAATAGCCAACCTTGAGAGAACCCAGCTCTTGAAATGAAGTTTGGAGACACACATTAAAAGCTGCATTTGACAGTGCTGTGATTTTGGAGATCAGAACCTCAGCTCCACTAATATGAAATTTATTCCCATTTCTGTTATCATGCCTAGAAGCACCCTTACAATAGCTCAAGATTTCTTCATATTGAGCACTGTGCAAACCAAGATTTCCCAAGGGATTTTCTGCAAAGAAAAATGAGCAAAGGGATGAAGACAAGCAGATGAAACAGAACTGATGGGTACAGCAGGCACTGTCCTCAACTTCAACACAGCCCAACTTGCACTCTGTATTTTTAACTGATATAATTAAAATTACAGTAAATTTTAAGCTTTGCAAAACAAACTGGTTTTGCCTTTTTTTTAATCAGGACTGTTCCTCTCAAAAAACAGCATCAGAGTGGAAGGAGAAAAAAAGAATAAATCCATCAGAAATGAAGTTCATCACCATCCTCCCCACACTTTCTACAAGCATGTTGAAAGGCTGTTAAAAATGGGTTACTGATCTCCAAATCACTGACCCCCAGAGCAGTCTGTCCTCCCCTTCCATGGAGCCCTGGCTGAAACAGAATCACCAATCTGTGCCTCTGCACAATCAAACAGCTGCCAAGGTGCAGAGAAAACATCCTGAAAACCTACAGCTCCTGTGTCCTGCTGCTGTGGGTGACACAGAGAGACAGCACAATGTCACCACCGTGTCCCCACGCCACAGGAGAGGGGTCATTAATTCCTAAACACAACATTAATTCCAATTAACAACACTGCTGCCCCAAACCACATGACTGTGGGTGCACAGGGCAGCCAGGAGGTGCCAACAGGGATAATGTGTCCCCAAATCCTCAGCGTTGCCTGGACTCCCAAAACATTTCCAGGTGTTTGAGAGTCCTCACCAGTGCCCTGGTGCTAATCCCACCAGGCTGATCCCTGTGCAGGCAGCTGAATCAGGAACAAAGGCAGGCACAGCACCCTCCAGGCAGGAAGCACACAGCACTCTCCTGAGGAGTCCCTCTGACACAGTCAGGAATCATTTCTGCAACAGCATTGTAACTATTGAGGGAAACAGGTAAAAATGAGCTTCTGGCTAACATCAGTTCTATAATCAATTTAGAAGCAAATTTCAGATAGATTTTGAAGACTGATCAATGGAAAGTCAGGACAAGACCAGCTTTAAAACTGAGTTTTCTACCTCATTTTAACCACACTCATGTTTACTGTAAATGCTCCTTTCACCAATGACAGCAAAAGAGATTTGAATCAATGGCTACATTCTCATTTCTACCTGAGAGACAAAATTAGGGTCTTAGAAAAAGAAGTAGATCACAAATAGAAAGGTAAAAATCTAATTAAAAGCTCCAGAAATCTATCAATCATAAAATTAAAAACATATATTGCAGCCATCAAACAGATGGTGTAAAAACGAAATACAAAAATTTATTCTGACAGAGACAACTGGCAGACCAGATTCAGCAGCAGGGGGGGAAGAAAAGGCTGAAAATAACTGGAGAAGGTAAGAATCAGCCTCTTAAATCCTCCATTCTGTGGAGATGGCCTTCAGCTCAATCTCAGATTTACTGAGTACAGAGCACAGACCTGTTCCCTTATCTTTGATGTGTTTAATACCATTAGACAAACTGTCAGCTGCTTACAAGGCCATTTGCTAATGGGGAAGAAGCAGTTCTTGCCATTGACAAGATCCATTCAAGATCTTAAATGATGATATGTCTCAGTAGAAAGCACTGAAAACAGAGTTGGAAATAAAGCATTACAGATCTCTGGAGAAGAGACTTGAAAAATACTGAAAACAGAGCAGCCTGGGCCATACTGCAACCCAAATATGACTGGAAGCCAGCCTTTTCTTATCCTGAATGTGACTTAAACAAACAAAATAGAATTGATAGAGCTTTACACTGGTAAACAAAACCTGTTAGTGAACACAAGAGGGATGGGAGTCACCACAGCAGCCCTAGATCAAAATCCACATCATGAAAGGTGGCTGTGCTCAGGGGGAGGTTGGTCTCTTTCTCCAGGCAGGAACTGACAGAATGAGAGGACACAGTCTCAGGCTGCACCAAGGGAAATATAGGTTGGATATCAGGAAAAAGTTTTTTACAGAAAGGGTGATAAAGTACACGAATGGTCTGCCTGGGGAGGTGGTGGAGTCACCATCCCAGGTTGTGTTTAAACAAAGACTGGATGTGGCACTTGGTGCCACGGTTTAGTTGAGGTTAGGGTTGGGTTGGACTTGATGATCCTGGAGGTCTCTTCCAACCTAATGATTCTGATTCTGAATCAATGAGAACTTCTGGAAGGTTCCTGTGACCTCAGCAGCAGAAAGGAGCCAAGGACAGGGAGGCACATTGCCACCAGCCTGGCCCTCAGACCTCACAGGAGGATGGGGAATAAAACTGACCTCTCTTGTAACATCTTCTGAACACCACTGCTCCTGTCTCCATCCCTGTAAGAGGAATTTACAGACTGACAATCACCTGAAGGAACGTTTGCCACACATCATTCAGTCATTCTCCATCATGTGGCCAGCATTATTTTTCTTGAAAAAGCTTTAAAAGCTTTGCCCTTTGAGGTTCACTTTAGCTTTGCTCCCGAAACTTATCTTCCTTCTCACCTGAAGTTACAATCTTGCTGTGTCTCCTGCTCCCTGAGGAGGACAAACATCACTGTTTCATCCTGCAGGAGTGGAAAATAACCCCAAGAGGAAAAGAGAAGCCCCTTCAGAGAGCTGTGGGACCAAGAGAGGTGTGAGTGGATTCCTCCAGGTGCTCCCAGCCACGCTGTGGGAAATCAAGCACGAGGGGCATCACAAACTTTATCAAGGGTTTTGGGAAAATTAAGCTTCTTGAGGTGTTAGTTCCTGGAGGGGAACACATGCTGATTTAAGCCTTCTGAATAGCCTCGGCAGTAAACAAGCTCACTTCTTTACATGCAGTCACTGAAATTACTCACTGAGTATCCTTATTAGAGACATGTTCTTTTCCCTTGTTATCATTATCCCCAAACATCTTGTGAGATTTCTATGAGAAAATCACTTTTCTCTGCTCTGTGGAAGTTGAGAAATAGCCTAAATACTCTTGAAAACACAGACAACAAATATCAGAAGTCAATATCCACGCAGGACAAGCTACTTCTGTTTTAAACACAACTGGAAATGCTTGTACCCTGGCAGTGACATCCCAAAAGATTACAAGTATTTCTCACGATAAAGGTCAAATGACATTGTACAACACAAGGAGTTTTATACAGCTACTACACCAATAAAAGAGTATTAGGATTTGCTTTTTTTTGGCCACACATCCCTAAAGGTAAGCTGTACCTGTATTCTTGGTTAGATGCTTCCCCAAAGCCATACAATGCACAAAATCCAGGGATATAAAAAAATGCTCATCATCTGTATTTTAGGACTTCCTAAAAGATAACAGCTGCTCTTCAGAGGGGCAATTTTCCTTTGGCCTAATTCCTTTGCATGAATCAATACTCAGCTGCAAAAGTAAGAACATGAATAAAAGTAAACAGTCTCAGAGAAGCTCATTAAAAAGTTCTGCAGGAAGTAGCCTGGCCTCTTTCATCTCAAAATCCAATCCAAATTTGTGCAAATAAATACAGGCAACATGGCAATGGCCACTACTTGCTTCTGCAGCTACCAATTTACAACAGCTAATTCCATCCTCCCTCCTGCTCCCATCGCTTCAAAACCACGTAACAAATTTAACAGCACCAGACTGATCCTACCCAAGGTGGTGCCAACATCCACTCAAGCACTACCAGTCAGAATTACATTAGAAAAGGGAAGGATCCCCATTAAATTAGAGAGTTTTCCCAGGATTAGTCCCTCCAAGAAGAAGCTTTTCCAAGCCAAAGCCATGCACATCCACTTACTGACACGTGACCTAGGGAGAAGAAATGTCTGAGAAATGCTCCATGCAAGGTTTTGGAGACTATTACTACAAACAAATGAGTGGTAATCCCTAGTGGGAAGAGCTCTAGAAAAGCAGAATGTCAGTGTAAGAGTCACATAATTATATTTGCATGTGTTTAGCATTGCCTTCTGCAGGAATATGGAAGCATTCGAGACAGGAACTTTGATTTAATTTGGAGACAGAAATGAGGAAGTTGGAGACTTATTACAAGCCAGTGCAACTTCAGCAGCTCAATGCACCTAGGCCAAAACCACCATAATAATATATTTGTGTAACAGAAACCCCAGACCACATGAAAACTCAGGAGTAAGCAGATGACTAAGCTTCTAAATTGCACCTAAATGTGGACACACTCAATTTAGCTGCTCAGACAAAGCACAGAACAGATTAGTCCTGCAAGCTTTATCGATTTAGCAAGGTAAAGAATCCTTCAAATGAAAGACAAAACAAAGCAATGACTAACACAGGAGAGCTATCAATTAAACAAGAGCCCAAGCCACCAAACATGGTTAAATCCTCCAAAGAAGCTTTTCTCCATATGTAATGTGCTGCTAACAGACAGGGAGACAACCGGGCATGAATGGGAGGAAAAACACAAATTCAAACAGAAGGCAGACACTGACCCAGCAGACTTGTGGGCAGTTTCTGGGTATCACTTGTTCCTTTCAGAGCTGAAGAACTGAACTGTCAGGCAGGTGGCTTTGATCTGCTCACTGCATTGATGCATCACCTCAAACTAAACCCAACTACCAGCATTAAAAGTGCTATATCACATCTATGATATTCTACACATATAGAAAACATTCCCACTGAAGGGAATTATATAAATAATCACAGCCGAGAACTGAAGCACAGCAAGGGAAACCCTGATTATGGGAGCTTGATGAAGCAATCCTAAGGGAAGTTTCAGAAAGGTAAAATATTTGGGATTCTCATGGATGTGTTTACATATCCTTAGATTTTCTTCCTTTATTAGGTCAAAATGTCCCATTAGTTGCCCAGCTAAAAGAAAAGAATCACTGTGCGCACTCCAGATTTACTTTTATTATAGATATAGATAGAGACAATATAAATACAAAATTTATTTTATCTAATAAATTACCAGTTTTTCTCCAGAACACAAAAATTCTATCAACTTCTATTTTTGGTAACGTGCTAGGCTGCTTCACAAGTGTGGAAGGGATCAGTAAACAGTAACAACAACCACAAGGGCAGCTCCACCATCCTGCTCAAGGGCCCCTGAGGAACAGCACATTCTGCAATATGAGGGCATAATGCAGATATGGAATACGATGGCTACCCTGAGTATTCCTCTTCCAGAACAAGGATAATTGGAAATTACTCCTGGAAGTGACAAGGATATGCTTCACCTCTTATTTTCTCCAGACTGAGTAATTCCATTGTGCAGCAGGACAGTTTTCACCTCTTTTATGCCCTTCATGACAGATGAGCCAAGGCTTCCATCTCAACCACACAATTAGAAAGAAGACTATCATAGAATGTAACAACAACGTAAAAACTGCAACACAAACCTAACACTACTTGCTACATTTGCAAAGCTACTATTAAAGATGAATCTGTGGAAAAATTAAAAATAAAAATATGGCACTGTTTTATAACTCTGTTTCTGTGATCACTGGTTAATCTGTGGATCTCCTTCAGGGTAGAAATCACAGGTACAAACCTACAGACCCTCAAAGTGTTCAAGGGGAAAAAAAAATCAAGCATGCATCTCATTTCTCATGAAGAATCAGTAATCAAAGCTAGTTCATTTAATAGAACTTCTCAATAAGAAATTCTTCTCCCCCTAAAGATATTTTCCATTGTTTCCTTAATGTTATATTTTCAGTTTTGCTTGGTTTCATATTAACACAAATTTGAATAATATTTAACTTGGCTCCACTAGCCCAAACAATCTGTAACATTTGTCCAAACATAACTCTAAAAGCTTGGTGGCAAAATATTTTAAGTGGTGCCATTAGATCTCTTACTAATTAGAGCAAAAAGTTTCCGACTTGAACAGGTATGTGGAATTTTTAGCTCAGGAGAATGCAGAGAGAAATAAATACCTTTCCAGAGCACAACAGTTTAAAAAGCCACTTCGTGTGTGGCCATCAAGAAACTTGTTAAAATTATCTTCCCAACATATAAACATTTCTCCGAGATTAAAAATATTTTTGTGATTTCAGACACGATCAATTTGGTCTTATTTACATGCTAAACATACTAGTAAGATTACACATCAACCCACTGTTATGTCATAAATAGTTACAGGTTGCTGTGAACCACAGGGCAAAATGAGATACTCTGAGATATCCTGTGGTTGACTGATGTTTCACCTATGAGCAGAATTTAGACTCAGAGGAATAGAGTCTTTCTCTATTGCTTACATTAGAAAACACAAGTTAGTGCAATTAGTAGAAATCTAGATTTGAAGGAACTGATATAAGCTCTAAAAGAGTTGTAATGAAGATGGTGAACACTACAAAAACAGTGAAAGGCTCACAATGGACTGACAAAAATGAAAACTCAAAACAGTATTTAAAACATGGATTAAAGTGTTACCACATGACCTTCTGTATCCTATTTCCACAAGGTTTCAGCCACCGAATGATCCAACAATACACTATTTATATATGTAAAAAAAACCCCAAACAAACCATCCAACACAGCTACATTTCATATTTATCAGTGGTGGTATCTCTGAGGTTAAATGTTCAAACTGAATATTGTGAAATCGCTACTATTGTTCTTTTCACAGCCATGAATCTAAAATTTAAATCTCTAAATAACACCACAAAGAACAAGGCCAAGACAGTGATTATGCTCTTCTTCATTCTTTTTAACACATAACCTGCCAAGGCCAAGAGCCTTCTTCTTCTGGCTCAGCTTCTGCAGAAGGCAAGGAAAGTCCACATACATCCCTGTGATGTTCATTCTCACAAATGAAACCCAGTACAACACGAATTCAGTCCCCCTAAAACTCCAGCTATAACAAATTACCATTTATGAAATGGTTCTCAGGTGGCCAACTAACCTTGTGCTTGTGAATCATTTTAACCTGCAATTGAGGAGTTTAATTGTAGCCTTTAACTCTTTAAACCATCCACACACCTCACCAGTGAAGCACCCAAACCAGCCCTGTTATCACACGTACCTGGCATGCTCCCCTGGTACTGGTTTGTTGTGGGATTTGTTGTTCCAGATTTGGGGGGGTGGGTTTTGGCTCGAAAATGCCACCCAGCAATTTTAGAGTACTCGGTTTCAGGCACAGAAGTGAAGGTTTCTATAGCACTGACATCTGAAAGCTATTGCTCACACAGCTGAGGTTAAAAAGAGGGCTGATACGGCCGCAAAACATTAAAGGTTGTAGAAGAGTGCAGTAAGAAAGCTGCATATTGCTATCGTTTAAGAGCTCTCAGCACTATAAAATGCATTTAGAAACAGCCAAGGATTCTATAAAATTTCATTCTGGGACAGAACTTAGCCCTTAGGAGTGCTCTTTGCACACAAACTTTGTTTGCTTAGTAACCTCATCCAGCTTTCTTCCTCGGAGGAAAAACTGCCTGAGAATTTGAAGTTTCCCCAAGTCTATGACCCAGAAGGAAATAAAACAGGAAGTCGGGCCATCCAATCTACAGCATTTGCTTACAAGTTCAAAAACATTTAAAGTTCTGGGCTAATCCACACGAGGCACGGTGGAGTGCCCTGTCCCGGGGTCAGCCCGGAGCGCCGCGGGGCCGGGGCTGTGTTTAACATTCCTCCCCGGACGTGTCCCTATCTCGCACCGGGCACTCTCTGAGATGTGCCATCTGCTATGCATTAAGGCACGTCACAGACGCCGTCCCCTGCACCGGGCCAGTGCCAGAACTCTATCAGAAACCTCCAGTTTGCTTTCAGCTTTCTCCCTAGGAATGCGCTCGGCGAGTAAAAACAGCTAAAAAGCTCCCGAGAACTTCCAATGCACGGGATTTGCCATGAACGCATTCATTATTCTCCGTGCTCCCCACAGCGTTACGCTGCTATCATAAACCCTGAAGCAGATTAAATACTGAATAACCAGCTTCCCCGCAGTAGTTTAAACCAGAAAGTGGAGGCTGTTTAATGTGACTTCTCTATTTGAATTAGTTTATGGAAGCTGTCGGTTTTCCATGGTGATGAAATCACCATGCTGAGAAAAGTAAGGAGAAACTGCTAGCAGCCGCCAGGTGAAAACATCCAGGTTTCTAGCTGCGTGTTAAACTGGTGTTTGCACTGACAGTGATTACAGCCGGCAGCACTCCGGGTACAGCTCCGAACTCCATTTCAAGCAAGTCACAGCAAAACCCGATCAGGCGGCAGCTGAAAGTTAACGTGAAACTCCGAAACCGATCGCCCGTACAAAGGCACAGCGGCAAGAGCGCTGGAACTCCTGGAAAGCTCCTCCCCTTCCCTCCTGAAAACATTAATCCGACTTGGATTGCTGAACTCCTGTTACCAGCACTCTGCACTGATAGGCAGGTGTTGGGAAACTCGTCCCAGGTGTTCCTACAAGTGCTCGAGAAGCCCTTAGCGGTTTTTACTTACAGTCTCTCGGCATTCCTGGGAATATCCCTCGGCACAGTCCTGAGTCCCAGTCCATGGCAATCCACGTTGGAAGCAATACAAGTACACTTATGCGGGCATCCTCCAACAGGCATCCAACTCACGGAGCTCCAAAAGCTTAGGATCGTTCCAAGGCACAGAAACGCACTTCTCCCACCAGACAACATGGTTCTCGATGGCTTCAGTGGGTATAAAAGTGAGCGCGAGCAGCCGGCCCTTAAAGATGAAATGCCTCTAAGAAAAAAGGGAAAAGAAAACAAGAGGCTCTTAGTACAGCCCAAGGGAAACCACCACTGCCATCATCGCCGGAGCACCAGCAAAGCTTCAAAGGCGCCCGAGAAGGTCACGTTAGGTGGAAGAAGGTGGGGAATTGCCTTTCGGGCTCAGGTTTCCTTCTGTTATCTACGAACGGTACCAGAAGGCAGATAGTTTAACAGAGCTCGAGCCAGATGCGTCCTCAGATGAAAGAGAACCCGGGAGCGGAGGCAAACACACACAAAACATCCATCAGGAGCGGCGGCAACCTCCAAAACAGCCTCCTCCGCTCTGCACCGCCCCACCTGGGCCGGGCAGGTAACCCGCGGAGGGGACGGCCGGGGCTTCGCAGCGCCCCCTCCGCCGCGGGCCCGCCCCCGCCGCGGGCTGTGTCGGGGCTGTCCCGGGCTGTGCGGGGCTGTCCCGGAGCTGTGCCGGAGCTGTACCGGAGCCGTGCCGGGCTGTGCCGGAGCAGCGCTGCCGCCNCAGGAAGGAATGTGCGGGCTGGAGCCCGGGAACGGGCGCGCTGCGGCTCCGCGCTGCCTCTGCGGCCGGGAAGGCTCTGCCGCCTTTTGTTGCCCGCGTTCGCTCTCCCCGAGTACCCCCTGGCGGCAGCTGCTCGGCCGGGGACACCCGGGCTGCCGATACACCCGGGCTGCCGTTCCCCGT
>VXBB01022072.1:343408-354620 GCA_013399915.1 Illadopsis cleaveri | reverse complement strand
TTCCTCGTATAGCGGCGGGAACACCCGAGCTGCTGCCCCCTGCTCCGGGGACACCGGGGCTGCCCTGGGGACACCCGGGCTGCCGCTCCCTTCCCTGCACACCGGCACTGTCCTTCTCCCACCCCAGGACTCCGCTGGGGTCACTGCTGGACTTTGCACGCTGAAGTTCAGCACCAAAAGTTGAAACTTGGAGAAGTTTGCTTAACAAGACAAAAGCGGGGTCCCTGCGCGTGGTCGTTCTGTTCCGATTTGGCGCGGTATAAGGCTCAGATATTTTACCTAAAGAGGTAAAAGGCAGCACAGTCCGAAAGTCCTAGAGCGCTGGGAAAATGGCAAGTCCTGTCCACAAGGCTTTTTTTTTAAACAAGTCTTGGCCCATAGCAGGAAGGGTCTCCCCATAGTACACCATACACACAGTGACCTCCTGACCCAAAATAAAGCTGGTGTATGCACATCAGGAACATCTGCCTGTTTCAATAAACCTTGTTTCTTATTTCACAGACTTAAAAACAGTTCAAAAGACAGGTTTATGACTGACTTACACAAATAATCNTTTTAAACAAGTCTTGGCCCCATAGCAGGAAGGGTCTCCCCATAGTACACCATACACACAGTGACCTCCTGACCCAAAATAAAGCTGGTGTATGCACATCAGGAACATCTGCCTGTTTCAATAAACCTTGTTTCTTATTTCACAGACTTAAAAACAGTTCAAAAGACAGGTTTATGACTAACTTACTTACACAGATAATCTGTTCTTTATCTGTATCACAAACTTGTGGTCCATGACTATGGAGTCTAGGCTCTGATCCTGTGGGTAGGGAAGTTTTCAACAAGGATCATGGCCAGCAGTACCACAAACCCCTCACAAACACTCCAAAGATTTGACATGTCTAAGTTACATTAGGACTCAGGTTCTCAGGTTGTGCCCAAAACGTGCTCTCTTTTTTCATTTTTTCCTACAAATATTTAGTATTGTAAGTGAAGGACTAGTAGGAAAAACACCTCTGTAAGATGTTCACCAGAAGCTATGGATATGGCCTTCCAGTTTGCAGTAGCACATCCTAAATAACCTGTCCATTTCTGGCAATGTTTTCTTCATGTTTTGATGACTGAAGTTTGGAATTCCCTGAGGCATTCCTGCCCTCCTGGATAGCTGCTTTTGCCCAAACCAGTGAAGTGTCCTCCTTCACAGCCAGCAAAGCAGCTACTTGTCTACTGCCTTCTGTAAAGAGCAAAGATTTGACATTCAAGCGTGTTCCTGTGAAGGCAAATTTGTCAAAGAGCACAAGCAAGACCACAAGTTAACCTTCAACTCTCCTGGTCTTTGTGTGAAAGAGCAAGAAAGTTGTTTTTCTCATATAATAGTGAATTATTTGCATGAAAAATTGTATTTGTTTATGGAAACCACCTTAATCAAGCCTTGAGATTGAACCCCTTACATAAGAACCCAAAGCTCAGTGAAGTGGCCCTTACATAGCAGTATCCAGCCCAAAAAGGCTCAGTGGCAAGTGACACAAGGTTTAAAAATGCCCAGAGGAACTCGGCTGTCACCCCTCCAAGTGGCTGCTTTCTGCTGCTTCAGAAAAGATTAGTAAACACTATCCCCTCATCCCAAATCCACAAATCCAAAAGCTTGGGAAGGTGTGCATCACCCTGCCTGGATTCCCAAATTAACCTCTCCTTTGGCAGATCAAAAGGCAGAGAAGAATGTCTTTGACCACCAGCATGAACAGAAGAAGAAAGGGGCAAAGGCACTGAGCAGTGTCCAAAGCACAGTGATAACCAGAGGGGCCTGAGCTGTGTCCCTCTCCTTTCCCTCTTGAGGGGCCAATAGCACAGCCAGCTCCAGGCATGTCACCGACACTCAGCACTATCTATTCTGAGGCAAGCACCCTCCCTCAAGTGTGAGCCTACAAGAGATCAGCTCTTGAACAAGGAACAGCTGGTTCAGAGCAGGCAGGACAGAAATTACTCTGCTTAGGAAGACAAAGTACTCGGAAAGCTCTGAAGTCTCCTCTGCACAGACTGGTGGCGCATGTCCTTAGCTCATTCTGACAGTGAAAATACTTTTGTTGGAACCCAACTTTCCTTGGCAGCCAGGCAACACCATTGCAAGGAAAGGCTCTTTTCCTGTTCTAGTTCACTGGCAGTCATCTTCCCAGCCCTGAGGACAGCCCTGAGGAGAGGCACACACCCCTCACCTCAGGATGGGGGTACAGAAGCAGTTGGATGTTCAGTAGATAAGCTTAGAGTTAATTCCATCATAGCCTGATGGATTTTTTTTTTTTTTTGTAACTGTTTTATCTGTGATCAATTTCAAAGTAAAAAAAAAAAAAACAACAATGTCCCTAAAACCTCTTCAACACTGTCATCCAAAGCAGTTGACATATTCCATGCTTCAGTGGTAATCCCTCACAATAAAATTTCCCTGAAAGACAAGGGAACCTGATTAAGTGGCAGAAAAATTGATGAGCCAAAAGCCGAGCATATCCTTGAAACATATTTAATTTTTATAAAAACTAAGAGGCACGTTTTCCTGCACGACAGTTAAAACAGCTCTTAAAGGGAGATGGCCACAATCTCAAGACAGTGGAGCAGAGTGTTAAATCTGTTGGTTTTCCTTCACACACATCCTATGGCTTCTGGCCCACAGCAATTGCCACAAGCTGGCAAACAGGTCACTCTTCATTCTCCTTCTAGGGCATTGGCAGAGGTCAGCACAGCAAGTGTAACACAAAACTGCACAAAACTACAAATTATTGGATAATTTGAATATATAAAGTGTTTCTTCCTAATATAAATACAAATTTAGGCAAGTTATTTTTAGGAGCCATCTAAAGCTGGACAGCTTTTATCTATACTATTCCCTCGAGTATGAGACACTACCAACATTTCCATATATGTAAAACCCCTTGCAAACAAGATTACTATCAAAGGTGTGCTGTCTGCTCAGCAGGGATTTAAATCTTGCCTGCTGCTTCTACAATAATATAGTACAAGGAAATACAGCCTCTCTTAGTAAATTAGTAGTTCACTACTTAGAACATCTTTGAAAACTGACTAATACATAAATATTTGTTTTCAAGTAAGGAAAAAAAAGTAGTTTCGCTTTTTTCCCCTTAGCATGGGATGAGATTTACTAAGCAGATGTTCAGAGTGTCTACTTTCAAGCAGTGCTGCCACCTAAGTACTTCTGTAGCTGCCTTCTCTCGAGAATCTACCACCAACATCATCAATACCTCCACCTTGCAATAGCACCCTCCATACCAGCCTAGGAAAGCTGAGTTCTGAGAGCAGGGTGGGCAGAACCAGACCATCACGGCAGCTGCCTGGGGAGAGGTCAATGGGAAAAATAAAATAAAATAAAATAAAATAAAATAAAATCCCCTTCTTCTAGACAATTTTGAACTTCCAACACATGCTTCGTGAAACACGCAAGCACAAGTGTTTATAGTTAATTTCAAGATAAATTACATGGTGTGTCATGTATAACGTCACCGTGTCCCTTGTTGGGGACTTCCTGGGCAGTTGTGCACAGGCACCCACTGTGCAGCAAGTGTGACATGTCTGAGAAGCACAGGACTGGCTGCACTGGTGCTGTGCATGTGGCCTGCACATGTGCAAGACAGCTGATGCTCATCTCTTAGCATGCACAATAGTCAGTTGTCTAGAGGCCTGATGGGATCTGGTCAGCTGGATGAAGTCCTGAAATCTTAAAGATTATGGGCAAAAAGTAAGAACCCATTAAAGGAATCCAAGCACGTGGCACTCAGTCTTTTGCTCCTCAACCAATCTCAAAGCCTGTGCTGCAGGACTACCTGCACAGCAGCAGCAACCAGGAGGGCGGAGAGGAAATGACTAATTTTGATCACTTCAAAGGAATCAAGCCTTGAACCTTATCAAAGTCACAAGGCTCTCAGAACAGCTCGAAGAGGAGCTCTCAAGCACATCAGACACATCACTTAATGCTTCCTCACATGATCAGCCTGATGTGAGCATTTCGAACGCGCCCGGCTCAAACCTCGCCTAATTTTAAAGCCGCTGATGCAACCACCGGGGGAGCAGTGACATACAGCGAGTTAAATAAAGTCTGCGAGCACATTGCCTAAAAAGGACATAAAGCCAACTCTGGGGAAGCCTGTCAGTGCCGAGGAATCCGAACTGGGTTTTGGCTAGGGGCTGGGAACAGGCTGGGTTCGGTGTGGCCGGTGCCGGCCCGGGCGGTGCCGCGGCAGCCTCGGGGTCGCGGTGCCCTCTCGCGGCCGCGGCGCTTTCCCCGAGCCCCTTCGCCATCGTTCTTCTGGTTTACCGAGAAAACATTGCTTTGTTTGCTTAGCTGAACTCACTCTTAACAAATAAAAAAAAGTTTGCCCCCGTGCCTTGGTTTTTAAATATTGTGCCTGTTGAAATAAGCTCTTAAAATACTGTAAAATGCAAACAGCGGTCAGATCCGAGACGCTACTGAAGGTTACTGCTTCCTCTGAAATAGTGAAGAGATTACAAAGTCTAGCCAAGGAAAGAAGCCTTCTATGCCCTTCAAACAGGTTAAAATATCAGCAACCTGTACGTCTTCACTCATAGATGCATTCCCCCTGGGGGACATGGTGAGAGGGAAGGTGACTCCATGCCAGAAGGGCTCTGCCACTTTGTCCCCTGGCACGCTGGGATTCACCACATAGGACACAAAAAGTGGGGTAACTTTAAGCAGCAAAGAATTTAAATGGGATTTCTTCCACTTCGAGCAGAACTCCCATGCACAGTAATTGCGTAGGAGATCATGAATGGAACTTAAACCATCTACTTTGTCTTTTGCTTTGATTCAGAGACTGAATTGCAATTGTCCTTGAAATTTGGAATTAGTTTATTCTATCAGTTTAATTCTAATAATGGATGGTATTGAATTCACTTGCTCCTTATTATAGTTCCTAATCTGCCATTGCTCCAGCAAAGTGGGGAGTACCAGAAGGCCAACACTGAGATGGGATCATGCACCTTCACAGCTGCTGAAAATGTTTTAAATGTGTTAAAGGATTTTAAATTACAGCTTATGAAGTAAACAAAAAGTGGTTCCACTAAAAGCTTAGTAAATTGAATTAACTTTTTCTGTATTAGATTTGTATCCTATATCAGAAACAAGCCTTCCACATTATATCCCCTCTGCTGCTTACCCTGTCATATATTCCATCAGCTACAGAGCATTGAGTTACCTGTCTCATGCACACACAACTTGCTACAGCTTTTTCTGCTTCATGCTCAGCATTTAAGTAACTGAATGACCAAAAGGAGGAAAAGACAGGAAGAAGGCCTACTATTCTATGCTTTTACTGCTGAAAAGCCTCCTAGTAATGAGCATTTTCTTCTTAAACCTGTAATCAATAAGAACATGGCTTACATGTAGCAGGCAATACTCAAGACATTTCGTTCTGTTTACAGGGAGTACAAGAATCTTGCAAAGAAGTACCAAATTAGTTGGAAAATCTAAATAATTTCAATATTTATGAAATATATTAAAAATTCAAATAAAATCTAAATAATTTCAATACTTATAAAATCTATAAAAGGCTGAGGAGGTCACAGCATGGCATCCTTTCAGGCTTGAGAGTGTTACATTTGATGCAGGACATAGCAGGCTTGGCAATGGTTACAAGAGAAATTGGAGAGTCAAAGTGTGACCAAAGTGTGACCCATGACCTTCACTCCTACATGAAGCAGTATTTCCTTAGCTTTAGCTTGTTCTATCTCAGCTAGAAATTGTCACTAAGCAATTTTGACAGATTCTGCATCAGAGGACACATAGGGTTTGTTTTGTTGCTTGTTTTGTTTTTCTATTTCAAGGCATAATAATTCATTTTTCATGGCTGTCTACACCAGCAGTTGTTAAAACCCCCAAACAGTTAGAGGGGCACAAATCATGGCTAGAAATTTAAATACAGGCTTCTTGCTCCACCATTGAAGTGTCTTAGATGCAGAAGTTTTCAGAGCTGCAGGCCAGTGAACACTTCTCTTGGACAAGAGCTAACAACTCCAGGCTTTAAGGCCAAGCAATCCTTTGGATAGAGACTATCAGATTTATAACCTAAATACTGAAAGTTTTAAACACTTGACTACTTCCTCTGTTTGGAACCTAAATCAGAAAGATGGGGCAAGATGTATCCTAAATAAGGCCTTTTCACACGGAAAAAGTGTTTATTACCTTGCATTGTCTTGAAGAACAAACCTAAGCTGCAAGTTTTGGCATCTTTGGAGAAAATAAAGCATTCAAGGCTGTTATAAATCACATGTGCATTGTGATCGAATGTTATTAGCATTTGCACTTAGATCAGTGCCACTGCCAGAGTGTGAAATGTTCCATTACTTCACCCTGGATGCTTCATATGACCAATGTGTCGAGCAGAACTGTCTGATTTTGAAGCATAAGTGCCCTCCTAGAATGTTTGCTTCAAAAGGTGCAGCAAGAGAAGGCAAAATATCATTTAGCATGTGCTGGCATCAGGGCTTCAGGTCTTCAACTACTCACAACAGAGTGGTTTCCTACCATTGACTCGGAAAGTTCAGTAACGTCACAAGTTAAAAAATATGTTCAGTGCAAAGCCCAGGCAGCTAAATCCCCGTTTTGCCAACACACTCACATTAAAAATTCTTCTGAGCACAGAGAGGAAATATCTAGTGCTTAAAGCAGGAACCAGAAAACCTGGATTTTGTTTTTGTGTTACTTAGGGGCTATGACCTTGGCAAGTCAGCCTTCTGGCCTCCCTTTAGTAGTTTGTAAAGATTTATAATACACACCAGGTTATAGAGCAGTCTGAGCTTTTCAAAGCATGTTTCAAGAATTATTTTTTCTAAGTTAAAGTCTACATTAAATATAAAGAGCTAAAAGTATTTTGTAAATATGCAATGTTTTATTAATGTGAACAGTTTGTGGTCTTTGACAGTAGAAAATTTTTTTTCCCTTATGGATGTCTTTAATGGATATGGTAATTGAAAGCAAAGTACTGTAGAAAATTCCAACTTTTCCCTGTAAGTGCTTACATATGTATGTACATTGATCTGGAAGGCTGTAGAATAGCATTTTTAACAGTACTCTTCAATATCTGCTCTGCATGCTGTATGAAAGCCATGGAACACCAAAGAATGAAGGATCTGAGAGCATTTTATGGAATTTTCCACTTCAAAAGATATGCATATCTAGTTAATACATTTTGTAGATTTCTGCATGTTTGGGCTTTCTAATTTCACATCCCCAATCCCCAGGGGGAAAAAAGTACAAGGAATTTCCCAATGAAACCATAACCATAATCACAATACTGTGACCAGCCACACTGCACAGAGCAGAAAGGATCTCTCTGGTCTCTGGGCTGCACAGGCTTCCTCACATAATTTATTCCAAGACAATACTTGGAAAGTAAACCCCTTAGTGGTTATTCTGAGGCATTGGAATTGAAGATTTCAAGTTCAATCTTGCACTTGCCATAGAAAATTAGTAAAACCCGTTGGAATGAGAGCAGTCTGTATCCAATGTGGTTCCTAATTGGAAACCAGATGCTGTTGGTTTAATGAAGTTGATGGGCACAAAAGACCTCCACAGTGTTTCTTTCCAACCTTATTTCCACTTTCACAAAAAGACTGATCTGCTCAGACTTTTGAAGTATTAAAAGGGTTTAAACATTTTTAAAGCACAAATCAAAATCTTAAAGTTCCTCATTAAAAGGATCGGCTGGGCCTTGAAATAAAACTTCCTTGTGATCATGGTTGTCTTTTCTCAAGAGAAATTGTTTAGAAACGTTGGGATTAAAAGGACAGCTATGCTTCCTTTAATGAACACACAACATATGGAAACAAGAGAACAGAATTGGAAAATTAACCTTCTCTTTCTGGTGGCAAGCAGTAGGCCTGATTTCAAATACGGTTTAATTTTATGACATCATTCACTGTCACTGTGGAAGAAATAGCAGAGAAATCCTGAAATTATGTAACTTTATATGTGAACTCTCAGGATTCCATAACCTAATTGCTTTTCTATAATTTTCTCTTCAAGTACTGAAGCATTTTATGATTCACCCTCAACAACCCTCTTCACAGAGAATACAATGTACAAAAGAAAAGGTCTTATGCTATTAACCTTTTACTTCTTGAAAAAGGTCTCTGAATGTCAAAATACCAAATTACCCTATAGTGACTTTAAAACCTGGCTTCATAGCCAGAATGATTTCTAAGCTTGAGGCATTATGCCTTAAAAACCTACTCCAGACCATTAAAATTATTCTCATGCTATTGTAGATTACTATCTCATTATGAATAGTCTAAAAGATTTAACTTCATTATTCCCTTTCTTTAAAATGCCTTTTACTGGAACTTGTACCTTCTTTACTGTCTGTCTTATACAATCACCTGCCTTTAAGCATGGAGAAAATCAAAATTCACATATAGATGGAATTCTTTTTCAAGATGCTGTGCAGAAAACATATTTCAAGTTTCAATGCAACTGCTTAAATATCCGGCAACATCCTTTTTCCTCCATAACCACTGTCAAGCATAATTATGTACAACTTCCAATCATTATTTTCACTTGCATTGTTAGTCTGATTTTTAATGCCTCTTCTTTTTTCATTTTAGCTTGGCCAGTGGAATTTTGGTCACACTCTGCAGGATCCACTGCACCTGCCTCCCAAACCATCCCCAACAGTTCTGTGTTTCAGGGAGCACAGCACTGAGCCTGCTGCCTTTATCCCAATCCAGAAATGAAACTTGATATAATTTTAGTAAGGAGGTGATATAAAAGTGGATCTTTATTTGAAGTCTTTTGTGGGTATCATTCCATAACTGCCCCTGAAGGCCTTCAAATAAAGATCCACTTTTATATTACCTCCGTACTAAAATTATCTCGAGTTTCCAGCCAGGCTGGGATGGGACAGAGCTCCCAGATCGGGGCTGTTTGTGCCGTGACAGCTTTGCCTTCCTTCTGCACCAGGTGGTGAGCACAAAATACCAGCTGGGCCACTTGGCCTTGGTATTTAACTCCCTTGGAGTAGATGGAACAGGAGACAGTAATCAAGAAAGGGACTGAACAAGCTTTAAGCAGTTGAATATCTGAGGGAACTAAATCCAAAATATATGAGCACAAAAAGGAAGCAATTATTATTACTATAAAGGACTAGATACATATTATTTTATATATATTATATATAAAGGAATATATATTTTATTGTATAAAAGGAAGAGTTATTCTGTTACTGGACATTACAATAAACTAAGAAAGTGTAGAGTAATTGCTGTAGGAAGCCTGGATTCCTGTTCACTCTTGATCAGTTTGACTTTAGGAGGAACATTTCTCCACCATTTTATTGTCATACAACTGCTCCCTTGTGCCAAAATGTAAGAAGCAATTCCAGGAATTAGGACAGAATTTGTCTTCTGTAAACAGGCAACCTGGAACAGGTCCAAGTGCATCAAGTGCAAATTTATATGGTTACTGGGAATTTTTCTGGCAATCTAATCATTGAAGTAGCATTTCTAGAGCCTAAAACAGCCAGGAGACAGATTTAGAAAATGTCAAACAAAGGCTTTGAAGTCTCAATTGGAAGTCTAAACTGTTCCCTTCTCCATTTCACATAAACAAGATTTTTTTTTTTGACCCAGCATTTTGGATTGGAAATCTTTCCAGTGTAATTAGGCAGAATAAATATGCTGAGGCAAAGGCCAGCTCACAGAACAGAAAAGGGTGTTGGGTTTGATTGGTTTTGAGATTTTTTTTTTAATCAGAATAACAGTGGGAATACAGTCAAGTATTTTGACTACAGTTAATAACATCACTGATTACTGACACCTTAAGGCTCTTCCTCAGGACATAAATTATTACTGCCCAAGTGTAAAAGGCCAACAACTCTGGCTGGTTCCATGTTATGCTATTGACTTCTATTATTCAAACTTAACATTAGCTTCACTTCTCTCTCCCACGTCACATTCCAGTGTTCAGCTGACATTAAACTCCTCAAGTTTGTGCAAAATAGATCCTGAGTTCAAAATTACACTTGAGGCTAGACACCTTTAAATCCCCACCCAGTCTGGTGGGTATTGTAGCAGTAGCTGCCTCTCAGTTCAGTTTTTAGGCAAGCCAGCTTGAGCCATTAACTATCACAAACCTTTCTGTAATGCCCAGCATCAGAATTTAATACCATCACCTTTTAGTGATGTCACATTTACCGTGTCCACATAAGGACAACACAAAGTGTGCCTTTGTAATTTGTGTATTTTGAGACAGCACTCAACCAAGTTAGACTGAGAGGTTTCCCCTCCAGCTATCCTTGGTCCTCACTGCTATCCCAAGGTCCATCCTCTGCTGGCATTTCAGAAACATTTTCACCACTGCCAGAGCATCTCTGTGCCCTCAATCACCAAATTCTTGGTCAGTCTCCCTCCTGCTGATGCCTTGGGAAGGCTCACCTGAAATAGAGACTGGACAGAGCTAAAAGAATAAAGCATGTATTTATTAAAAGGCCTCCAGGATACACCTTGGGCAGGACAGGGCCTGGCCAGGGCTACACCCAAGGTGGACCCAAAATGGCTGACGGGTTACAAGGTCTCACACTTTCATAAGTTTTGGTCCATTTGCATATTGGGGTTTAGTTCTCAAATTACAGCTTCAGGTTGAGGTCCCATCCTTCTTGTTCCTCCCTTCAGCCACCCTTGTTTGTGCTTTTGGGCCTGAAAGTTGTCCTTGGTCTTCAGCAGGAAAAGGATTTGTTTTGTCTCCCTGCTGTGTGCAGCGCTGAGTGACACTGAATGTGAGGCTCAGAACTGCACCCCTGGGCAGCCCTCTGACAATCATGAAAGCTCAAACTTAAGGCATCACTGCAGCTGGGTCACCTCTGCTGTCACTGCCACCCTGCTCTCTAAGCTGGGTATTTAAAGCAGGAGATCCAGCCCAGGTAGTCAGGGGCTCACGTGCAGTTCAGTTCTCCTTGGCTGACATTGATTAGTGCCTGACTAGAACAAGCTGGTCCTGAATCCTGGGCTGTTGCCAATGTTTCATCCTGTGTTTCTGTGATTTGATTGATGGGATGTAAAAAAGCATTATTAGAGACTGGACTGAGTGAGGGGAAAAAACAGTTTCTGAAAACTCAAATGAAAGGCACATTTAGTAATGTTTTAGGGAGATGTATGCTGATTATAATGCCCTGCTCCTCTTTATTTTTTTTTTTTTTAGAAATAT
>VXBB01022072.1:309281-334377 GCA_013399915.1 Illadopsis cleaveri | reverse complement strand
GAAAGAAAGAAAGAAAGAAAGGAAAGAAAGGAAAGAAAAGAAAGAAAAGAAAGAAAAGAAAGAAAAGAAAGAAAAGAAAGAAAAGAAAGAAAAGAAAGAAAAGAAAGAAAAGAAAGAAAAGAAAGAAAAGAAAGAAAAGAAAGTTGGAGGAATAATTGAATACGGGGTAACTTGCTAAGTAACTAGCATGTAAATAGGTGAACTTTGCTTACACTTGAGGGTGTGGCTAATCAGCAACCAATAAATTGATTTCTAAGCACTTCTTCCTGTGGCCTCAGGACACAAACTAAACCAGGCTGAAAATAATTTTAAAGATCTAATTAACTCATTAGCTTGAAGTAAAAAAAAGAGTCTCTTCCTCATCACAAACAGCTGTACAAGCCACAACAAAGCAAGCGTGGACGTTTTTCAGAACTCCAGAAATCCTGTCAGAGGGAAAAGCTGTCAAGGAAGCAGGCTGCTAAACTCAGATTTAATGTCACACTCAGAAGGCAGTGTCACACTCAGTGGTGACAATTCACCCCTCAGGGATGGCAGCTAAATTACAGAATACTGGGAAACTCCTACTCCTTTAGTGAGAATAGGTGGAACAGAGCTTCAAAAACACAAAAACTCGGCAAACTGCAAGGAAATGATTTTTCTTGCAATACCNGAGTGAGAATAGGTGGAATAGAGCTTCAAAAACACAAAAACTCTGCAAACTGCAAGGAAATTATTTTTTCTTGCAATACCATTTCATTCAGAGCGTATTTTTAGAGATAAAGAAATTGTAGGAAGATAGGGGAGAAGCTACTGAGATTCAGTCTGGGCATCAGAGTCTACAAGCTACCAAGGCACAAAATATCCTTGAGAAACTCACCTTGGATAGGAATTCCCATGGATTCTTCATAAAACTTAAAGGCTTTGCCCTTGTGCAATTAAGCAAACAGCCCCTGAAACTCACCTGGGCACCTCTAGCTCCACTAACACTGTATCTTTCCACATAGCTCCAATACTATTCAAGGCAGTAATTATTTTTATTTCCATCCAACCAATTATATGTAATCAAACATGCTTCATAAGCATGCTGCTGACAATATCTGGAAGTAATGAAAAGAACAATACTAAAATTCCAAACTAACCAGATAGCCTGGATGAATATTGTGGCTATCAGGAAATGATGAGTCCAGATTCCTGCAAACCATTAATCAGGAATTCAGACAAAATAAGAGAACAATAGTTAGGGGCAACAGTGGATTACAAACCCTGAGATAATACTCTTGAGAGAACAGTGAGGGAACCAGCTGGAACATAATCACCCACCCAAACCTGAATCTAGTCCAGTCAAGCTCAGGAGAGAAATGCGAACCACTCCAAAGAGGGCAGCAGAACAAGCACCAAAATATGACTTAGACAAGCCCCACTGAGTGGGAGTGTAGCCTAAGGGGAGGCAAACCTGAGTACACAAAGAGGTAACAAAGATAAACACACAAGGGTTTATTTCAAGAGAGATCAGAAGAGTTCCTTCTTTGCCTGGTGGATAATTAGCACTGGAGCTGGAGTTCCCTTCTGCCACTACAGTGACAGATTCTTGACTAATGTTAAGAAACATTAATCTAATATGGGCAGAGAAATACCATTTCCAGTTGTTGTTTCTCACTAGGGAACAGCATTTAGGCACACAGGTAACAATTCTGAAAGGGTTTAGGAATAGAAAATCAGAAAAAGGCACAGTGTTATTTTATTAAAATTATTTTTAGTTTTGAGAATATGACAACATTCTAACTTGTAGCTATTAGAGATAGATAGATAGATAGATAGATAGATAGATAGATAGATAGATAGATAGATAGATATGTATGTATATACACACACACAGAGACTACTACAACCATCAGGGTTCTGGTTTGGAGTTTTGGAGTTGGTTTGGGTTTTTTACTTTGGGTATTTAGTTGGTTTTTCACCAGTACAGCATAAGGGCAGATTCATTTAATTTACTTTTTTTAATAGATTATTTCAGTTTGAAAGTTGAAAGATAGATATGTATAGATTTTACCATTTTACCAATTCAAGTTATACCACTATGAATTCAGTAGAAATAAACTCTTAATCATTTTTATTTCAACCCTTTGTTTAAAATACTGATCTGCCTCTCGATAACACATTTTTATTTATTAATAATGTGGTAAGAGCAGTAATTCCTTCTTTCTCTGTCTCTATTCGACAGACATTATACTATCAAAGAGAAAATGATAAAAATGGGACAGTATTTGAAGTGGCCATATATTTTTATCAAATTTTTTTGTGTGTTTGCATTTAAAGGTCAGAAAGTCCTACCTAAACTTTGAGAGACAGGAGGTGGAAGCAGACCTCCCAAGTGGAACTGTGCACTTACAGCCCACTGAAAAAGTGGAACAGAAGTTGGATAAAATAAAGTCCAAAACCACAGCTGCCCCATGTAGATTTTACCTATGTGTTATACAAACCAATGTTGTGTTTTCCTGGCCCAGCTTCAAAGTTGGTTTTCATCTTTGGAGGATAAAAAACCCTTAGATAAGTAGTTGGTTCTTCTTGGGGTGTTGTCAAACACTGGAATTATGGTAGCTGAAAAAACATCTGTTGTCCCTTAAGCAGAGCCTGGTTTTGCCATCAGAAATGTTGAGTTTGGGTATTCTTCAGGAATGTTTTACATTGCCAGGCTCATCTCAAAGTTTCTTAGTGACCACTAACATCTATTATGATGCCAGTGAAGTCTGAGACTGAAGTTTGACATGCAATTGTGGCTGTCTGTTTGAAGCTTTAAGGCTCAGAACTTGAGGGAATATTGCCACAAAGCTTTGTCACTGCCCAGAGCCAAGATCTCTCCAAAACAAGAGAATGAGTAAAACCTTTGGGTAATAAACACAATGACATTGATGTATTTTTTAATAACCAAAACACTTCATTTAGCACTGTGTTGGGCCTGAAAAAGAAATTGCCACCTACTTACTCACACAGTCCACCAAATCCCAAGATAAAGACTTTTGTTAATCCTCTGAAACTTCTTCTGAACTACATTTTATAACCTATTCACTGCACTAACAACTAACTTGCCAAATGGCAATAATCTTCCTGGTTGAGTATTTCTGTGTCAGCTGGAATGCCACTCTGCCCATCACACACAAACCACAGCTGTCCTGACATGGCAGGATGGAACCATGAACTCCAGCCTTCAAAAGGGGGGAAAAAAGCTGGAAAGTGATCCATATTAGCAAAGACCTCAAAAAACCCCTGCCAGGCTCCATAAAATCACTTGAGTGCCTCCATTGTTTATAGAGCTTACATATTTAATATGAAGAATGTATAAAACCACTAGAATCATCACATTTAAGAAACATCTATTAAAATTAAACTTGAAATTAATAATAATAACAATAACGAAGTATTGCAAATTAGTTGTTATTTCTCACATAGCAGGTGAAGAAACCGAGAAGTTTTCTTCTCTGTCCCTGTAACTTGACACACACACCAGTTAGAGCTGAGGATGGTTTCAAAGAAACACCTTAACCTGCATCCAGCTAAATATTCTGAGCTTCCAATTTCCGTGGCAGCATTGTTATACATGAAATAAAGCAGTGAGAGACATTAAACCTCTGCACAAGATGCTCCAAACTGCATCTGAAGCCACCTTCAAGATAGGCAAAACCTCCCATGCAGCTCAGGNTTTTTCTTTTCCCAAATATAAACTTCATTTTGCACCTTCCAGCCAATGAGAGCTCTTCAGTTGTAACATTTTCATTCATTTAAACCTTCAGTGCTTTCCATATGCCTGGTCTATGTTAAATTGAATTTGATCAAGTGCTGCCTTAACTGTTTCACACTGTTTGACCTCAGTTGAGCCACAGAAATTGGCCTTAGTTCAGGGTCTTCCAATCATCCCAACTATGTCTCATAAAAGCATTTTTGCTTTCTATTTATCTCAAATGGATTATAAGATTGAATGGTGCAAGCACACATGCACTGAACTATTTGAGTTCTGGATAATTTAAAAGAGAGATGAAAATTAGATTATAATGCTTTTTCTGTTGCACAGCATAAGATTAAATGGTTTGTCACTTTCTACTTCAATAAAGTGAATGATTTAAAATAACGCTACTAATATCAATAGTCAGTGGAGTACTAAATTGGCTTTTCAAAATATTGCTCACGTATTTACAAAAACCATAAAAGCTCATAATTCTCCCTGTTCTCTGTTTGCTGTTACATTCCATCCATTAAGTCACTGAGGCATCCATTCCACAGCAAGACAGAGTGGATGTCATTCACATACAGCAATTTTTCTAAAATAAATTTGCTTCCTTCATAGCTAGTGTGTCAGCTCTCATAAAAAGCAATTACACCACAGAAGAGTTGTCAGACATGGATTTTTTTGAAAGCTGCCAAGGATTTAACTTCCTATATGGGAAATTTTACTTAACTTTATATTACAGAAAGATTAACTTCCTCTGGACACCTTTCTACCTTTGCTGATCTCTTTAAAGGTTTAAACCTTGGGCCTGTTATCTGTAGCAGCCACAGCTCCACCTGGGGATCACCAGCATTGCTAGTTCCATCTGCACCTGAAAAATCACAGTTCCTGACCCCCCAAAATAAACATTCCAGACTGCTGTTGACCTCCAAGTTTTCTCAAAGTAATTTCCTAACCTACCTACCTTCTGTGTTTCATGTGAGTCACAGCCTACACCCCTCTGTATTTATGGCAATATTATATCCTGAAGGGTGAAGCAAAGACGAGCTCCAACCTCAGCATCCACATCCACTGAGCCTTTAGCTGTGTTTGTAACAGTACTGATGCCAATTTCACCTGCTTAGAGCATTTGTTCAGTTTGTTCTTATGCTCTAAGATGGATCAAACTTTGATTTAAACATAGAAAAATCAGTAAAGTGAAAGTGCCTTTGGCAAATGCTAAATCTGCAAAGTCACAGTTGTGAGGAACCACAGCACATAAAGAGTTCAGTGAAATCTGGGAAAAATCAGTGAAAATCTTTGCAAAGTCACAGTTGTGAGGTATCACAGCACATAAAGAGTTCAGTGAAATCTGGGATCTCCCCAACTTCCATCAGTCCAAGAGTTTTGGTGTTTCACCTGCCCGGTGTTCTGGCCAGGTGAGAAAGAATGTACCTGGTTCCCTCTAATGGGGCTGGTTTAAATACACTTTCCCAGGAACAGCCAAAGAGAAAGTTCAGCTCTCAATGCCACTGCCCAGCTCCTGGTAGTTGTTGAATTCTCTGCTGGCAGTTGTGTTTGGTTTAGAATCTGCTCAAGTTCATTTTTCAATTTTTGCTGGGAAGTCTACCTACTTCTCTCATACTGTATTTTTCTTTTTGACATTTTTGTTATTTTATTAACTGCCATGCATTAAAGTGACAGACTGCAAGAAAACAAATGGACACTAAGATGAAGCACAGCCAAAATTCTGGAACACTGGCGAGACTGTTGAAGGTGATGAAGGAAGAGAGAATTGCAAATGACTCTTCTGCAGAGGAGCAGAGCCAGAGATCAGTGCTGGAATCCAAGGACACTGCCCAGAGCCATCAGCAGCACACTCCTTGGAGGATCATTTGATCAGATCCTTCCATGGAATGGGAGTTGCCAGCACTGCAATCATCACTAGAGTGCATGTGGCAGACAGCTCCTAAATGCTTTCTTCAAATTGACCTGTGTATATTTTGGTCTGAGTGAGAAAATTTCAGAAAAAAAAATTCATAGACTATATATTAAAATTATCTTTTCTATTTTACCCAATTGCTTGAACTCTGAAGCTGTTGTGGTTCAGTTTCTTGTTCCTTTCAATATGCAAACTAAGTTTAATAACAGTTCATAAATTATACTGTTAGTTCCAGAGGAGAACATCCTGTGATAGCATTTTTAAACTCCAGATCACACCAACTGAACCTTAAAAAGCTTCTGGATCAGCACCATTTTTCACAGAAATAAAATCTATGAGGTTTTTTTAGACATGAAGCTATTGCACAAGCTAAACAAAGTTCCTCTGTTCCACGTTGTGTGGAAGCCTAAAAGCAGAGGGGGCAGATGGAGCTGATGTCCAGGCTGGGAGGGGGATCAGGACAGGGACAACCTGACCAGAGAAGTTCTGAAAGAGCTCAGCTGTGTCTCCTGCCCCTCCCATAATGATGTGTGGTTATGTGGACACAGTGGAAGCAGCCAATAAAGCTCCATTTTATCTGCAGACAGCAAGAGAAATGCCCTGCACCATCATTCTGCACATTGATCTGTGTGCAGGCAAAAAAGGTGAATCTGCATTGCAATGCAAAGCTCTGCCCCTCAACAGCACCACACCTGGGGCACGAGGACACTGAGGAGCCCACTGAGGGCATGGGACAAGTCATGTCAAGGCTCTGATTTCTCTGAGCAAATTAGTCAAATTTCTCAACATCAGTTGCACTATTCAGCTACTGTAAACAGCAGGAAAGATGGATAAAGTGCTCAGAATTCACAGAAATGGGGCCAAATGGATGCATGTCTATTTTTTGAGTTAATGGGTATTTATTTTATCCTGGTTATTCCAAGAACCACTGAAGGAATTTCTGAGAATAAGGCTTCACATCAACTTTTCAGTGTTAAATTATTACAAGTAAGTTATCTATTTAGCTCAGAATTAACTGCAAAAAGCACAATTATCCAGTAATATTGTGAAATATAATGTCCCCAAGACATTATGAATTATTTATGGCCCCGTTACTAAGGGAGGGGAGAAGGGGAGGGCATTAAAATCAGTAAGTCCCATGGAGTTACAAGCAGCTATGGTTTTTTCCTGTCCATTTGACCTGACCTCTCCAAATTTCCTCAGCCCATGCTCAAATTCCAGCAGTTAAAAGCTCCATCTTGACTCTTGCTAGAGTTTTACTGTGACATTAAAACCTTCCTCTCCTGCAGCACTCCTGATCAACAAGCTATAAATGCCCATCCTAAAGAGGATTTTAGCAGTTTATTCCCATACTTGCAGCTCTTAGAAACTGGAAAGACCTTGGATAAATAACTTGGGGGGGTCAAGGGGCCTAAAGGAGGACCCTGTGTCACAATCCATCCTGAGGGTCACACCTTAAGTGTTTATGTGCATTTTTATTCCCTTTGACTTTACAGCTGAAAGGATGTGTCCTCCTCCCCCAAAGGCTGGGACTAAGGAAAAAGCCACTCAAAATATGCTTAACAATGCCACATATTGCCATTCCCACTCCTTGAAAGCTACACACAGCCTCTGAAACCAATATATGAAAGACAAAGAGAATAACCACTGCTGTCATTCTATTTATCTAAAAGTAAATCAATTTCTTGTGGAAAGTGATAAGCATTGATAATAACTGAAAAATAAACTCTTCCTGGAGAACACACCATTTCTGCATTACTGAATTTATTTTTTTTTTGCACCACTGGTTTTCATCAGCTCCTGCTGTTATCTGCAGCATCTATCCCAGGGTAACTGATGTTAGCAGGGAAAAAGAAAAGTGTCTATCAGTATTTGCACAGAGGTTCAATACATACAAAATTTATCTTGGTAATAGCACAGAAGAGAAAAGGAGAACATTTTGCTCAGTCAATATCTGGTACAATAATTTGATAACAGGGGCCAAGCCCGAGTTTATTGTGCATCCAAACAAGATAGGCAATAAAAATGAAGGACACTGGAGCCAGGGTCTGGTTCCTAACACTTCAGCAAATGAATTCCCAACATTAGTATTCTGGCAGTGCTGCAGCTGATGAAGAGATGACATTTTGCAATCTGCAAAACTAACTGAAGTGATAGCTGTCACGTATTGTGCAGGGACTAGGACCTCATAAGAAACAACTGTAAATAATACTTGGAAAATCCATGTTATTGGTGCAGTTCTCTGACTCTATCAGAGCTGGAAAATTTCCCATCATAATGGCTAAAGAAGGGCTAATGGAAGGGAAATGTACAGAGACATGATGGGATTCTTGGGGCTGTCCTGGGCAGGAGTTGGACTTTGATGTTCCCAGTGGGTCCCTTCCAACTCAGGATATTCTGTAATTATACTTTTCATTTAAGAGATGGAATATTTCTCTACCACGGTGTGTATTTTCCTCAGCTGCAGAACAGCAGCCACAAAGACTGAAGACACCAAAATATTTTAAGCCCGTTGTGTCTGTCTTGTATTTTTATTATCAGTGCAAAGTGACAGAAGCAGCAGCAAAGGGCATTAGAAGAGATGAGAGTTTATTTTTCCTGTGAGAGTAAGTAATTTTCACTGCTCCTTTCCCACACATCATGTAATGCTTACCCCATTTCCACCATTAAAAGCATTTTTTTACCTTTTTTTTTGTCAGGTTTAGGTAGGACAGACTCCTCAAAGCACATTTTAACACTTTGAGATATGTACAGACTTGCTATGTATTTGATCTATCTTCAGTGCTTAATAGAGGTTTAAAAGGTGAGGATTTAAGAAAAAATAATCTCATGCTAAGATCAGTCAACAGCCAATTCTCATGTAAAAAGCAGCTACCAGAGCCAGTGTGATGATTTCAATTATCCAGCTACTCTGTCTGTGATATCATCTGTCTAGGTTTTCTTATGCTTAATATTTTTGAAAAAAACATGTCTTCTAAGCAATTATTCTTGTTTTAAAGATGCCTATCAAACCTAAAGTAGAAACCTCATAGCTCTTTCCATAGTTAAGCATGACCTTTATAGATGGAGGAATACAGCTCACCATCAAGAACTTGCAATAGAGCAGCTTTAAAATAAAACTAAATTAAGGGAAAAAATCTAAGGTATAATTAATTTGGTGACAGCAGCAATTCAAATTGAGTCTTCCATATCAAAACCTGATACCACCCTCTGCCACTATTAGTTTCATCAGAAACTGACAATTCCCAGGAAATGAATAAGTCAACAGCCAGCACATGGGAAGAATTCAGTTCTGGGAATATCCATTCAACCACAGTTGGGAAATGCGCCCTGTCAGTTGTTGACCATTTTTAGGTCAACTGCCATAAAATCCCACTCTAGCCATGAGTCATACACAGATTAAAGCAAAAGAAAACAGGTGGATTATCAATTCCTCTCATTATCAGCAGTGGATTAGTCTTTGGACTGCTATCTGTTACCAGTCTCATAATTACTCTATGTGATCCCCTTCCCTGAAAGCACAAGCCAGCCTGTTGCATCTTGCAGTGGAGCTGACTAATCGTGCTCCTACTCAAGGAGAGTCAGTTACAGGAGTGGTAAATCAAATACATTTCTGTTTGCTTTTCATTAGTTTCCAGAGATTTGCATTAATTAAGTTACTGATTATCAGAATGAACAAGACTCCTAAGGCTAAGTTTTACATGAGTCATCTCACTTTCAACTCAGTGAGCCAAAACCTGCAGTGCCTACATATTGTTCCAGCTAGGAAGATAATGGAATCTGGCATCTGATGCCACCCTTCCCTTTATAGTTACATCACACTATTGTACTTCCCTCAACACAGCAGAAATCAAAAAGTTTTGTTATAGTTCCAAATCACTTCTCATATAGTCTTCAACCAGAAAGCTCTTTAACTTTTCTTTTTGGCAGTGAGAAGTGGTGGGAGGGTGGGGATGGAATGTCACACCGAAAAGCTTTGCTCAAGGTACATCCACAGGTTGCTTGATCCATCCTTGGGGCCCTTTTCTGCAGCGGTTCTTCCTGTTGATCTCACAACCCTTCTGTGGTACAATACCTCCTACAAGGCAAGGCTCCCTCCCTCACATCCCTTCAGGGCTCTACTCTTGGAGTTAGGTGTCCTAATTGTGGAGTTGTGAGTATTTGAGTTCAGTTTACTTTAGGGAGAGAGGCACCCTGACAGTGAATATACAGATGATATAAAACCAGGCAGGACCACAGTTTCCCTCTCATGCAGGAAAAAACAGCTCATTTAAGTGGTTTTTCTTGGTACATACACAGGACTTATTGCAAAGGTGAAAACTGCTGGTGCTGTAATTCCTAGCAGGTTGTACAGACACTATGGAAAGCAAGACAATGACTTCACAAGTTTTTCCCAGGTAGGTTGTAGCTTTTGAAGGGAAGTAACCCAAGGAGCCAAACAACCCATTTTTCTTAAACCTGTAACTCCCCAAGAAGCAAAACAGGTGAGAACATCTTAGATAGTCCTCTCAAGAGCATGAATGAGTGGTGGTTTAAATGCTGTCTTCATAACAGATATGTAGGATAAAAGGCAAAACTCTCCTCCCCTCCCTCAACACTGCTGGCCCCAAAGGAAACTATCAATTCTGCAAATCCCTCAAACCACTGAGGTGAAAAAAACTCACTAGAGACCTACAGTCAGTAAAAAATGAACTGCAAGGGTCTCATGGCTGCTGGTCATGGAGCAGTCACATGCCACTTACCATCCTCCAAAGAGGCTGACATGCTGCAGCCACACTTGTAGGAATACAAGCTAAAGAACTGTTCAAAGCATTTGAGAACTTTAAATGAACCCTTTGCATAGGGTTTCTTTAATTTCAGCAAGCTAAATTCACATCAGTCATGTCACATTACTGCACAAGGAATGCACAGAGAGGAGCCAGGCTTCTGGGATTATTTGGTCTTCACATTTGCAGTTAGCACTCTAAGGTTCAATTCTTTTACAATCACTTGGTGTTCAAAACTGGGAAAGGTGTTGTCACTTGAACTCCACATCCTACAGAACACAAAGAGGTAAGTTCCAGGATGTTCATTTGGCAAACTAAGATTACAACATCTCTCTGGCACCAGTGACAGCATTACAACTTTCTGTGGATAAATGAGACCATCATGGTGAAATGGCTCATTTTGCCTTTGATTTGCTTTGCAATGTTCTTGTGATTGTGGTAACCCTTATACCTGTAGCACTAAAACTAGAGGTTATTTCTGTGGTTCTCATGTTGTTTATATTAATGGGGAGTGCATTAGTAAGCCCTTCAAGGACTAAAATTGGGATGTCAATTCATTTACAGCTCAAGGCACAGACTTAGGAGTTCACCTGCCCTGACACCCCAAAACTCAGTGCCTTATAACCTGAGGTGAGTGATGGTGAAGTGTCACCACCTTTACTACAGACTGTGCCAGAACAGGGCTCCAGAGCTCTGGAGAGGATTCTCCCTGCCCTGCAAAGTTGTGAAGCATAAAGCAGACAAGCCTATGGAGCCTGGGGTTCAGCTTGGCCTGCTGTCCATGGGGAGGGAATCTGTTCACTGCTCACCTCCTCCTCCACCATTTCTCCAGGCACCTTCATTGTCCTGGAGAGCCTCACCTGACTCCAGACCTTCTCCTTTCTAGAAGTTATTTCATGTGATCCAACACTCCTACAAGATACACCTAAGTCTCTGGAAACCACACACTCAACAGGCCACAAAGCCTGATTTGCAAGCAAATTATTGTGATATAAAGTAACAAACCAAAACATCTGTCCTCCAAGTATTCCACAAAGCAAAATTTCTCATGGCTGGACAAAAGACAGGAAAATTATAATCACAGCCCAAATGAGAACCTTGAATTTTCCCCAATATATGAGCAACTCATGTATTAAAGCCTTTCAAGAATGCAAACTGGGAAGAGAAACAATCACCTCATCACTTCAATGTCACATCTTCTGTTTTATTTTAAGGCTTACTAGTAAGGGCTTTCATGTATCTGGGGAACTTCATTTTGTTTAACTTTCCAGTCTTAATATTTGTTTAATAGATACTATTTGTAAACTTATGGTGTTTCTATATCCAAACTCTATTTGTGTTTGTTTCTCCAGCATTTTTCCTCCCTCCCGTGTTTATTTCTCTACTGACACACCAAGGGAGGGCTTGCTTTTGGCACACACTCTTGCCAAAACAAATTGTTTTATATACTATTTCCTTTCATCAGAACTTCAACACATTAAAAACTTAGGATATTGCATTTAAGTCTGTATCAGGATTAAAAAAAAAAATGGGAGGAAGAACAGGACACATGCTGAGGCAAGAAAGATTAAAGGAAAACATTTCTCTGAATTAAAGCCCTCTTAGCAGTGCAGTTGAAACTACGCCCTAAGTTTTGTTTTGTCATTATACAAGTTCAGCCCTTGATGAAATCATGTTTGTAAGTAATTTGGGATCAATCTTCCTTTCCTGGAAACAATCAACAAGAAGTTAAATTCAGAACACTTTCTCTTTTTGGTGGGGGAGTGAGGCAGTAAAGTGGCAGCTGGATCAAAATAACAGTAAATAGAAGAGTTAATAATAAGAGCTAAGATAATTAGCTATTAACAGTCTCAAATTTGCCAGTGAAATGGGAAGTAAAACTTAGGGCAGGTATATTGAATTGAAGGTATATTAGATAATGTTATTCCAAGTCAAAACCCTCCTCAGAGCCAGTTAAACATGTACATTAATTTCTATGATTTTCCACATACAGATTTACAGATGTTGGCTAGAATAAGGCAAATAAGCAGAGTAATTCACACTCATAATTGAGACTTAATATAGTACATTAAGTAATCTCTACTATCCCATTTAGACCACACTTGGCAAAAGCAGCTTTGATAAAGGGTAACTGTCAAGCACATTTTCTTGTGGATCCTGATCTGAGATATTCCATGATTTGTTCAAAATTCTGTTCAGTCAGTCAGTTCTGTAAAGATGACAAACTGTGTCACCTAGATTAATTTGAAAGATGTATTTCTTCATTAGCAATGCCATGTCAAATAAGCTGTGACAGCACTGATTTATCATGGGACTCAGAAGATTATCATACATTCAAGCAGGCAGAAAGTATCCTCAAAGTTCCTTGCCTCCATCTCCAGTAATTCCAAAGGCACTCACTGGGCACTGTGAGCCAGGTCATGTCAAACAGCTGCAGAGAACTGGGGAGTTTGTGTGTGACAAGTGCACTGAGCAGCACCAGTACCTTGTACATTGCTGACACTTGTAAAAACATGAATCCTCATTTCACCAGTCTGCCCTTGGAGAAGAAGTCCCAGCACATCAGTCACATCACAGCCTTAGACTTGTGTTTGCTCAAGATATGCAGCACGTCTTTCATTGCCACAGAGGCAAACTTGCCATGTGTCCTGGGTTGTAGTATGAGATGTACACAANTGCTTTCAAACCACTACACCATGGGAGCACAAAGGAAGGGGAGCAGGACAGCAAGGGTGTGACACACGGCCAGCAAAGCTGGCATTGAGACTCCTGAAATACAACTGAAGGGCTTCTTTTCCTTTTGGTAAGCACTAAATGTATGGATTATTACTTTATGAGTTAGTGGTGATGGGAGCTCTGCTTCTCCCCTTCACATTTCCATTAGGACCTCTTAGGTGAAACTTGACTAGTATCAAAGTTGTTTCAGGGACTTGGTACTGGACTCTAATGAAAAAAACAACAAAACCATGCAACTGTCACATCAGTGAAACCTTAAAAAGCAAAAAAATATTCATGTAAAGTCAGAGGAGTCAGTGATAAAAGTACCTCATGTTGGGAAGGCTGGTAGGTAAGACATGATCAAGATTTAAGATTTTAAACTTGCTGTACAAATATTGAACAGGTGAAAAATGTTCCTTTCAGGGTCCCTTCAGTCCTTGAAAGGAACACTTCGGTTCCCTTCACAGGCTTCAATAGTTGCAAAAGAACTGCAGGTTATCTACTGTATAACTCGAAGCAGGGGAGCTGGGAAAAAGTCTTTGAGGGGCTATGTTGTTGTTGATATTTTGCTAAACAATCTATCTGTAAAGTTGATGACAGCAAAACCTTCCAGAAAGCAGCTATAGCACATAATTATTTTCTCACCCAGTTATCTATTCTTAAATACTTACTCCACATGCACAAATCCACTCCTGAAACATGAAATACAAACCAGAAATCCTGCTGTGAACAAACATGATTAAAACCCACTGATTTTCATGTTTTGTTTTGAGATTTATTTTTTTTTAAAGTTATTGCACTGTGGTACATGCAGTGTTTTTAACACTATGTGTTATATAGCCAGTTTGGAGCAGAAAACTAAGGACTCATGATACATTTTTAGTACAGTTCTAAAATAAAGAACTTCTTGTGATGTTAATTCATGCTATCCTCTTATATGTTCTTTTTTAATTCTCATTTTTCTCCACCTTACTATGTCTAATCTAGCTCTCCAGGCTCTATACTCCTCCTTAAAACCTTTTTTATGTCACTGCCCTGCCCATGGCATTCATTTTGTGCATGGTCAAGGCTTCAGTCTCATGAAACACAGCCAGGACCTGCCAGCTCTGATGAGAAGATCATTCTGCAGACACACAATGTTTGGACCCCCCACTAACATTAAAGAAAACTGAAGGAAGGAAAATTCAGGAGTTGGCAGACCTAATTACATTTTCATAAGATGGATAAGATCTTAAAAATTCATAAGCATTGGAAAACTTCTGTATTATGTGTTTGAGACCTCAGCCACACTTGCTATGATTAAAGAGTTCTGTGAAGAAAACAAAAACAACAACCAAAAAAACGAGACAAAACCCACTCAGCCCCCTAAAGGATCAGGAGACATCTGCCAGTCAGGGTAGCTGGCATGAAAAAAAAACATTTTCATCTTGCCTGGATTTTGATTAAGCAAGATAAAGCTTCAAAAGCACAAGTAGTGCTATCTATTGGGCCTTGTCTTAAAACAAAAAGCTTTAGATGCAACCCTGTTGTCTCCAGATTGGCTTTTGCCTGCTACACAACAATTGTTCCAGTCCCATGGGAGCTGATGACATTAAAAAATGATCAGGAGGCAAGGACATAGTCTGAAAAACAGAACTTGAAAAGATGTTTAACATCTCTGGCAACAGTTACAGGTGCTCTAACTTTTTGATTTGGGGAGCTGGCAAATAAACCTTGTTAAATATTAGAGCAGCACAATACCTGAGTTACCAGTTACATGGTAAATGGCATTTTCCTCAAATTTCACACCTCAATGAAAGGAGCCAGTTGTGAAATTGAATGAGGGTCATGCATGGTGATATTTGGTGGTACACCACCAGTAATTACTTCAACAGTGTGAATGCATATCTGATGCTGTTGTACACCACAACGACACAGACTCTGACTTCAGAAGGCTGAAAATGACTCCTTTATTTTTGGGATGTGTCTCCCTTTTAGACTGTTCTACACAGACCAATTTGATGGGTCAAACAAAGACAAAGTTCTTCAATCACATTGCTCAGAGCAGAGGGACATCAAGAAGTCCCTCCTAGGAAAAGGAATGAAAACAAAGTTACAACTACAAAAATATGTTTCTTGTTTACAGCACATTTCTTGGGAAAAGAATTTTAGAAAACCAAAACATCTCAGGCATGAAACCAGGGCTACACATATCAAGGACTCCTTTAAAACACAGACTTTGCTATCCCACAAATATCCCAGAGGAACAAGGGTAGGTACCACGGGTGTTATGTTTCTCCCCATTTGTCTGCTCCAAGATCTTCCCCATGACCACAAGGCTTGTAGATGAGCCAGCTACAGATGCAGCTGAACATTTTGACTTGGTTCAAACTGCTTGATCAGGTCTTGGACCTTAATTTTGCTATGCCAGCTTTTAGTAACTTAGCAAACTACTGAGCATTGCTTTCAGAACCTGGAAGAGGTGATTTTTGCTGGAGGATAGTACCATGACTTCACTGCTGGAAGAAAAGCTTTCATTGTTCAAGTTACTGGCACAATTTCATAGAGGTGAAGGCAGAAGATAAGCTCTCAGCAGAATTTTCATTCAGGCACACATCCATATCTTTATCTGTCTTTGTCTTAGAAATTGCACTTTGTCTGTGAGTCACTTTTCAGCTCTTGGAGTTTGGATTGCTTGAAAAGAATTCACCCCATTAAGGACTCAAATATTTGAAAGCTCCTATGTGAAAAGATTTCAGCCCTTTAAGATCAATACCAGATCTGCATCAGATTCAAAATTATACTGGGAATAATGTGGTGAACTGCCAAGAACTGACAGCCAGTTCTCTTGGGTAAAAATCTGGATTGCTGTACCCTGAGAAAAAGTGCTTAATGATTCTAGAATGCAGATTCACATTAACTGGTGAACCTAAGTGGTACAGGCAACTGTGCAGAAAAATAACTCATGGCATCATTGTGCCCTGTTTGGCTCTCTTGTGTAATGCTATCAGGGACAGCCTGGGCATGAAAAAATCTTCTGATTTAAGTTTGCTCTAGTCAAGGACATAAAGCTGGTCCTGAATCAGACACCACTACAGAAAGCAGAGTCAGTGGAACAATACTGGGAGAATTTTACATCAGCAGCTAAAAAGGATCAACGATTTCCTTTGAACTCAGAAATTTTAATCCACCAATAAAGAAGAAAATCAACACTTGAAAGTTTTATTCCAGTAACAAAAAGTGACTGAGACACACTAGCTAAGGTCTGCCACAGATACCGTGGCAAACCATTCACCCTGACTTGGAGGAAATGTCAATTAACCAAATTTAACTATTTATTGAAATACACAACCTTAGTAGAAGAATCAAGCTATAGAAAGAGGTTTGCTCTTCTATCAGTAACAGCCAAGCTTCCAGAATTAATGCAAGACTTAGGATTTACTAACATTCTAATAGCATTCTCATTACAAAACTATTATCTCCCAACAAAACTTCAGATTCAATTTGACATTAACAGGGTTTAGATTTCAACTGTTTCCAGCTACTGAACCTCAGTGAAATCCCCATCTTGAAGTGTGGGGAAGCTGATAAAAGACACAGGATTCTGAGTGAACTAATTTCCTTAATGGCAATTGTTAAGTTTATTGATTTAATAAAACAGCATTTCATCAGAAAGGAAAACATCAGGACAAAACCAAGCATGTAAAAATTCCTCTGTTTATAATTCTCAGATCACTTCATTCTGCACAGACAAATGCTTGAGTCCCAGCCCATCTCATGCACAAGGGAGCACATGTGAATTACCTATGCTTTGAGCCTGCCCTTTACTCTTTCATTCTTATCCTTCCTTCCCACTGGATATTCACATCCCTTCCTTCCACCATTTATCCCAGGGACCCACCTAAAAGAGGCTGCTTTTCTCTTTGGGGCTTCCACCATCAAGTTCTTTTGACAAGCATTTACCAACTCCTGAAAGAAAAACCAGACTCTGTCTGTACACGTTTAGCCTCCTTCTCTTGCCTCTTGGGGACTGCAAAAAAACCACTCAAATTGGATGGCAATGTCCCCAGCTTTGAGCACTGATATTTAACCACAGCTGGAGTGGCACTCACAATGCAATGCCTACTGATGAAATTTGGTTTTGTGAGGGCCTTTCTTTGGATCTGGCTAGAAGAATCATTGAGCAACTTCAGTACATCCAGACAAATTCAACACAAGTTCAAGACTTCCTCTTACTTCGCTTGCTTAACCCATGAAAACAGAACATTCCAAATCACCAGGATCCAAATCAAACAGCCAGTTTTGCAGCTCCAAGCAGCATCACCCCAGAGAGCCCAGCACATGTCCTGAAAAACCAGACAGTGACCCAAGGCACAAAACCCTCATAACAGGTTTCAAGCCTGATAATTCCCATAAACGCATGCTGCAGCAATGAAGTCACTACCACAGCTGTCCAAAACAGAAATATAAATGTATCCTTCAGAAGGGACCAGATGACAACATAAAGCTAAAGTAACTCTTAATTCCAGACAGTAAAAACCTCACAAACATACAACAATAAAATTCACTTATTTTATCCAAATTCTAAATCTTTGGTTCCCGACTCAAGTCCAGGTGCTTTGTTTAGATGAGTTCATGTGGTATTTCATTGTTTGACCTTGATTACTCAGAGGCCTAATCTGCTGCCAATGACTGTACTCAGGAGCAGGTGCTGCAGAGATCAGGCCCTGGAACCCACTGCTTCTGCACCCAGGATGTACCAAAGGATCCCCTGTAGCCAAACAGCCAAGTTTTGTACAGGCAAGGACACGACAGCAGTGCCTTTCCGTAGTAAAAATCAGTGGATAGGTAGTGAGGACCATTTAATCACCAACACAAACTCCAGAGTTCACAGCCCACAGGAGAGCCATTAAAGGAAAAGGAATCATCATATTTCCTTTTGAGACTATTCCCAGACACAGAGGTTAGGCAGCTGTAACAAAGCCTAGAAAAGATTATTGGTCAATAGCACAAATGGCAGGCTGCTGGAGGTGTTTCTATTGAGGCTAACTTTAATAGAACTCTCCCTCCCCAGCTTTATCACAGATATTGCTCCAGTAAACAAGCCCAATTTGCAATGTTGCCTTTTTCATAGCAAAATTCATCTATATAAGGGATTGGAAAAGAAACGTAGCATCCCTATCCATTACAGAAATTGCAAACCCTCATGAGGTTCTATGTGCATCTGATTAAATGTGCAATATTTAATTACTACTTGATGCTGTATCCATGTAACAATCATTACAAGTGATTGATTAGATGTGAGCAATATCAATTTGTGCAAGTATTTGCATTTCACTTCTAACAGTTTTGGTGGCCAAGCTGGTGAGCAAAGATAATGAAAACAGGTCAAATCTTTAACTCAAGAAGCTCTAATTTGTAAGCAACAGCTCTAGCAGAACTGTTTAAAAGCTGCATTTGTTTTCCAAGATATTTCTCAACTGGCAAGAGGCGTTACCCCAGCCTTCTCAGGCATCAATACTGGCAGAGCCAAACACATCTAAGCCTTGCTATGGTTTAGAAAGGACAGATAGAAAAGGTTAAACACTGTCAGGACCCCAAAGGCCCCATCCATGTGCACTAACAGACACTCACTCAGTTGAGCACTTTTACTGCAATTAACCTTGACATTTAGAAAATTTGGGTCGTCAGTTCAGGATTTTGAGAACATCTGCTCTTCATGTGTTGCTTTAGTGGCAACTGTACATTCTCACTACTCTTGGAAATCTTAGTTACAGCAATCTCCAGCTTCCCTGAGGAAATTTTGATGAAGTTTGTTGTAAAGGCAGCATTCTGCAACAAAAGCTTTTCCAAACACAGGAGAACTTTTATCCCTAAGTTGACAGGTACACTTACCTGTCTTTATCAGGAATCTTAAAGCCTACATATTGATAGTCAAAATGGACCTATTACACACTGAAAAAAAAAAACCAAAATCAAGCCTTATAGAGCAAAGTAATTGGAAATTGATCAGTAAATATCTTTATTTAAAGTGTGAATAAAGTAACTGATTCAAGATTAAACTTCTGCTTGTTTGCTCCCATCATAATTAAATCAAGATCTCAATCTGAGGATATATCCCAAGTCTAGTTGCAAAGTCATGCTCCAGTTGCTAAGATTAATTATGTATATCCAAACAACAAATGACGAGTTGTACAGCATTCAGGAAGATTAATTAGTTACAAGCAGAACTTTTTACCTCCACAGAACTTATAACAGAAATAGTTTGAGCTATTTGCTGCATGAATGTGGCAGGCAGCTTATTTCCTAAATGAAAGAGGATTTTCAGCTGTTAGGGAAGTAGATACAAGAAAAAAAAATTAAAGTTAAGTTACATTTCAGCTTCAAAAGGTCAAAAAGGCCTCCAGCAGAAATGTTGGCGTGGCATCATTTCTCAATGTAAGTACCAGAGAACTTTTCATTGGAAACAAGTTATAATCCATATTCTCCAGGAAAGATCTGTGAATCAGTGAAATCCTTATCTACCACTATTTGACAATAGCTGTGAGGCAGATTACTAAAGGCAACATTTTCCAGATGAAACAGACCTCTAATTATAAATAAAGCACTTTTTTCTTCCTTTTTCAGAAAAGACTGCTGTGAGGCAAAACAATAGAAATGGCACCATCTGCTAATAATCCAATTAGAGAATTTCAAAGCACCAGCTAAAAAAGCTAGCTGGTAGGGATTTATTCTTCTAAACATATTTCTCAATTACACCACATGGATGTCCAAATGCTTTCTAATTACACTCTATTTGGAAACTACAAGAGTTCACAGGATCAAGGAGAAATCATATCATGGATAATGCAAAACATGACTTTTTCCCAGTTATATTTGTCTCCCCTTGTGACAGAATTTCAGCACTTTCTCATGTTCCCCCATGATAGGTGTTAATCAAACACGTCTCAGACATGACTTTTCACAGAATATTCTCCAGAATGACCCAGGATACGCCCTCTCTTCCCACTTGGTTTATGGTCAGAATAATCAGCAGATGCCAAAAAAACAGTAACTGTGACTAAACATTCTGAAATGCTGTATTTAGGCAGCAATTGCTGCCTGTCACTCAGGATTATTTGCCCAAAGATGGAAATTCAGCTAACACTGTTTAGGTGGGACAGGTTTACCAATGCCAAACATCTCACTGGCTCCCGGCTTCTTGTTGGCAATAGCAAAAAAACCAAAACCCAACCACCACTAATATTTGAATATGTCTTCAGAAGATACTGACAGGTTCAGTAAAACAGTTGAAAATTCCCCGTGAAATCCAACGTTCACTTTCTGCCTTTCAGTAAAACACGACGCTTTATTGCTGAAGGCAGACAAGAACTTCTTCCAAGCTTAAAGTTTTGACTCCAAAGGTAATTTTATGGCAAAAAGAGATCTGTTAAAAGTACTATTTGCCTGGAAACACTTCAACAGCAGCTAAGGTGTAAATCATATGTCCACCATAACTGCACTAGACCCAAATATTTTCCTCTCACTGCCCTATCTCCAGATTAGCTTCCAGACAAAAGCACAAAATATTATCCAAAGTCTGAGCTAACAAGCTTAACATGGTTTTACTGGGCCTTCAGAGGAAACAAACTGCTGAACATTGTACTCAGGGGCAATACTTCACTGTACAGCAGTTCTTGGAGAAACACTGAAGGTTGCACGTGGGTTGTTGCACAAGGAATATCCAAATGCCCAAATCTGTGAGGACAACAGAAAAACATGACAGTGTTTGTGCTCCCACACCAAGAACAAACTCATTTCTGTTGTTCTGGAGAAGAAGCTAAAATGAAGCCTTTGGGGAGTGATTAATCCCCCAATACTGCCCACTATACAGAGTGCAGGAAAAATCCTGATTTCTTCTTCACCCGTCTCTAGTACTCCTGCAGTGTGGTGGAGCACAACTTGCTGGGAGATTAAAGAAAGTTTCAAACTTTACTGCAGCAGGGCTCTTGTTTCTTTTTAACCCCCTTGAGTGTGTGCAATGAGACCACTCATGTAGCTGAACTTGGTGCATCTTCCCAACTCATCCTTAAACTGGTTCCTTTACAGCAGCACAAACATCAGAGCAAACCAACAGTGGGCAAGACAAAATGTGAACCGACCTGAGTTTCATCAGCTCCTTTTCTGATAATGGAACTTCACTGACTAACATGCAACAAAAATATTCTGCAATCACACCCAAAGATTCCCGAGTTCCTAATAAATACGTTAGTTCAGTCCCAATCTCAAGCAACCTATTGACCTAATAAGCAACCTAATGATAAATACATTAATTCAGTCCCAATCTCAAGCAACCTAATGAGCCTCTCTAAAGCCATTGCCAAAACACCATGTCATAATGAAATTTCAGGATCAAGAGCCATCTCCATGACATGTCACCAAGGTCACATTTGATGGACAGCTATCAGTCCTGTTTACAGCATGCAGCTGAAAGGAGAAGATCTTTCTGAGCAGTTCCATTTCAGTTTTATTCACCTCATTTGCTGAGAAAATGAAATGGTGTCACAGCACTCCACTTCAATGCAATTCATCTATTTAGTGAGAAGTAAACAGGTATTCCATGAAATGTGATCTCATAACATTTAATTCAGGATTTGACTGCTGTTTTTCACACTAAGCTATATAAGTAAGGAAAAGCACAGCACACACGGATTTCTGACAAAAATATATCTCAACTGGAATAACAACACAAAACACCTGCAGCACAAAGCCACTGGATATTTAACATGGTTTCTTCAGCCCTGCTTGCATACTTAATATTGAAAAATAAGTAAACAAGTTGTTGGGGTTTTTTAATGAGGTATGCCAATGCTTGATCAATAGATCCATTTCCACAAGTGTTTTATGTTTGTTACTAGAGCCACATCCATTTCTGTAGAATAAACAACAATCCTAGGCAGAAGACAGCTGAGCTGCTGCTTCAGTTGGTGACTATTTCCATGACTGGCAAACCCATGCACTTCACTTGTGAAAGTCATTGAAAACATCACTGGTACCGAGTGAAGCCTTCAAACAGACTGGGATACAAACCCCAGCTTCCATTCAGAATCCTTAATTTTACAGCACTTGAAAAGTAGAAGTTTCATTTCCCACCTTTAGTACCCACATTCAACAAATTACTGTGCTGAAAACTGGAGTTGACAGACTGTCAGGATAAAGTGACCCCCTAATACTTCAGAATTGTATGAATATAATTATCATGAAGGACTCCAGCAACATTCCTGAAGAGATCTTCAGCCTGTGGATAACCACAGCTATCCACTGACTTTTGGTAACACAACATGCTGGAGGAAACACACACAGCAACAAGCTACTAAAAGCATTAACAAGTAGGTTTGCTAATAGAGGCTCTGCACTCAGTGTTAGCACAACATTTCCCAGCTTGGTATTAAAGTTAATCCAGACCTATATGTGCATTCTGCTCATTCCAAGTCATATCCCAAATGCCTACAAAACCAAATCTTTCTTAATTATTCCAAACAGCTGTCTTTTGATAACTGTTTCAGAGACAGAAGTTCCTGGGCCTAAAAAAGTATACCAAATGATGAATGGTAACTTAAATACAAATTCTTCTCTCATTCATTCCCCACTATAATCTAATTGTTAATAATCTGAATGCCTTTCCCTGACAAGTCTGCTTTATTAAATACCTTTTAAGTCCTTCTGCTCTTCTCTCCCCAGGAATAAAACCATGTTTCCAATGAAGCTAAAATCCATCAGCTGCTGTTTTGTACTTTTTAATTTGCTTTACTCACCTGCAAATCCAGAAGCAAGATGCCTACATGTAGGCAGATCTAAGAGATAACACAAGTTCTGTGCTGGGTATTAGCTGACCATAACAGGCTAAAAAAATCTTTTAAAAAATTTTAAAAACAAAGAAAAAACAACAAAAACCACCAGCAAACAAGAAAATGTCTGGCAGCCAACTTCATTCAGGATGTGGCTGTACTAAAGGCTGAGATCTCCAGGAGTCCTGAGGAAAGGCAGGTGCTCAACACGTAACTGTCTCAAACACTTCATTTGTTTGAAGATGGCAGCCAAGGAGATTAAACCCAATCTGCTCCAATTCACTCTAATTCATATTCTGTTGGAAGGAGCTTTAATTGCATAAACTTTTGCCAGTTTTCTGCCTAAAACTCAAGCACATTTCATTCCACTCCCCTGAAGGAAAAGCAGGAATAAGCAGCTATCATCACAAAGGTGTATAAGGAGTCAGCACAAGTGCTCTCCAATAAAGGAAAACTTGTAAACAACTGACTCAGGGGATCAGTCTTCCTGCTCCGCCCAGCACATTAAAAGTTTGCCTAAGGAAAAGCCTTAATTTGGGTTTGCTTCCTCAAACTGGGAAGCAACTGCCAGGACTGTTCCTGCTAGAAATTAAAAAAAAAATCAATTAGATAAGTGACCTAAGATCAGGGCAGCTGCTAAATTTGAGTAGGGTCTAAATACTTCCTAAGAGTGAGAATCTATGGTATTCTTCTGGTTGGTGATGCACTGTACTTGTGAAATACAGGAGGACAGAAATGAGAATAATGTACCCAACACCAACTCCATGCAAGTATTCCAGTGAAAGTGTAGATCCATCCTATTCTATCACTATAGGAAAGCAACTCTCAGCAGAGCTGAAATCTGAGCACTGTATTTCCTCAGGCATCAATCTCCCACAATTCAAGCCAGCTCTAAGCACAGTAATTTTTCTAGTTCAGGTTTCTAATACACTGAACTAGAACTAACATATTTGCTGACTTTGTACATACAATACAATGATCATAGATTTTCTTTTATTAGTTTCACCTTTTGTGCTGAAAAATTTCTGAATTGAAGCTTCATTATACTTTTCATTAATCGTCCAGCTAATCAGCAGCAGTAGAAAACCTTGAAACCATACGAATATACTGAATTGAGAGTAAGAACAAGACAGAAGAGCATAATTTAATATTCATATAGATCATATATAGTGATATGGTTGAATTCAGAAAGACCAGATTAGGCTGTAGATCTTCCAGAATTATGGCAACAGGAGGAAAATATAACTCAGAGTCTAGTGCAAAAGCACCTGAAATAATAAATAAATCTCTAGACTGAATTTATCTGTTAGAAATTTAAGTATAAAGAACTTTAAAGGAATGTATCTGTTCCTTCAGGCCTCAAATTTATTGCAGGTACTGAGTATCAATATGGTTCAAATAGTACATTGGAGCAGCAATGCAGAGATTCAGACAGGAAATTCATAGAGTTTCAAAAGGGCTTTAATTCTCAAATACAGGTTTTGAAAACCTTGTAGTCAAAGCTAGAAAGGAAAGAGCATCTAACTAGATATGGGATGGCAACACTCAGATCAGAGTGTCTTGAGAGTGAATTGCTGAAGCAAATTCATCTTGTCAACAGTACAGAAACTACACCTCAAGAGTTAAAACCTAAATGTTAAAATCTGCTAGGTGTGTAAAAACCAGCCTCAGCAGAAGACATTAGGTAATGAGTGTCTGCTGTAATTAATTACAGGACTTGCACACTTTTCCCCCCCAGAAGTGATGGGAGTTTTCTGATGAGCAGCTTCCAGGCTGGGCACTGGAAGCAGCCAAATGAATCATCTCTTCCCTTAAACCTGGCAATTGATGACTCTTCTTTTACATCAGGGTTTAATTAGATTTTGCTTTCAAAGCCGGTGCACAGCACAGCATAGCATTCACTGCCACAGAAACCCAAGGAAGCCATGAAGACTTAAATTCCTAATTTCAGCAGTTGTCACTGCCTGATACAAAGAAGTCTTTTCTAAATGTAGCTCTTGGAAGCACCCTTACACAGCAATAAAATCACAATATCAGAACTAGCTGCTACTTTTTACATAATAATAGCTTTTGGGAATAGTCTTCATGGCAGTTCTAGATAAAACCAGTTTCAATCTAACTTTTGCCACAAGGGTATGATACTTCATGAGACAACACTTTAGGATCAAGCAAACCTAAA
>VXBB01022072.1:243275-299318 GCA_013399915.1 Illadopsis cleaveri | reverse complement strand
GGGCCCCTTCGGGCCGTACCGGGTGTGGGGGGACAGGCCCGGTCACCGGCCCGGTCTGCAGTGGGTCGGGTCCGGAGGGAAGGGACAGCGGGGACGTGGCGCTGGTGACACACAGCGCTGCCAGAGCCTGTCCGGGCTCTGTGCTGGCTGAAGGATGAGGCTGTAGTGTGATATTTGTATGTTCTCTGTAATACTGACCCACCCAAGAAGCTGTTTGTGGAAGGTGATCAGCTCCGGAAATCTTTCACCCCGAGTGTGCAACGTGGTGGGCGCTGATACGGACTTGTGTAAGTAACTGGCTGGAATTGTTGGGCGAATACGTGGGCTAAGGGAGAGAAAACATCCTATTTATAATTGTATTCCTGATCAAAAAACTGCACAGCTGCTTCTCACAGGATCAGAACACAGACGGCTGTTACCTGTGGCTCTGGGGAATAGTTTAACCAGAAGAACTGTGCTAGAGTGGGAGAAGAAAGCTGGCCTGCCAGGAGACTGCCTTCTATCTCCTACCCTGTCACTTTTATTAGGGAATACTTGAATGGTTGAATAATCGAGGTGTGCAGCTTTCAGCATAGAACCTGTCTTTAAATGTTTGAAGATATTTAGCCAAAAGTGAGTAATTCTTGTAACTCAGTGGAATAAATGAAGACTGATATCTGTTATTTCCCCCTCCTGCCTGTTCACCTTGCTCCCTATTCAATTGATCTTAAAACATTATTTTCAGAGCAATTTACTTAGCCTCATGTATAATATTAAATTGTTGGCAATTATTTCAGTGTACAACTTCATGAACAAAACTACCTGGACTTGTTTGATTCATCCAGAAATGACAAGGAAAAATTGAGGTTGGCTGTGCTTCAAAAGACATACTTGCTATTTTCCCTAATAGTCAGCAGGAATGCGTGAAGAGGAAAGCTGTTTCCTTTTTCCTCCATATTTCTACTATAAAATTAAGAAAAACTCATAAGATGGGTTTTTCTGTTGTCTAGTAAATAATTTATTAGGAGCTCAAAGTTCTTGTATGTGAAACTGGAAGAGAAATGCAAAAGAGATTGAAGAAGTAGGAGAGAGTGGGACAAAAATCCCCCAAAAAACCCCTTAAAAATTCCAGGTGTACCAGAAGATGTCCCTGGCTGTAGCCTGTTCCCTGCCCCAGAGGCCAGTTGCAGAGCATCCACCCTGTGGCAGCACTGCCTGATCTGACCGTTTCTAAGCTGTCTGACAGCTGCCTAACTGAGATTTGAATAAGATTAGCATTTATGTGGGGTTTAGCTTGTGATCTGCATGTTCATGAGGCAGCCAGCAGGGTTAAGCCTGTTCTGAAAAGGGACTGCCCTGAAGGGCTGTGCTGTGGTGGCAGCTCACACTCCTCCACACCAGACAACTGTTGCTTCTTTTTAATTTTAAAGGTGGAGTGCAAGAATAAGGTCAAGAAATACTTCAATGGGCTTCTGGAGGTGAGTTAAGTATGTTATTCATTTAATTTAGTAAACTAGGAGCTGCCAAATGCCTGTGTGGCCTCTATACTGTTGTCTGATCAGAAAATAAAGCTATTTTTAAAATTCTGTTCATGTAAGTGAACAGTGATCCATTCATCCTCTTTACTAATGGAATTGCATGCCAGAAGTTGTTGCCTGTGTTCTTGTGTTGCTACACCTTGCCTTAAACAGTTCATTATTAAATTGTGCGGACCGTCCCTGTCCTTGCATAAGTATAATACTGAAGATTCTCAATTATTGGCATGCAAAATTCCTGTGTTTCACTGGCTTATTTTAGTATAAGTGTAAAACTAGTATTCCAGGTATTGCAGTGGTTAGAGGTGAAAACTGAAGTTTAAAAGCTTGACTGGATAAAGTCTCTTTGTATGTGTTAAACCTGGATAGCAACAAGTGAGGAGAAAATGGAAAAACCAGAACGTGATCATTTCTGTCTTGTGCCTTGGAAAAGAATTGACACAGTATTGGCACAATTACTTGTGCATGTTAATTAAATTCTTATCTATTACGAGAAGCTGGGTAACTCCACTTGGAGCTATTCATATTGAATACAAGTTAGCAAAAAAAAGAAGTGAAGGATGGATATTACAACATTCATAAGAATGGTGTATGTGCCAGTAAGAAATGGCAACAAATAAATTGCTTCTGTGAGAACAAAAAGCAAGAGTTAGGTCTTCAATACAGAATTACTTTGATTCTGAAATTATATAAAAGTTATGGGCCCTGACTTTGAAAAACCAACTGCAAAATTTTTTTTTGTGTTTGTCTACTACTTTCTGAGAAACTTCTTGGCATATGTTGTTCAGAAGCCCGAGTTACTTAGCGTTTTCTGTCTTAATAGGATTTTTTTGCAGCAGGCTGATTTAGCAGGTTTGGGAGCAAGCAGTCATACAAGCTTATGGTATTAATTTGACTTGATTTTTTTTTTTTTTAAATATTTGTTTGGTTGGATTTACTTAGACTAGCATTTTTGCAAAATTCACCCTCTGTCTTCTGTTTAAAGTTAGAAAAGGATGAATTTTCTGAAAGATGACAAGGAGATGATTATTTACCAATAAGTTGCCTGCAGCAACTAAATTTTGAAAGACTCCATTAAGCACTTAAATAAATGCAAAACCCTGTGTTAAACTCCATGTATTTTAACAGGGCTTCTATTTTTGACTCTTCCCTCCCTTGCCTTTTATCTGCTTCTCTATCCTACCTAATGTTATTAGGAGTGCAGTGTCCTGCTAAGGCAGCTGCCTACGCCAGTCTGAAGTGTTATTTGTGTACACAAGTAATGCTGGACTTGGTTTATAATACAGGGAAAACAGTGTCAGCCAAGTGCATGGCAGTGTTTTTCTAAGGTTATTTAATTGTCTTGTACTTGGCAAGAGAGCTCCAGGCTAAGTTTACTCTGGTTGTGATGTACAAAGAAACAGGCTGGGTGCACAGGAGGGCTTTTGCTGCATGTTAGACATAATCAAGAATAAGGCAATAACCAGGCTGATGGAGAAATAACTGTTATTTTACTGTTCACAGGTCTGTTTGTGAGCTTTTTTGTGTGTCTTTTATTAATGCAAATATATATCATTCTATCCTGGTTAAGAAAGGAAATCTAGTAACTTCTTTCTGATAGCTACTCTTATCTGTAAAATATATCTACTGCAATATATTTTTTTAATAATTTTTGTTTGCAGTGTTGAATAAAAAAAACCCGAAAAATGGAGGCAGAGACCATTTTAAGTCTTAAACAGCAACTGAAGGAAGCAGAGAACGAGCGAAGAAAGGCAGCACAATATGGTTTGCATTTACTGGAGTCCCAAAGTGAGATTCAAAATCAGCTGGATCAAGCACGCTCTGAATTGACTGAGAAAACTGAGGTGATGACTGCCTTTTCTTCTCCAAGTTCAGAACCAGAACTTTATTTTAACTATTTTCTGAAAGGCACAGGTGTTTTACATGCCTTGTAGCATCTAGATTAATTTTAATAAACCTCTAAGTAGTTGTAGAGAGGGCTTTTTTCTCAGCTTGAAGACATTGAGCGTAATTGTCTCTAACTGGGACAGGGTTTCATAGCTAATTATGCATTAAGTGTTCAGTATCATGTAGGACTAATTGCCTTTAATGTAAAATGAATGCTGAATGCTAAAGTAAATTTGCTTCAGAGCATGTGTTTTGCCTCTGTTTAGCAATTCATTCGTGTATGCTCTCCCAGTCAGCTTCATATCACTTAAATGCTGTGAGAAGAGTGCTAGCAGCAAGACAAATTGATTTTTTTCTGTAGTGAAGTTTTCAAATTTTCCAAATACCCAGGGGTTCTGAACTTATTAGCACATTTCTTTGCAGCTCCGAGAAAGGAGTAGTATAGTGCTGAATTACAGAGGTATTATTTAGTCAACCAATTGTTTTTTTAGTAATTGTTGGAGAAAATTTCAGTTGGGAAAACCTCTTCCACTTTTCATCAAGGCTTTAACGTTCATGTTTGTGTTCAGCCAGCCCATGTTTCAGATTAATTATTTATCTTCATCTAGTCTGTTTCTGGTTGTGCATCCATCCCTTCTCCTGGGATGGAGCTAAAAGGTTTGTTTTGTAGCAGCTGGAGGGTTGCAGCACCCTGCTGCTCTGAATGGACAGGATTTTTTATTCTGGTCAGTTCACCATTAGTAGCTTTGTGTGAGAGGCAGCTGAAGGCACAGTCCCAAGGAAGCCAGGGCAGGATGATCCTTTCCTGCTGGCCAGCAGAGAGGGCAGGTACTGAGCTGTCAAGCTGCTCCCATAGGCTGTGATCCTGTGTGAGGGGCTGGAGCCAACTTCTGAGCCTGGCTGGTCACTCACGTTCCAGGGTGCAGGGTAGGAACTGTGGGCCTGTGGGAACAGGGTTTTGTGTGGGAGCTGTGCTTACCCAGCAGATTCTTTGGAGCTTTTGAATCTCTCTGGCTCTCCTCTTTGCAGCCTGAGAGCCAAGGCAGTCACTGTGAACACAAGTGTGGGTTCTAGCAGCAGGCACAGAAAGCTCTGTGTGCTCTTCTGCACAGAGGTTTCTGCACTCTGTGTGCTCTTCTGTGCAGGTTCTGCCTGGGGTTTTGTTGTTCTTGGCTCTGGCCAAGCAGCGCATCCCAAACCTGTCCTGTGCCCAGTCTTATCTTTGTGTTATGCTCGTGCCCTGGGTATTGGAGAGCTAAGCCTGTCCTTGATAAACTGTGTCTAGGCCACAGAGGTCCCTTTGATACCTGACAGCTTTTTGTTTTTTATTAAATTCTGGTTGGTGTCACAAGAGTTAGGTTATTTCGAAAAGCAAAAAAAAAAATCTGCATATTTAGATTAATTTGGCTTCCTTATTAGCTTTTTTGCTTTTGATATTCTCTTTTTCTTTTCCTTAATTGCTGGCTGAATGGAAGAGTAAAATGAAGCCATCCTTCATAATTAGCAAACATGCAATCAAGCATTGATGGAAGCTGTTTAAAAAATTATTCTTCAGTCTGGAAGAGTTGATGGGATTTATTATGAAACAGACAATTTAGCTGTCTTAAAAAAACTGTTGAACTCAGCTGTTTTGCTTGATGCTCTGTAGTAATTTTTAACATAATTGAGTGCTGTAGTGGTAGGAAGGGCATATAAACTCTGGCTAAATTTCTGACACTTGCTGAAAAGATACCCACACCTTTCATGTTGGGTGCAAAGAAATACAGAGTTTCTATGAAGAAGAGAATATTGCACAGTCAAGTTATAATCACATTTGTAAATCATAACATTTTAGAGCATAATTTATTTTTATTCTTTTTTTAAATATGGGTATTACAACTCTAATTGGCACTGCCAACAAAAGACTAAATGAGCTACAAGCATCTTGGTTCTGAGCCTGTGCTTTTTCATAAATGCTTAGGGAACAGTGTACAATTACATCTAGATTTATTAGTGTGTCACTTCTTTCAGAAATTTGAACAAGAGAAGTACACTCTTCAGAGAGAAATTGAACTCAAGAGTCGAATGTTGGAAAGCTTAAATTTTGAGTGTGATTCCCTTAAGCAACAGCAAAATGTGCAGCTGGAGAAACAGAAAGAACAGCTTGACAGAGCCTATGGACAAGAAATCAGTGACCTTAAAAACAAGGTTTGGTAACTAATATATAGCTAAAAGGTTGTTAATATCATTTAAGATACTGTTTGCTTAACTTAGAATTGCTCTCTTAACTATCAAAATGAATGATAAATAGTTACAATGTGTAGTAGCTTGTTTGGTTGTTTTTTAAAAAATATGTGTAGTCGCTTATGAATTACAGTAAATTTCAATACTTATTTTTAAGAGCCACTCTTGTGTTTGCAAGACATTTTCTGTAATTGGAACAGTCAGAAGTATTGTGCTTTTTAAGAATTCACCATGAAATGATACTACTTAGTTGTCAACTGTTTTTAAGTTGGAGAACCTGAAAGCAGAGCTGGATGAAACCCGACTCTCAGAGAAACAACTGAGACAAAAAGTGGAGCATCAGAAGGAAATCATTGCTGCCAAATCAGAGGAGCTGCACATGATGTCTGAGCGTGTCCATGAGACCATGTCTTCAGAAATGCTCAGCCTGCAGATAGAGCTCACTGAACTCCAGAGTCAGAGGGTGTGTGAGTAGCACTGGATTTGCAGTGTAGCCTAGCTGAAGTTCTGCCCTTTTGCTCATTTCATTTTTAGGTGTGCTGTCTACAGTGCCATGTTAGGATTAACTTTTATTCAGACAATGTGCACACCACAAAATAACCACCTTAATAGCTAGGCTTTAATTCCCTCTCTTCTTCAAGATAGTATTTTGTATTAAAACAAATTACTACTACCATGTGGTTTTGGTTTGTTTAGGCCTACTTGTTTTCCAATGATTTTAAATATTTTTTATTTAATACATGTTTTTTTGTTTGTTTAGGCCAATGATGAAGAAAAGCTGAATGAGCTGCAGTGCATTAAAGAACAGTTGGAGCTCGTGAACAGTAACTTGCGGAACCAGCTGGAGCGGCTGCAGGGGGAGAAGGAAGAGAGGGAAAAAGAAGTTGTTTTTTACTGTAATGCATTAGAGGTATTCTCTACAATTTACTTCACAGTGGTAGATGATCCCCAGATTGCACAAGCTGTGTTGCCAGGTTTTTGGTGAAGCAGTAGTTTTGAGGAGTTGGGAAAGAGAAGGATAATGGTTGGTGATGTTTGGTGTTGCCTGGTGGTAAAAGCTCTCTGTTGGCCTTGTTCTGTGGTAGCTGTGAAAGGAGAGCCTTTGCCTGGCACTGTTCTGCTTCTTGGGGACCTGCTCACAGGTCACTGGCAGAAGTCTACTTTTAATTTCAAATTCATGCTGAATGCCATGGGGAATCTTGTACTGGGAAGTAGAGCATTCGTGACTGATAAACACAGCTGGGAGAGTGGTCTGAGTATCATGAGTCCAATTAATGAACATCAAAGCTTGCCCTTAAAGGCTTTTAGCTGTGCTCTTGTCCTGAAGAACAAATGGAATATTAAGTGTTTTAGTGAAATGAATTTGTCACTTAGTTACTAGAACTGTATATGCAGTTAAGGACTTCAGTACAATATAATCTATGCTAAAGTATAGGAAATTAAAAAGAGTTAAAGCTATCTGACTAAATTCATGTCTGCAGTACATCAGATGCTTAAATGACCAATATCCTCTTTGCTCTAATCTAGAAAGCTCGTGAGGCTAATGAGGAGCTTCGGCTTCAGCTGGATCACGCAGCACAACAATCTTTGGACCCCACAAGTAAAGGCAATTCCCTCTTTGCTGAGGTACAACTGTGCAACAGATGCCTGAGAAGTATTTTCAGTTTTCTTTCTTGCATTGTATTGAAAGTATGAGAGTGCATGCTGCCTGATCTGGCAGCATGTATCTCTATTCCTCAAATATGACTTCAGTGTTGATCTGACACGTGGAAAACCACTTCATGCTCTCTCTGAAGATAAGGAGTTAGTAAACTTAATGGAATCACTTCAAGTTATCTGACTATGAAGTCAGATAGTGACTGAGGGTTCATGATGGTTCTGTCTGCAGCTCTTGGTTTGAAGTTGTGTTCAGCTGATAAATCCATCTTTAATGTAGAAGACAGTATGTGAAATACTAACAGATGCTGATAAAAGCTGCCTTACAAACTTCCTGAAAACCTCTGGATGTTTGAACTTTTGGGAGGGTTTTGGAATTAGCTTTTGAATGGGAGTTAAATACATAGAGAGTATTATGTTTCATGGCAGCATCCAGGAGATGAGTGAAGTTGGGAAACAGTTCAGATTTCTTTAAACTCTGTTCTGTTGACAGTGGACAAAACTATTCTATAGCAACACTGAAGCATATGAAATGTTACTTTATTTTGATATCAATAGAACAAAAGAAAAATCTGTTGCATTTCACTGATTGGGCTTCAGTGGCATTGTGTACTCACTTCTATCACAGGGCAATGACAGTAGCCTGTATTTTCAAATACTGTTGCTGGAAAAGCAGTATTTGCAGACTGAACACTGATTGCTAAGCAACATGTCCTTATCAAACTCATCATCCAAGTGACAGCAAGTGTTGTGATTTGCCAGTAATAATTGTTCACAATGTTCTGTAGGTGGAGGACCGTAGGGCAGAAATGGAACGGCAGCTGATCAGTGTGAAAGTAAAATATCAGTCCCTACAAAAACAGCATGCATTCAGTAGAGAACAATTGCAAACAATGAAGGTAGGCTGATTCCTGTAATACTCCAGGGTGTCCTTGGGTCTGATAAGGCACTGCTTTAAGCCACAGGCCAGGGGATTTGTTTTCTTTAAAATATGGTGCAGTAGTCTGGGGGGAGGGAATGGGAGAAAAAACAAGTGAGATGTTATGTTGTTTGACTCCTGTGGTCCAACAGCATCCGCCTTACAGTGAAGGCACCATGTTTGCTCACTTTGGCTGCAGTTGTTTAATGGATAAAACACAACTCCTGTCAGTCAAACAAGCATTCAGTTTGTCTTGGTAATTGATTTTTCTTTCCTTGTCTAATTCTTGTGAATACTACATGAATCAAATATTTGTGCATTAACTGTGGTTGTCAGAATGAGCATAAAGAAAACAGCAGGCTTTTGCCACCATCACACTGTAGGGGTTTGGGTTTTTCTACATCTGTGTTGCTTTCTTGTCTTTGTCCATATTTTTTCTTCTTGCTTTTCCCTATTTTTGCATAATGAATAAGTCATAACTCTCATAACTCTAAGTTAAACTCCACTGCAATAGGATGGGAGCCTGTTGGTTAATGTTGTTGAGGACTAGTTAGCAGAAGCTGATTTACAGGGTAATGGCAGGGGGATGCTGCAGAGCTGCCAACTGTTTCCATGTTGGTCTCATGATTTTCCCAATGCTAAAGTGGATCCTTTCATTTTGATCAACTACTGCAGCTTGAGGAGAGTGCTTAACATCAAGGGTGATAATCATGAGTGGCACTGAAGGTTTGTATTACCTAGATTTTGTGGAGCAGGTTGAACATAGTTCAAACAATTGTCATAAAGGAGAAGAAAGACCCTACTGATACAGCAAAGATTCGAGTGAGGAAAGTCATTGGGTAGGATCAGTTCCTTTGGGAATTTTCTCCTTGTAATATAGAGTAAGTCAGTCATACTGATTGAATGGTGTAAGAAACACACTTAATACTAAAAGTACCAAAAATGGAGGCAAATTGATATCCCTGTACTAGTACTTTAGGCTTTTATTTGGAATTTTTTTGTAACTTTTTTCTGGAGGCAAATTGATATCCCTGTACTAGTACTTTAGGCTTTTATTTGGAATTTTTTTGTAACTTTTTTCTGATAGCATTGGAGATGGATAGATTGTTAGGACAGCTGTTTTTTGCTTAAGCTGCTTAGATCTCTGTTAGCATCCTCTGTGTTGTGCTGCACTGAGATGCTGCCAGTTAAAGCTCAGTCTGAGTTTAGCTCATCTCTCCACTCAAAGCTGCTTACCACAGGAGAGGTACCTGCTGTTGCATCTTTAGTTGAAGAATCTCACTTTGTGGTATTTACTGGTGAATCCTGAGAATCTGACTCCTGAACAGAATGTACACAGCACTGCTGGGAAAGCTTTACCACCTCTAGTGTATTTTGCCTTGTCCAGAGCATCCTTTCCAGTTAAGTTCCTGTTCTCTGTTATGTAGAGCAGCTGCAATTTGCAATTCTGACAGCAGGGGGGTTTTTAAGGGAAAAGGGGAAAAGGTTGGGTGTCTGTGCTTGGGAACTGGAAGGGTAGTTCTTAGTCAGCCAGTGAGGTGGAGTTTACAGTTTTGCCTCCCTTACATCCTGTACTAGCTCTGAGGAGATGATTGAACCTTCCTTAGCTCTGATTTTTGCACAGAATCATCAATACCCTTTACCTGATATGAGAGATCCTATAGGGTAAATGCTGTTCTTGCTTTCTCTCTGTAATCTGATTTTTTCACTTGATCCTTTCCCTGTGATTGCTCCCAGTATTACCTTATCCATTCTGACTAGACTGATTAAATGCCTGTTTTCATTAACACCTTGTGAAGTCTTTCATTTATTGTATTTCCTGTTGTTTAAGTGTCTAATGTGTCACCTGTAACTGAATGTACTAAGACCCTTGTACTTCAATATTATGTTAACACTAACAGAAATAATTGCTGTAAATGTAAGATTTTTATAACTTCTCCTTTATAATGATAGAGGGTGTTCTTTTGTATGAAAGGATGTATTCCATTGGAGAAGCAGAAAAAGCTGCAATTCTTGGGTTAATATTGTAGAAGGCAAACATGGTGGTGTTATAGCTGAGAAGCAGAAGGGAAAGAGGGGGGTTAAACCTGTGGCTTTTCCTAAGTGAGTTCTCAAGATGGATTTTAGCTCTGAGAAATCAGCCTGGGCTGAGGCTGGCTTCTGGCTGCCTTGGTGCTGCTGGTGTGGATGTGGAGTGTTGTGTGTGTCCTTGGCAGTGTGTTTATGTGCTCCTTATTAGCCAAAACAGAGATGAGTGGGACACCTCAGCACTGCCCTGCTCAGAGAGATCTCAGCTGTCCCCATGCCTTGGAGTGTCTGTGGGGATAATTGTTGGGATTATGTCATGCAGACTGAGTTCAAACATCCACTGCCCTTCTATATTCAGGTTTAGGATTACAAGGCTTGAGTACCCAAACAGTTTTGTGTAAAAGGCTGGGATTTTCAATCAGTAATCCCAGTACCTGTTGTAAATAGGTTTCTTTTTTCCTTTTTTCCAGGTACAAATGGCTACACTGCTACAGCTGAAAGGCTCCCTGGCAGAATTTGATCAGCTGGAACGTTTGCAGTCCATGTTAGAGCAAAAGAATGGTGAAATAGAAGATCTTCTCATGAAAGTGAGGCAACTAGAAAAATTTAAGGTATATGCTTTTCAATGAATTAATTTAATTAGAAATTTGTAATTGGAAGCTAAAACATGAGAACAAGAAGAATTATGCAAACTGTCTGAAGTCCATGCTGGGGTTTGAACAGGGCTCCAAAAGCTGACTCATATCTTTATTTGACATGAATTGTATTTTGCAGCTGGAGAATATTAGACTCCTCAAGTGCAGAGGAGCAGAAAATTATACCTCACCCAACACCTGGGTTGAAGAAACCATTTTTTTGTCCAGTGTGAAGTACCTTCATATCTTTTATAGTTACTTCTAGCATTCAAATGCAATTACTTGGTCCAAGCTCACTGAGCTGTGACATCCAGTTTTTCTCTGGGAAGGTGTAGTCATTTGGCCCTTTTACTGTGTGTGCTTAGGCTTTAGCCTTTAGTTCTCAGCTCTGTTGAATTTCCTGGATGTTTATTTTCTTCATGTGTCTTAACTTTGCAGCTGAAGCTCTTTTCTAGCAAAGCTGAATGCCTTAATCATCCTTGTAAAGCAGTTTTTTCAGTTCTCTTATGCAACTTGAAAACATCTTGTCAGTATTTGGAAAAGTGAGAAACACACGAGGACTTCTATATACACCAGTGTGGTGCTACTGATGTTTCTGTGTTTCCAGAGTGAAAAACTGGAGCCTTTCTTAATTCTTCCATGTTTCTGGACTTGTTTGGCACTTTATCAGCTTTGGCATGCAAACTGAGGTGTGTTAGCTTGTGCAGTAGGATTATGCTTTCCAGGACAGCCTCCTGTATTCTGTATTTAACCCAAGTGGTGTGAAGCCAGGCTTAACCCCTTTTAGCCATAATTGAGGAAACCTGATTGTTTTACCAGTTTTATCATGTTGAAGCTTGAGCTGTACTTATTTCTGTCTCTTGGCCACAAGTGAGTAGTGTTGAGAAATTGAGTGATTGATTCCAATAACCATCAAGAATATCTGTGGGCAGTGACTCTGACAGAGGCCTGGGAGGTCTCTGGGACAGGATTAAATCTGAGTACTGCTTGTTCAGAAAAAAACCACCAGACAAAAACCCCAGTGTCACATATTGCTGCATTTATGACATCTTTACTGCAAACCAACTTCCTCATCTGAACATGCAGTTGATTTTGAGATTTTGACTGCTGATTAGCATGGCTGGTATTCCTCTGGGGTCCAGCTGCTGAAACTTAGAAATAAAAGCTGAGAAAAATTCCCTGTGGGTTAACTAAATATCCTGCATTTTCAAGTTACAAAGCAAGAAAGCTGTTCTTCAGTGCTGCTTGCAAACCTTCTGGAGTTGAGATAACTCACTTTTTTTTTTCCTTTTTCAGTGAATGAGAGAGAGCTGTCAGTTTTAGTGCTATTTGACATTTGTAACAAATGAGAAAGTACTTAGAGCAGCTGAGTTTTATTTTTTGTGTTTAATTCCCTCTATGATGAGGCTTCCCCATGAAAATGTCTCCTAAGAACTAAGCTAATGTGCTTCTGAAAGGTCACTGCTTGACAACTTGACACTTGTTCTTTATCAGAGTTTATATGAGAATATGGAGGAGTCCAGAGCTGCTAATGGCACAAAGGGAAGTGACTCTGAAAATGGTTATTATGCAGATTTACTGCAAATCAAACTTGACAACTCAAAGTAAGTACTTCCAGCCTGGGGCCCTGGTTGTGGCAGGGTTATCTTCTGGGTACTTGTTTTTATCCTCCCTGTTTTGTTACTGTTTGCATGCACTGACTGCATGTGCAGATGGGTTTTGTTCTTGTTGCATCTTCTAATGCTGTGGAACCAACCTGACTTCGTTATAGGACTGGGAGTTGGTTTTTTTGTAGTTTCATTTATGTTTTAAAAGATAACAGCAGAAATACTGTTTATGATTATTGCTTTCTTCCAGAAATGTTATTAATACTCCTAGATACAGGGCAGTTGAGACCTTGAATCAATTAAAAGTTAATCTCTAAGGAAACTGTATGAAAAGTCTTTGTCTTTAGGCTGTGTATGTTTATTTCTCTTAAAAAAATGAGATAATAACACTCAAAATGTTTTATAGGACAAAAAAGCTTGGTTTTTTCCTACTGAAGTATAAATACCAGTTTAAGGTGAAGTTGAGTGCTTAGTTGTTGCTTTACTAAAAGAAAAACAACCAAATCAATCCAAGTCTGACTGATTTTATAATTGCCCTCCCACCCCAGCAAGGAAACTGAAACACTGAAAAATGAACTATCCCTGCAGAGAATGAAAGCTCTGTATGAGAGCCAAAGGGTTCTGGAATTTGAAAGGAAGCTTTTCACAAGTGAGAGGCATTTGCAAGCTTGTCAGAGTGAGAATATGAACCTGCGGGTTATGCTGGATGAGCTGAAAATGAAATATGAACCTGAAGGTAAATACTTCTTCTGTCTGGCAAAATAGAAGCTGCTGATTTCCTTCAGCCTTTAGAAGTGGAATGACAATAAATGGGAAGACATTGGTTTGTTTCCAGAATGTACTGCTTAAAAAGCTGGCTTTCTGAAATAACCTGATGCAAAATGTGCTGAGCTGAAGTAGAAAAGCCCTGCCTTGCTCAAGACCTCACTTAAGTATGTGAACACTGACTGGAGGAGACTAAAGAATGCAGTTTTACAGTTAAAAATGGCAATGCTCAGGGGCTTTATAGAGCACAGGTAGATAACCATACTCAAGTGAGTAGGATCAAATCTCAGGTGTTTCCCATAACAGCAGCAGTGTCTTTGTGGTGGTGAGAAGCCTCAGCCCTCTGGGTGTAGGCAGCTGACAGGAGCTTTGGAATAAGGTGCAAAGCATTGACAGGAAAACAGTTTGGTAGCTCAAGGTGATATGGATTGAATTTTGACTAGAGAGGCCCACCTGACAAACAGCTGATACCTGAGTGTGTGCAAAGCAAGGGAGCTGTGGAGGAAGAGGATTCTACTTAAACTGAGAGCAAGTTTAGATGAGATACGAGGAAGAAACTTCCCTGTGAGGGTGGTGAGCCCCTGGCACAGGGTGCCCAGAGAAGCTGTGGCTGCCCCTGGATCCCTGGCAGTGCCCAAGGCTGGGTTGGATGGAGCTTGGAACAGCTTGGGACAGTGGAAGGTGTCCCTGTCCATGGCAGGGGGTGGGGCTGGATGTGCCTTAAGGTCTCTTCCAACCCAAACCAGCCTGGGATTCCATGAACGGGAACCAGTTAGGAGAGGTGTTTTTGTCCACACCTAGAGGATTTAACTTTAAAATGTTATTTGTGGAAGCTTACCTCAGCAGCCTGCAGTTCAGAGCATTTAATTTAAAGCCTTGGTGAAAAGACAGAGTGGATGAGGAGGATGATGTCTCTTTTTCAAGCTAACTTCTGTTGGGATTATCAGATTATATGAAGAAACATTCTTTAAGGGATATAAACTGTCTATTAAAAAATATTCCAAGCTCCTTAGTCACGTGAAATATTCTTACTTTTATTATGAACTTGTTGGGGGACAAGTCATCTCCAGCTTCTCTTTTGTACAAGAAATATGTTTCTTTTTTTTTTCCTTTAGAATTACTTAAAGGTCCCAAAATTAAAAAGAAGAGGGAGAGAAATCCAGTGAACACAGCTTGTGAATACTTTGACAGCAAAAATACTCCAGTGAAAGATTCTTCTCTCAATCAATTGCCAAGTAATGAAGGGAAAAAGATGACTACCAAGAACCTGGAGCAAAGTGATGCTTCTCCAAAGAAACAGCCTTTCCAAGCATCCCCACTGCACACAGCTCTGCAGGCAATCCGGAACATTGTTGAACCTGAAAGAGAAAGAAAAAGAGTTAAAATTCAAGACGAGAATCACATCACCTTCCCTTCGAGCAGCAGAGGTGGAAACAATTCTTTGGCTCCAGCTGTCCCCAGGTCAGTGTCAGCTTCTGTCTCTGCTCAAGGCACTCAGCACAGACCTGCATCTCTTTTCTTTCGCTGCATGAACTGTGCTCTCCACTTCTTTATCTATTTCCTCAGTGTTGCATGCAGTGTCATTCCTCAGCTCCAGCTGCCCACACTGAACCTCTCACTACCTTTTAGAAGGACTAAAACACTGACTAATAGAAAAGACTCTTGAAACAGTCTCTGAAATAACTTTCCTGTTGCTTGAAGACAATTTAAGGTAGCATGACATCTTACCTGGTTTGCTCCAGCATCAGAAACTTTGTGGTTTTGGTCCCCTAAAACTGCCACACAGCTGTGTTAGAGCTCAAGGTAATAAAGGCAACTGGAATTATGCTCCAGTTTCATACCTGATTTCAGCCCCAGCAACTTCCAGATTTAGCTAAAAGCCTAGAAATTATTTAAGTAACTCTTCACCTGAATTGTGTTAACTTTCATTGTACAAGATGATAGAGAATTAATTAGCTATCTGTGTTGTCAGACAGATGAAATGCATGGTCTGAATGCACAATAGCTGCAAACACAACTGCCAAATTAAGATGAAATTTTTCTCCTGAACTGGGAATTGAAGTTACTTTTTGCTAGATGATAAAGTAACTGAGAACAGTCATTATCTCCAACTTTTTTATCCTGGTGAAAACAGTGCTGATTTTGATTTTTCTACTTTTTCAACTAATGCTTTTTGTATTCTGTTCATAGTCTTTGTAAATACAAAATCAAGTGTTCGGAGGTAGAAAAAAGTCTAGGCTAGTCGAGGTGTTTTGGGCTTGCAACTTGCTAATGCCTGCTAGAAAAAATAGCTGAAGTTAATGGCATTCAGGAGTAATTGGATTGATGCTTTGGCTCTTAGATCAATTACTCAAGGTTGCATGGATGTAATTAACAGACTTAAAGTAGCCAAGCACTGCAGTCTTCTTAACCTGTGGAGAGAACATGGCAGAAACAGCAGTTTCAGCAGGTGTGTTTAAAATGTGGGATAATTTATGAGGAGGGAAGGTCAGGAAGGTCAGAAGTGGGTGAAAGTGGAGAGGAAAGATTGGGATCATTTAGTGGGGGTGTTGGGTTTTGACAATGTCCTCCACACATAAAGGAACAGGCAGAATGTAACCTGATATGAAAAGTTTAACTGAGTTCCTCACATTGCTTTGGGAAAAGAAGTTAGAATGTCTGCTTACAGGAAACTGATGGAAATAATTTCTGGGAACTGAAGGGGGAAACCTACTGGAGAAGGGGGGAGGAGTGGAAATTATTTATGGAGTTGATCCTGGAAATCAGAGAGAGTACAAGAAGTGGAAGAGGAAGATGAAACCATAGTTCAGAGGGAGGTTTCTAATCTTGTGTCCATTGCTGTTGATTCAAATAAGGAACAAAGCAGGAAAAATGTTTGAAAAATAAAAAACCACAAACACAATTAAGCTGCCACAAAACTCCACATATAAGCTGTTAAGCTTTTTTCAGTGATAGTATGAGCCTGTAAAAGGCAAATCCAGGCAGAAAATTCTGTTTATTTCTGATTGTGTTAATGAACTACTAAAACCCCAAGTCCTGATATAAAGCTAACATTAAAGATTTACTCTACCCCGATCTGCTATGATGTGCTATAAAATAGGAAGCCATGGTAAAGTCTGAGTGTTTGAGAAGCTGGATTTCTAAACACTGAAAGAATCTCTGGACTCTGCTGTGATGGATGTGGCTGAGCCTTGGGCACAGAAAATATTGGCAAATTAATCAGGAGTGGGGACCTGAGAAGGGAGAGTTTGTGGGAGGAAAAAATAAGGGTGGATAATAGTCAGTGTTTGACCTTGTGTTAACTAAAAGGTGATGCTGCAGCTGGAAAGGCTGTTGTGGTCTCTGGGGCTTGGTTTTGTGCCTGGAATAATTGTGGTGCAGTAATTAGTGGAGCTCTAACATTGGCCCATGAATTGTGGGAGAACAGAGCCGCTGTAGCTGTGAAAGGGCTGCAAACTTCATTTCTAGAAAGTGGTGTTTAGAATTTGTCATCTCAGCCCAGGAGGCGATGAGGAAGTGGTCAGAAGTGATCCGTGTGTGCTTGTGAGGATGACAAACTCCCTTGTGTGAAGAGACTTCCTTGCTGAGGTGATTGAAGCAGGCAGAGCTGGATAATCTCAGCCAGCAGCTCTGTGTGCAGGGCACCTCTGTGTCCTTCCAGAGGGCTACTGCAGCACTGGAGGAGCTCATTAGGTGGTGGCACTGATTAGGTTATGAAATCAGTGTTGAGACTACAGATTTAGATATTTGAGTGGTGATTATTACTTGTCAGTGCATACTGGAATTGTGGCAGTGCAAAGGTTATGTGCAGTGATATCTTTTGTTTGGGCAACTAACTGGTCAATAAAAAGATCCATTTCTCTATTGAAATACTTTTCTTTCCTTGAACTGAAATGGCAGACTCTAGCCCTTGCTGCACAGTTTATTTTGCATTGAGATTTGAGGTTGTTTGCCTGAGTTTGATCTAAAGAAGAGCTTGGATGTCTAAGAGCTTATTTGCTCCCTTAAATTATTAACTTGGATTACATACCCCAAATCTACTTCCCTTGGGCTTTGTCCAATTGCCTGAGGCCAGTTGGCTCAGCAGGAGATCTGGATAACTAATAATACTCCTTGGGGTTTTAGGCACAGCCCTCAGCCTTGGGAAGTGAAGCTCCACCTGATGAAACAAGTTCATTTTCCTTAAACAGGTAGAAGGAGCCCCAGTTAAACCTGTTTGGGAGTCTATAGAGTCAAAGCTTGAATCGTCATAATTTCACCAGCATTTGCTTGAAGTGTTTATCCATTGTCTGTTTTTTCTGATCCATTCCCTGTGCTGGCACCTGAACCAGGACAGTGCTCTCAGGGCTGTGGGGTGAAGCTCAGCTTGCTGCCAGCTGCACATCAGCTGCCCCTCCCTCTCTTCCCGAGGACAAATGAGAGCTCTGGATGGAAAAAGGTTGTGGGTAAAGATGGCAGAGGAAAGCAGACTTGGGGAAGATTAACTCCTTGCCAGTTAAAGACAGCAGGGCAGTAAGAAAAAAAACTGCCTCAGTCCTTCTTCCCAGGCTCAGCTGCACTCCCTCAGTCCTGGCTTCTATATCCTCCTCACCAAGAGGCACAGGGAAAATGTCATTGCCAGAGTTGTTACATGATGTGCTAAGAGAATTATGTAATACCATAAAGGGGCAATATTTTGTATAAATCCAGTTGTGCTGCTTTGAGACGTGATTTAAGTGAATGTGGTTTTATTTGTTCTGGTTTGAGGTCTTTCTGCTTGCTTAGAGGGACTCTGTTGGCAATTTTGGCCACTGGAGTGGTGGTTTTGGTGGCCTTGGACAGGGGTTGTTTTAAGGCAAAAGTAGGAGGGAAAGATGAAGGGAATCTGCCATAGGAGCAGGTTCATGGGCAGAAACTCTCCATCCCCAACTGCAGGACTGGTATAAAAATGCTTTGGTTCAGTCTCATTTTCTTCTTAAACTGTGCTTGCTCTGTCTCTGTAATGGATAGCCTTGTTTGCCAGTTGGCTTGTTGATTTTGCTTAAAATTCTTATTTTAGCCCTGGTTTATATTAACTAAATATGTATTTAGAATGGTTGCTTTGCCTGTAGGTTAACAGCTGAATCCAGAATTGAAACTACAGAAGAAGATAAGAGAGAAACTAAAATCTCAACAGAGAAGAAAACACAGAAGAAAAAACATTCCACATTGTATGTATCTTCTAAGGCAAGTTCTGAAACTCAGTGTGCTCAGCAATAAATCCCTTGTGCAAGGAAAGGAACCTGGGCAGGTTGGGGTCCTGCTGCAGCAGGAGGTGCTGAGTGGGTGAGCTGTCTCCCATCAGTGCACAGGCTGCTGACTGGAATATTGATCTGCCTGCTCTGGTGAAGGGTGTGATTGCTTGGCAGAGCTGCACTTTGGTGACTTCCCTGAGGGCACCTCTTGTGTTCCCTGCACTTGACCTGAGCTGTGGCCTGTTCTCTGCTCTTGGCAGTCTCTAAACACATTAATTACTCTTGCTTTGAAGCACAGGGCTGTTGTGGAGAAGTTCTGGCTAACAGGTTTTATTGTATTGTAAGACAGACTAGCCAGGGTTGATGAGAGCTCAACTAAGGGCTGTGCTCCTAAATTTCTTCCAGTTTCCAGATTCAGAATTCTCAGGCTGACCTATTTGCAAAAGTGCATGTGAATCACTCAGTATGTTTTGTGGGTCAATGTTTGAAATTCTATGGATTCTTGTGTTCATACTATTAATTAAAATAAAGGTTTCTTTCTTGCTTTATAAAATACAGCCTGTATTGTATTTGAGGAGAAACATGTATCCATTTTTTACATGAAGGTGATGTCTTTTGTTAAAAAAAAAAAAGTTCAATAAATACCTCTCAATAAATGATAAGAAAGTGTAATGCAGGTACTTGTGTCATATTTTTAGGAGACAATTCTAACTTCCTGAAATTGATGCAGACTAATTTTGAGGAGAGCTTTTAAGCTAGTTCCATTAATTCTTGGGGTATTTGTATGGAAGTTGAATTACTTCATTTGAGCCTGATGCTACAGTTCAAGCTCCCTGTGGTGAATGAATTAGCCAGTTTCCAAGTAAAAGACTCAGTAGTTAACAATGAAAGTTCTTTGAGACTTTTTAAATCCATCATGGAGAAGAACACATTGGGGAGCAATCTTGCAACCCCCAGGTTTGTTTACAGTTCTGCCAGGTCTGAAGTGGTGCCTGGGCTTCTGTTACCTCTGACTGTGCCTGTGGGTGGCTTTAGCTCATCAGTCACTTACCTCAGCAAAAACCGAATTCTGATCGCAGCAGAAGTGACTAAAAAGGTGGGAATGTCACCTTAAATGACCACATCTTCTCCATCTCCTTACCAGAGCATTTCTGCACAGTTCTGTTCTGGAACAGCCCAGTGGCTGCTGCTTCTGTTGAACAAAATAGTCAGAAATGTGTGTCACAGAATCAGATTGTGTCACCTCACTGATGGAAGAAATTTGCTATGTTAGTTAGTTTTTCAGTCTGTTGTTACTAAAGCTACATTAACTGAGAATATCTTCTTGTTAACTTTTACTAAGGTATTATTACTGACAGCAAATGTAGAGCCATGAAATAATTCTTGCTCTTCTTGACTTCGACATGAGAACTTAAATGATGTTACGTTGAGGAAATCCTGGTTTTATGCTACAAAATTTTGAAAAAAGTCCTTTTTTATGCAAATGATGAAAGTTACATTTATTTACTGTCACTGCTGTGAGACACAAATAGCATAAAACAACTGAGGCACATGATTGTTCTACTTAGAGGAAAACCTGTGGTAAGTTGAATTGGATAATGTACTTTAAATGGCACTACTGAGCTGTAGATTGTCTACTAAGACAGTTAATTATACATTATGTTAATTGTGTGTTGATTTATGTTACAGTTAACTCTGTGTTGAGCTACTGGGCATGTGGCATTTCTAACATTTTTTCTAGGTTGGAATAACTTGTTAATTTATGTGACAAAACTGAGATGTCATTTCAAAACCAAATGCAACTGATGAGGATTTTCTAATTACCCTCAGGATGTGCTTTACAGTCTCTGCTGCTGGAGTCCACATGGAGTGTGCAGCCTTTCCCATCTTATGCCATGTATTTGTGTTTGCACCTCCTCTTGCAGGAGTGCAGGTGGGGAATGTGTCTGTGCTTCAGGCTTTCGGTTTGCCACAACACACTCGAGGTGCTGTGCCTGAGAGTTCTTGCTGTATTTTCTTACTTGCTCCTGGTTTGTCTCATCAGTTGCTTTTCTGCAACTGTGCTCACAGATCTTGGCACAGAAGAGAATTTAGAGGCAGTTAAATGCAACTTCTGTGTTTTGCTCAAACTCCTCTTTATAATAGAAATTGGCTTAGCTAGAAAATGGATAATTAGCTACTCAAGAGTCTTACAAGATGTTGTTTTCTGGAACTGATAGCAATTTTGAAGGAAGAAAGAATTGTCTCCCTTCTGCCTGTCCCCAGCCCCCAAAAGGTAAGTTTGTCTTGTGAGCTTCCTCCACAGAGAGTTTCATCTTTTAGGGAAGCAAGGAATTTTCAGTTTTCCTTAAAAACCTGTCCTGAAAAAGACAAGGAAAAAATGGTGAGATATGTGAGGGTGAAGAACCTGCCCACTTTTTTCTGTAGAGTATCAGTGTGGAAGTAACTGCACAAATAAACCAACTTGGAATAAAAACCTCCACGGACAAAGGATGTAACTGTTGCTGACCTTAATTCCTTAGACCTGTGTTGGGCTTTGTTCTCTGCTGTAGGAACAGGAATTGAGGGTTTCTGTGCTTTGCTCTGAGTGCACTTTCCTCTTGCAGCCAAGGAAGGATTTGGTTCCCCAATCCATTCATTAGGAGTTAAGGCAGGAATTTTTCAGACACAGCCAGACAAGGTAAAGGTGGGAGCTGAGTGAGGTGAGGTGGCAGTGGCTTCCAGGAGCTGAGGAGCTGCAAAAGCACCATGATGGATGTCTGCCAGGAGGAAGTTCCAGCAGCTGGGCAATGCTGAGAGCTGAACGTGGGAAGGGGGTGGCAGTGGGAGGCAGCAGTTCCTGTGGGAGTTTTGGCTCTGGAGTTGGCTTTTGAGGTGAGTGCAAAGGGTCCTGGCCCAGTCCCCTTGTTTGTGCTGTGCTCTGCAGAATCACATCAGGGCAGCAGAGGAGTGTTGCAAATTGGATTCCAGTTTGCCGGTGAAATATTCTGTATTTTAGATCATTTACTTTCAAGGGACAATAGTATTAACTAGGTATATTAGACCTCCGTGGAGAAGCAGGTTTGTAAATGAGTGCTGGAGAGGAACAGTTTTCCTCTGGGCTGTTGCTTTACAGGGAAACACAATAAGGAAGAGCAAGGTAGAACAAGAAAATAAAAACAAGGCAACCTTCAGGCCAAGTGGTGAATGGGAAGAGGGGATTTGCTGCAACAGGGATTGGGAGGAGTGAGCAAGATAATTACCAGTGGTTAGGAAGTTACTACTCAAAACCTGGAGTAAATTAAAAGATGAAATTGTTCAGCCTCAAAATCTGTTTTTGACAAAATAATTATATAAAGTGGATTTTCCAGGGACAGAAAAGATTAAGAACTTTTAGATGAAGCTTGTCTGTAAATGGAGATAATGAGAGCTGCTGGGAATTTAGCCCACTTTAGTAAACATTACATGACTTTCCATGTTATTTTAGGGGAGAGTAAGGAGCTAAATCCTTTTCTAAGCTAGTATGGTTAAGATTAGATCAATTCAAGCAAATCCGTGATAAAGATTGAAGTGACTTTCCTGTAGAAATGTATGTCAGAATTCCACATGCAAGGAGAGAGACTGGCAGTTTGTGCTCCACATGATTGCTAGTTAAAATCAAGAAATAAGATGTCATGTGTTATCAAAACCAGAGGAGATGGATATCAAAAATCAGGAGGTGGATGTAGCATGGCAGTGTTGAACATTTGGATAAACAATGATTGCTAAACTGCAGTGGAATGGCCAGAGGACAGGACTGTCAACTGAAGTTGTACTAACCAGAAGATAAAAAAACCAGTAAATTTTGTTTGGATGTTTTAAACTCTAAACCTTAAGTAAAGCACAGACTTGGTGCTTTAAGGTGGCATACTGCCTTCAAGTCAGTATTTTGTCCTTAATCCACATTCCAAACTGCTTGGCCTGGTCTTCTGCACATCCACAATGTCCTCACCCAAGCTGCTCCCACAGCAGCCTGTGTGGAAGCACAGGCTGGAAATATACTAAAAATTGCTTTTGACAGTTTTGTATTGACAGTAAGTCTTTAAGAAAGTGCTGTTTCATTTAGAGAAGAGAGAGTCTCCTACTTTTTCCTCCAAACACAAAATGATAGAAATTTTAAAAATGAGTGTGGTTTGAAAAGTGGTTTTGTCTGTGCTCCATTTCTCTTTGGAGAGGAGACACGAAAAGCACAAATCCGAGTTTGAGGACAGGTTAGAAGAGCAGAGTTTTTAAGGTGTAGCAGCCTCTGAAGCCAAACCTTTCCATCCTGGTGTTGCTGTGGTGTCCAGCCATGGTCAGAGATGGTCACTGCAGCCAAGCCCTCACACAGACCCGCAGTGCAGCCATGGGGCCACAGCCCTGCCCTGGCTTTGGTCCTTTTGTGCCTCTGTGCTCAGGGCTGACATGGTGCGAGAGAAACACCCAGTTTGGGATTCCCCTCCCCCATGACACCGGGGCATCTCGAGCTGAGAAAAGAGGAAGGAAGCTCCGAGAGGCAGCAAATCTCCCCGAGCCCTCGCAGCTGCTCCTGCCGGGGCTGGGGAGCCACGGCGCTTCCGGGGCCTGTGTTTGTCACAGCCTCCAGCTCTGCATCCCCCAAATCCTGCTCTCCTCTGGGCCGGGCATCCCTGGGAGCCTTGGCATTCACCTGGCATGGCAAGCTGGCACAAGACTGAGAAGACTGGTGTGGGTAAGTAGCTCAGGGAGCTGCCATTTCAGTGCTTTCTGTCTTGTGAGCAGGATGTGGGCAGGTGTTTTCTCTGGTGTGATGAGTTAACCATCCACTTCACCAGCGTGGATTAATTGAAAGGATCAAATTTGTACAAAGGTTTGATCTTTCAAACAGAGGGGCATGAGGTACACTAGAGTCAGCTCTCTCACTTTCGCAGTAGTGCAGCTTTTCCCACCTTGGCGTGTTAGAAGCACACTGAACAAATAATGTGTTGTATAATGTGCAGCAGCCAGAAGTTATGGGGAACAAATGTAGGGGAAGGAGAATCCTACAGTTGCTTCTGCAAGGTTGTCACTTGTGGTCAGTGTTACAGGAAAAATCTGTATCTGAGTTGGTAAGTCGTACTTTTTGGAAGGAAAGTAATCTTAAAATGAGCGATGTTAACTTGTACGAAGAACTGAATTGCTGTTAAAAAAAGCCTTAAACAAGTAGGAATCAAAGCTAAGGGACTTGAAAGGTGCATGCTACTACTTAGTTATTAACCTTCTAAATGCTTCTAAAAGATTTTTTTTATTTTAAGTAAGCCATAGTTCTTTGTCATATGCATTAAATCCCAACTGGCTTCAGGAAATAAAATGTAACACCAAGAAATTAATAAGAGGAAAATAATGTGTTGTTCAATGTTGATGTCCAGCAGTAGCAGAATTGCAAAATGGAAGTAGTCTGGTCTGGTGGCAGTTTACATTACAAAATAAAAGGTGTCAAGATTTTCTGTTTCATTTTTACAGATAGTAGAAAGCACCTAATTTTTGCACTTGTAGTAGTCTCTATGGTACTTGATAGCTACAACAAACCTCACACCATAAAAACCATCTTGTGAAATACAATCATTCAAAAACTAACAACAGTTTGTTTTCACATCCAAAACATTACAATTTACTCTAGAGTAGGTCACTGGGGAGAACTGACCCTGCAGGCCTGCTGCTATTTCCTTTCCCCTCTGCTTGCTCCCTTGCTGCTCTCGCTGTGGGCACAGGGTTTGGTGTAAAAGGCAATCTGGGCACACCATGTCCTGCAGGGTGGTGATAGTGTTACCACTTGCTGGCCCCAAGTTCATTTCCTGGGTTAAAGGAAAATTTTCTATTGTACACCTTATAAGGCTCTTTATATTTGTATGTAAAAATTGTAGTGGTGTCTGTGGTTTGGTGTGTCACAAAGCAAAATAAACAACAATTAAATGGACTTGCCAACAATATTAGAATGGTAATGTAAGTGGGAATACATGTCACTTATGGTAGGTTTTCTTCAGTAAGAGCATTTTGTCTCTGTTTCTGCACAATTGCTTGAATTTAATAGATGAGTACAAATTCAACCACCTTTAGCTTATACCCAGAAATTCCTTTTCTTAGCCAAGCTGTTGGTTCACAGGTTATTTTACTCTATCTTGGAAACCAAAGTTATTCTTTCATTATATATGTTGGTGAGAAAAATGGGAGACTCTTGCACCCAGAACAATTAAAACAATCAAACAAACCCAAACAAGCATGTACCACCATTATTGGCTGTCCTGTCCCATAAATTAACTAAATTCATATTCTTAGAAATTGGCAGGAAAATAGTGTGATTGCCAAATTGCCAGGAAATGAAACTCATGGAATAGTGAGGCTTGAACAAGGGATATTGACAACTATGGTCACAAATGAAGAGGTTTTTGAATTTGCAGTCTGTTGTAAGCATGCCTCCTGTGCCTGAGAAAAATGGGCGAACTGAGTCTTCTTTGTCATCAATTCTGTGAAAGTTGATAAGCTCGTGGAACAATACACACTGGAAGCTTTTTGAACATACAGGTCTATTTTGTTTTCTGTGTTTTTGGAAATCTTTGGGTTTAAGCCTCTGATTACGAACCTCACACTGAATTTTCAAGTCTCTTATTAGAAGTGTGCCGGGTGCCTTCAGTTTCTGCTGATGAGCAGAGTTTCAGTTTGAGAATATTGGACCCATCATGCTTTGGATGGGCAGAGTACACTGCAGGGTGGATCTGGAAGACTACACCATCCCTTGATTGTGGTAAATTGCAGCCTGTTGTGCCCGTTTTTGTGTTTTACTTGACTAAATGGAGCAGTCCAGATACTAGGAAAGTACAATCCTGATTTTACACATGAAACCTGTTCTTAGTCTTGCAGCATTCCCAGCATAAGTTTGTGTTGTTCCAATGGACAGGACAGGATGGAATGGTCATGGCAGGCTGGTGGCTTTGGGTGGCAGTTTCCTGATGGAAAGTCTTTGCCATCTGCTCAGGCTTTGAGAAAAGTTACAAACTGTTGAAATATTGTGTTGGCATTCTAAACTCAAGCATCAGATTTACTCCTGTTCTGCTGAATCTGAAAATGAATGTTTGTCCTTTTGAAGCAACATGATGCAGGAGTGGGTGGCTTCTTTGAAGGTGTAGAGAAGCACATGCTCAGCCTGAGTGCACAAGGCTGAGACTGGCTTGTCTGATTTCATCTACTGAAATCCTCTGAAATTATTCTACTTCTCTGAAATCTGAATAGATCTAAGGGAGCAGAGCTCTGTTCAGGGCAGTTTTCCCCCATGAAATGCACCCTCTGAACCCAACAAACTGTTCCAGCTCCTTGGGAAACAGCAAAAGCTGGGAAATAGTATCCATGGTCCTTAATGAAAAGGAAAAATCACTGCTAAATACTCTTTTCTTCACGAAAAGTTCTAAGAAAAATGGCTATGCTACAATTTTATAGGGGAAGATAAAAGAGACAGAGACAATGTTCATATGACTACTTTGGTATGTTAGAGCTTCCTGGTTCTTGTAATCCATCCTGGCTTTATTGTGTTCAAGAAGGAAAATAAGTTCAGGTCAGCAAAAACCTCCATCTGGCCCAGGGTTAAGCAAGTAAGAAAATCTGTATTCGATTGTTTTCTGAGATAACAGCTCATTACCTGAGAACTGCTGTTACCCTTTGAGCATGGTTCACAATTAATTTAATCAGGTTCTAAACCCCCCCAGAGGTTTAGGATGAGTTTCTGACCTGTGCTGGAGCTGTGGCCATGTTGTGATCATTAAGGACATTTAATGAGAAATCTCACAATCTGTGAGATTTTAGGGGAGATCCTTAACTTGGAACACTGGAACACATTTTTTCAAAATTTCTTTCCAGAAGTCAAGAAATCCTGTTAGGACTGTGTAATATTTTCACCTGGGTTTTATCTGTCTCCTTGCTGAATGATTTCACCCTGTTGTCATGGGAAGAAAATGGTAACTGAACACCAAGAGCTGATCTCTTATGGATACTTGACTACTCCTAAAAGTGGACCTGCATATTTAAAAAATAGAACAGGGTGCTTGCTGGGCCTATTAATTAGCAATTGTTTGAATGTGTAGAGTTATTGCATCATGAGTTATTGCATCAAAATCATACCAAATTGTCCTTTTGTTGTGGTAAAGTGAAATTAGGAGCTGGCTCAGCAGCACCTCAGAATTTTTTTTTTTCCAAATTCTGTATGAGTGGAGAAGTAGCCAAGGAAAACAACTTGAAACATGGCTTGTTACAGAAAGGTGTCTCACAATGAAACAATGTAATGCTTGTATTTTTTATAAAGAACTGGACGGGGATTACATGTGAAGGAAGACAGGCAGCAAAGATTATTGGGCAAATAAATGGCTTCAGTGTTGCAGGTTGTGGGGTTTTCCTCACTTACCATCCCCATCTTGCAGTAGCTTACAAGCTATTCATGTAAATAGCAAGAATAGGAGGCTTTAACACAGAGGAAATGCAGCTTCTTGAGGAAGGGATTCTATTACCTGGGATATTGTGACTCTTCTAGAGTGTCTTGTGTGTGAAAACTCCCTAACAAGGTGCACAATAGGAGGGTTTGTTGGGGTTTTTTTGTTTTTTTGGGTTTTTTTGCCGACCATTTTCTAATTTGAGGAGGACATGCAATTTAAATTAGGGAAGGTTAACTGTTTTCTGTCTCCACAGCAATCTACACAAGAGTGTTCTCACTTATTTATCCAGTGAGGAGAATGTGTGTATCACACCCAACAGCTCTGGCTGCAGTAGATGAGTAAGAGTTCAGTGGAAACAGAGGGAATTTCTTCAGACCTCAGTTTTTCCTGTGGAGATGGACACTGGTAGATGGCTTTGCTCAAGCGCTGGGTGAAGCTGCTGAGGGTCAGATCTTTGCAGTTCTGTTTGGCTGGGCAGGAAAGGATTCTTTGAGCTTTCCCCATGGACATGATGGGAATTATTCCCACATCCTGAGGTACAGTTCAAAGCTGTCAGCAGTCTGACCTGGCATTGTCCACTTGTTTTCCACGTGAGGTCGTGCTACATCATCATCACACTGCCTTTCTATTGCTTGTGTGAGGGGTCCATGAGTGTGGTAACTGGCTCTGGTAGCTCTTGTTTAACTTCTGTGCATTCTGGGCTTCCTGCTGGGTGGATTTACAGGATTGATTGTGGAGCTGCACCTTTGATGTCTGCAAGTACGGCTTGAGGCAAGTCTGCCGGCTGGTCTGTTGTGAGGTGGGGCTCCTGCCAAGGGGGACATGGTGAGAGTAGCACTGGGGCCTCCAGCATTAATCCAATAAATCCTCCATAATTAGCTCTATTAATCTATTAAGAAGCCTTCGCCATTTCACATCCCAGAGAATGTACTGTGAATCTGTTAAAATCATAGATGCAATATATCTGCAGTCATATGGTACTAAATTGAGTTTCCACTTGGTCTTTGAGGAACATGGATGTTGTGGTGTGCTGGCCTTCAGCTCCATTTAGAGGGAGCTGAGAATCTCTGGGGCTTCCATTGTTTGTTTGTTTGTTTGCTGAATCATGTGTGTGCTATCAAATTGCCACAGAGGTTATGGTGAGCTCTAAAGAGATGGTTTTTCTTCTTTGCTCCTTCAGGGGAAAATCTTCCAACTGTATTGTCAGTGAACTGTAAAGTTCCTATTTAGGAACACTGCTGTAAAATTGGAGTTTCTGAGCATTCTCTGTGCCACCCTGGGAGGATCCTGCAGCATCTGTGTGGAGATCCACTGCTGCTGGGACACCTCAGTCTGGGGCTGGGGAGAGCATCTGCCATCCAAATCTCCCCCTTTAATATTATTGCCATGCCTTCAGCAGCTCCTGGGGTCAGTAATTGCTATCAGGATTTAGAGTGAATGCTGGGGCCTTCAAGCAGGTCACTTCTGTGCCTGAAGGATGCTGACTCATTTTGTATTTATGGCTGGCATGCAGGATGCCAGGAAGAGGAGTAGTAGGAAAGTTCTCAGGAGTGATTTAAAAGGGCTTTTTTTTCTACTGACTGTTGAGTTTATTTTTAACAAATGCCAACAGCCCATTGTGAGTATCCCACCAAAAAAAAAATTGAATTCCACATGGGGTTTTTATATACTATTTTTGAAAGAGAATAATGAGCTAAACATGTTTGTGCACACAGCAACTCTGAGGGTGGAAGAAAGGGAACCCTGCTTTTGGCTGGTGAACTCTGAGGTGACACAAATACAGGAGGTCCCAGTTTGTGACGGAAATGACATTACTCAGCTGACAGAAAACATAAGTGGATATAATAGTCAAGTTTTTATACACAGTTAATGATGAAAAGAGAAGCAGATGTGATGATCAAGCTGTCTGGTGCTGTAGATAAGACCTGTGGATGAGGTTGTTGGTGTTGGGTTATTTGTTACATTTTTTGCAAGGTGATTTGGGATGTGGTTTATCATAAAATGCACAGACAGATCTATAGCCCAAAACTCTGTACAGGGATTTTTTTAAACTCATCCTATCAAACAATCCAAGCTCTAGAGTAAAATATCTGTCGTTAAGTTTCCACTTACTCATTTAGAAATATCTAAGCTGATACAGCCACTTCCTTTGCCAGTTTGTTGCTGCACCTTTCAGTACGTTCAGGGCTGTTGATGAAGAGAGAAAAACTGAAATGCAGTGTAAATAAATGACTCATTAATTTGCATCTGTATTTTGAGACAGCTACAACTAAGTAGAGCAGTGCATATTTTGAAATTTAAAGTATTTACTGATCAACAGTAATCTTGATCTCCATGGACTTTTCAGGAAGAGAGCATGGGAATGCACCCAGATCCCCCCACCTCCCAAACACCCCAGGGAAATGTATCTTGAAATGTCAGAGCAACTTTGCAGGGCTGTTTGCCATCCTCCACTTCTGCAAAAGAGCCCAGCCAGAATAGAATTACTCATGTACTATTCCACATAAACTCAATTTTGTGTTGGGCTAAGGCAGTTCTGAGGAAGTGTTTCAGCATTCTTTTGAATAAATGGCTGAATCTGAGCAGCAGAGCTTCACTTCAAAGTTATACTTCTTTTACTCCTCCCCATATTTTGAATGATTTAAGCCTTGCTCTCCCCACTCAGGAGAAGGAGTTGCTGTGAACCTTTATATGCCAACAAAAATAAGAATTTATTCTTGGTCCAGTAAGCCTCTTTAATCTGAAATCCCTTCTAATTTCTGTTCCAGAAATATAACAAATGAAATGATAGCAAAAAGAACAAGAAAAATAATTTATGGAATATTTGTAAAGTGAAGAGGAGAATCTATTTACCTCTACACTCCTACTTCAGGCATTTTCCTGGAAGGCAATTTACTTTGAGACTTTAATAACTTAAGTAAAATAAGTAAAATGTTTAAATAAAATGTATTATTATACATGTTGGACTAGCAAAGATGAATATCCTGCTCTAGAAACCTGGAGAGGGGAGCAAAAGGAATGCAGGAAGATGCTGAAAGGTAAACTCTGCTTTATAGATCAGCTTTCCCTCATCCAAAATCCTCCAGGTTTGGTTGTTCTGTGTGGCTGGATGGGGACACTGCCAGGAGCCGAGGCAGAGCTCTGCTGACCAACCCCTGCACACCTGGGGTCACCTTCAGCAGCCTCTTCCCACCTGCACAGTGTAGTTGGGTTTTTAGCTCTTTATATTTTAGTCAGTTTCCCTGTGTGATTGCAGGTTCAATAATCACTTCTGCTGAAATGCTGTTGTAGAAATTTGTAACCAAACCCATGAAGAAAAAAAAATGTACAGAAGCGTGGTTACCACAGGAGCCCACATCCTGTAGCCCTGGAACATAACTGGTGAAGAGCTCAGTTTCTTGAATTCTCTCTGAAATGCTGGTGTTTCTTAACCACATGCAGATAAGTTTCTGATTAGAATACTTTCAAAATCCACTGCTCCTGTGTTTTTTTCAGTGTCATACAGAGAACACGGAAAATTAAGAAGTTTGGTTCTGTTCTGTTTCCATATGAAACACAGTTAAATGTTAACTTAAATTTAACATGTTAAATTACAGTGTCTAAACCCAGGAAAGGATTCAGTAAATTCAGTTTTCACAGGCATCTCTGTGACCTTTCACACCAGTGTAGCCATAAATTTCTGTAAACTGTGTGCTTAAATCCTTTGGGCCAGTAGACAAACAATTCCCCAGCACTGTGGCTGTGTATTAATCAGGGACCTGCATCTAAAGAGGGCTCCTAAATCCTGTGCAGAGCCTTGCTGATCAATAGCTGCTGTCCCTGTGCTTGCTGAGTTTTCTGTGGGTTTGTTTGGTGGGTTTTTGCTTTCAGCACTGGCCCTTTTCACCACCTTTCCATTCTCAGGAGAAAAGAGATTATTTAATGCTGACAAATGGAGCTTCTTGATAGAATTATAGTTCTGTTTGTCTGGCCTGGTGTATTGATCCCAGTATCCAAACCTCACTAAAAAAGGTTTTAACCACTGGTGTGGTTTTTAGTTTCACTGTGCTGTGTGGCTGTATTGAAAAATATTGTTTTCATCCTTTAATTTTCCAGCTATATACAATTTCAAAGGCACAGGGATATCACAGCTATCTCTACAGATTGGTGATGTGGTCCATATCCGGGAGTCCTGTGAAGGTAAGTCACATTTTCCATTTCTTTGTGAATAACATAATCCTTTCACCTCACAGCAGTTCCCTGTCTTACATCAGTAGCTTTCTAATGCCCTTAATTTCTGTGGTGGTCTATTTTGAGGAAGAACCTCTGAAGAGCCAAAATTAGACATATTGCAGTACGTGTGGTTTTTTTGGGATGCCTTTATCAAATGAGGAAGTCATCAAGGTGAATGCAGAGTTCATGAAGTTTGTGCCAGCTTGTGATACACCTCAGGGAACTTACATTAAATTTGATTTAAGATTTAAAGGAGTACACTTTTAGCCTCTAAACTAAATATTTGTTGCTAGGAGATATTGATCACCCTCATCATCCTGTTGTATAATGAGGAAACCCAGTTAAGAATCTGAGTGTCAGCATAATAGAAACAGTTCTGAAAGCCATCCAATTTATTGAGCACGTTAAGCAGCAAAAGTCCAAGTCAGGTCATGCACGATGGACAGTCAATACCTTCCCAATCCCACTGATTCTCTGTGAGTCTGACAGAGCTACTGAGGTCCCCATTGGTATAAAGCAAGGAGAGTGGAGTTATAACTCCAAGGAGAGTGGAGTGAGTAATAACTCACTCAGCAGTTAGATATCTGCAAATGTCACTGTAAGAGTGATTTATTTTCAATTTGCAGCGATGCTCTTGACCGGGTCAAGGGTTTTTAAAAAAAATTATAAATTGCTTAAAGCTTTGAAAAATATATTGTGAAGTTATCTTATTCAGCCTATTTCTGCTGGTAGGACATGTGTCTTATTAGCTGCAGTTATGTTGAAGAGAGAGGCCAATTGCTGCATTGCACAGAGGCAGAGCCAGCTTTGTGTTGGGACACCTGGTGTGTTGTGGTCACAAGGCTGCAAAGACTTTGAAGCTGGTTCCACCACACAGAGCTCTGTTTTGTGTGGAAACAACGGAGAATTTGAGGGAGGAGCACCTGAAAAACCATGTTTGCAATGTACTGGAGCACAAAAACATAATTATTTCTCTTCTGTTTGTAAGATTAATTCAATATCTTCAAGCATCAGTGAAGGCATTGATGTCACTCAGCAGTCCACAGAGTCACAATGATTCGTGTCCCCTCCTAAAAAAAGTAGTTCTTTAAGCCTCCATTCTAAACATTTTGGCTAAGAACAAAACACACACACAAACCAGGAACCTCCTCCTCCCTGTATTGTCTGTTAGTTGCAGAAATAGCATTTCAAGCTTAGGATTTCTGGGGTCTATTTGTTGTCAGCCCTGCCTGGTGAGTGGAGTGCTGATTTTATGGAGTTATTTTTTATCTAAAACTCTTTTCTGAATCCCCTGCCCTTGATATGCTCTGTCATGCCTTGCTTTATGAAATATGTTTGTTCATGAAGAAGTGGAATCCTTCTCATTGTGTGAGTGAAGTTCATCTTTTATCAGATATCTCCAAAATATGCTGCCAGCTGCAGCTGGTGAGTAACCAACAGTGACAGGATTCTTCCTTTTATGTCTTGTTTTACTTGGTTTTGCATGCACAAAATGTATGCACAGAACACATATCTGCTCTCACAGCAAATGGGATGAAACAAATTTTACACACTTGGTTGTAAAGTGAGACTATGTGCAAATAATTCAGTTTTAGCAGTAAGATGGAATTTTATTGTTGAGAAAACACTGAGGAAAAAAAATCCCACCGAAGAAAAACAAAAAAACCCCAAACAAACTAAAAACCGAAAACAACGACGACAACAAAATCTGTCCTGAGTGTTTCTTTGAGTTCAGCAATCACTCTGTGGCTTTTAGCATCACCTTTCTGACTGTGCTGTTTGGCATTGGGATTTGTTTTTATTAGTTGATGCTTTGCTTGCATGGCTGCAATAACTGTGAGAGAAAGTACGATAGCAAAGGGATCATATCTGTGCATGAAATTACAATTAGGAAATGTATGCTTTTGGTCATAAATTGTTTCTATGGGATGAAAAATGTCGTATTCAACAGAGTTAAAGATTGTTGCTGTGCAGGTGATTTTTATGATGTGGAGTATGCACAGGGGATGTGACCCCTGATCTTATTTAGTAAGGTTGAACTCTGCTTTATATGTTTTTTGTAGTTTATAGAGTCTTAACCATGGACTAGATGGAACAAAGCCTGAATTATTTTTTAACTTTCCACTGCTGCAGTTCTGCACTCCTGTCCTTCAGAAGAGCTTTCTAGTTCCAAACGGAGCAGGAGCCCAGTAATAGCCCTGAGTTTTCTTGACATTGCAATGTGAATTTACACCAAGAAGCTGCTGATTATGGTTGGGTCCAAAAGCCATAGTTTCTCATGGCACAAAAATGACTTAACCTTATCACATTGAAGGAAATTGGATCTGTAACCACCACGTGCTGTACTGGATTAATCCTGGGCCTAGAACACAGTAAGAGCTTCATGGGCCATCCAGGACCATCAGGAATTGTGGCTAACATTGATATTTAAGGGTGTGCACATGCTACTTTGCAGAAAAAATATCTTATTCTACCTTTTTAACGTGAGCATGGGATGTTAAACTGTGTGTACAATTATCTGTACTCACTGTGCAAGGCTTGAAAGCAGACAATGCAATCCTATTTGACCATATGCAAGTCATGCTTAATGTAATCCCTGCTACTCACTTTAAGCTATGTATGTTTGAAGTAACTGTTAATTTTAACAAATACCATGCTAGGTATTTTTTTATGTGAAACAAACCCCGTGACTTTATTGTGTGCTTTGTAATGCATGGGTTTTTTTGTCATAGCAAGTGATCTTTCTTCCTTTCAGATTGGTACAGGGGTTACCTAGTGAGGTACAAAGGAGCAGAGGTAAGATCACACTGTCCATTCCTATGAGCCTGTTGCTAAGGGGTCAGCCCATGAAGTGGGTTTGAGTATCTCTGCCTAGATGGTCCTGATCTCTCTGTTCTGATGTCTCAAGTCAGCTCTTTCCACTCTTTCCTTTCAAGATGAATAAAATGATCAGCATTCATCCTGGACAAAATTGGTAAATAGAAGTGAGGACTGGGAAAAGCAGATCAATGAAGAAGAAATGACTGTGCCTTCAGGTTAACAACTGTTGGAGCAACCATTTTAATTGAATTTGGACTCAATTTGCTGCTAGATGTGCTTGTCTCTGTCCTTTTTTCAAGGATTCTTTAGGTTACAAACAACAAAAACAACTTGTATGAGGCTTAAGTTCTTAAATATCTCCAATGTACAAAAATCATATTAATTCTTTTAAAAGTCAGTATTCTTAGACCTGAAAATGGAAAGCCACAGAGGAAAAGTTTTTACCCTGGGTATGATGACTCCTGAGTTAAGTAGCAAGAAAAATACTTCTTAGTTTCATCTGCACTTTTGTAGAGGAAAAGCGCTTTTGTTTGTAACTTGTTCTTGGTATAAGATTTTCTAGGGAGCAGCAGTGCAAATGTATTAAAACACTTCACCTATGTTTCAATTACTTTGACATTTCTTTTGACTGAAAATGTTATTACCATTTATTCTACATAAAATTTCTATTTTTATCAATTAAAATTTGGCCTAAAACTGAAAAGGGAAAATATTTACCAGAACTAACCACTTCCTTTTAACTAATTCTTAATTAATTCTTAATATTGCTAAAGGGCTTCAAGATCATCATGCATAACATGTAGATTTAAGAAGTATTATTAATATCATGTACTAAGTTATCACTAAATTTACCATTACTGGGACCTTCTTCTTTTGCTTTGCTTCTTCATGGATTTTTTTGAACTTTAATCTTAAAGAAAAAAAATGTGGTAGTGATAAGACACGCTTGTGTTTTGATTAAGATCCAGTGCTTAAAAGAAAATGGTTATGAAAGCCACAATCTAATTCAGGGAAAGCCTTTGTAAAGTAGCACATTTGTTATTGAATTATTGTGGTACTTGAAGTCCCATATGTGAGTTATTGAGTACAGAAGAATCCAGGAAGGATCTAGTTAATTACCAAGGTGAGATTTGCCAGTTCAGGGGAGGATTGTCATGGGCACAGTGATCGTCAGACATTCCTTTGGGATGGCTTGAGACATTTCAGCTTTTGTAGAGCAAGGACAGTCACATTAGAACTTTTTGCCTGGTGACCATTTGCTGTCTACAGAGGTCAGTTAAAACAGATATGAGATAATGTACAGACATGATGTTTCTTTACTGAATTTAAATTGTATTTTATTAAATTGTATTTAATTGAACTGTTTTCTGGTGTGGAAAATGGTGTTAGGAAGAAAGATGCCTATGCACTCGACATTGGAAGGGATATGACAAACTTCTATTATTTGTCTGTCAAATAGAAGTGCATCCATCTGGACAGAAAACTAAATAACCAGGAGTTAGTTTGGGTAGTAGAGTTTGTCACTACAGTTTATGTTCATGGTCATGGTTGTCACTTAAATGTTTTTGGAGAATAAGTGTGGATTTATAATTTTTTTCTCCTTCAACAGGGAATATTTCCTAAATCCTTCATCCACATCAAGGAAGCTGCTGCTGAAAAGAAAAGGTATTGAATTTATCTGTTTTATTACATTATTGAGCCTGTCTGCTAAAGAATGAGTTTTAAGGCATTCCTGTACCTCACCCACAGTAAGTATAATACACACCCATGAAATGCAGACACTTGGTGATCTTTCCTTCTCTTCCCCAGACATACAGAAAATGTCATTCCTGCTGAGATTCCCTTAGTCCAAGAAGTTACCACTACTCTCTGGGAATGGGGAAGCATCTGGAAGCAGCTCTATGTGGTAGATATTTTACATGCTGTTTGTTAACTCAGTCCTATTTATGCACACTGGGGCCTTGTTCAAATTAATGTCTCTTCTTCATTCAGGGCAGTGTCTGGGTGGATTTAAGAAATTGCTTTCTCACTACTAAGATTTTCTTCAGTGGCTTTAAATGCCTAGTGACTTTAAATCCAGTCCAGCCATCAGCCTTGGACTAGATGATCTTGAAGGTCTATTCCAGCCTGGGTGATTCTGTGGTTCTGTAAAGGGAAATCTGACATTGCTGAGGAGGGGTGTAACTTCACGCCTATGGTTTCAATGCCTCGAGTATCCTGTGCATGAGGCATTCTTCATAATTTTGATTTGTAGCATAGAAAAGTATCCAGATAAGAGTATAAAAGATAACTGGGATGCAATTGAAAAAGAGGGTTACTGGGAGCAAGTAGCAACTAACAATTGGCAATTTTAAGAATTGTACTGACTCTTCCAGGAACCCAGACACTGGATTTTTCTTTGTCTCTGTTGGGGCAAAGGGATCTTGAATGTGCTGTAGTTTTCTAAACATGTCACTTTTTAGTCTTCTTGATTAAGCCAGCAATGAAAACCCTTTTTATTTTCAGTGAATTACACTAGAACTGCTTTAGTCACTTGTGTATTTTCTCTCATTTTTTTTTTAAATGCTTTAATACCACAATCAAGTGTTGTTGTTCCCATTAGTATCTCATACAGAAGTTAAAAATTTTTGTAGTGTTTTTTCTTGATGAGAATTTGTCAAAGAATTTTAAAACAACACCATTAAATAAAGCAAAAAGAACATAATTCCCTATCCTGATACAAAATTTCATTTTTTTCCTTATGATCACATGGGATATTCTGTCCTTAAAAAATTGTGGGATGAGACATCATTATTTTGCCTACTTCTTGTTCCTGCTATAATTTATCATTAACTATGACACGTAGCCTTTAGCTGTCAAGCTCAGTGTTTCACTGCAACTCAAAGCCTGAAACTCACTGAGGTTTTTTCTCTCTTAGACAAATAAGAAGGTCAGGTTCCAGCAGGTGCAGTCCATGATGTGTGACTTGATGGAGTGGCGGTCGCAGCTTCTGTCCGGGACTTTGCCCAAGGATGAGCTCAAAGAACTCAAACAGAAAGTCACATCCAAAATTGACTATGGCAACAAGTAAGTGGCCTCCACTGCTTCTGGAAAGCATGATGTAGTTTAAAGCACAGCACCAAAGTGATGGTGATGAAGTTTTCATGGTTACAGGTTGGAATTTTAAAGTGTGGTTCATATGGAATCTTTCTTTTCTGACTTCTCCCTGTAACTGCTGTGCTGATAGTGGATACCGTGATGAGGCTTTTCACAGCAAAGTGCTTTTTCAAAATATTGATTTCTTTCTTAATTATAAATACTTGAGCATGTCAGTTGGGAAGATTTGAGGTCAGATAACCAGTCTCTATGTACATGTACCACCAGCATACTTGGGGCCCAAATCTTGTCCTTCTGTCATAAACATGGCCTATGTCCAGTAAGTGTCCCTCAAAAGTGGTGCTGGCAAACTGCACTAAGTCAGCAAAAAAACACCTCCACACCCAATTCACTCGGGAATTCCCAGGCTCTGGGGACAGAAGTGAAACTACCAGGGACAGAATAGTTATTTGACAAAGTGTCTTGTCTGCTCCTTGCTAATAAAAGTCACTGCAACACAACATATTTTTTGGCAAAGTTGTGGGATTGTGTGAGGCTAATGGTGTCCCACCATCTGCTGAGGGTGAAGGGGGAGATAGAGCTTGGTAAAAAAAGTCTTCACAGTATTGTTTTTACAGGCACTAGAATCTGCTTATAACCTGTGTTTAGCTGTTTTAAGTGACTGTGGTGCTTATGGTCTGAAGGCCTCTGTGCAGCTGAAAGTCTACTATTACCTGTGGCTGCACATAAAAAATGACCACAAGGTGTTATGAAATTCTTAATTTGTTCACTGTGATTTGGGTGAAAATTTGTAATAAATTGTATTTATACAGAGCACACTATGGAATGCATATATCTTACTGTGCTGTGTGGTGCTGAATGCTCTCTCAAAAACAGAATTTACTTTGAAGTTCTCCAACCAAAGAAGCCCAGCTGTGATTAAGAAAATATTAAAATTCATTTGCTTTCAGACTTCTGTTTTGTCACTCTTATATTCTTCCTGTATTATGAGACAGTCAAGTGCTTCCTTTGGAAAGGCAGGGTTGAAGGGGATGTTTAAAATTGTTTGGATTGCAAGCTGATATGTGTTTGTAAGCTCCTGAAAGTGTGGGGTTGAGCTGTGTGGTGTGAAGGAAACTTCCCAAACTGCAGAGAAGGAATAAAGGGGAAATGAGAGAAAGGCAGAAGAAAGCAGAGTTAATTATTGGGACACAAAGGGTGAGGGAGCAACATAAAAGCAGAAGGTAACAGGAAGACCCTAAACATATTGATTACAAACATTGAGCATTAAAAGCTAAAAGCAATGAAGGCTGCTAGGAGTCATTGAGCAGGGTGGATCTATTTTATGTGAGAGGTATTTCAATGCTTTGGTGACATTTCTATAAATTCCCAAATATTAGACAGCAGCTTTAAAAAAATCATGGGGTGGAGTTAAATTTTTCTTCAGTGAAATACTGTTGCATGTATTTAAATTTTATAGCTTCAAATCTTTAAGTGCCTCCTTGTTTGTTATGTTTCTAAGCTTTCTTTATATAGAAGGAGATAACCCTACCATTATGCCTTTTGTATTTTCACAGAGTACTTGAGCTGGACCTGATAGTTAGAGATGAGGATGGAAATATCTTGGATCCAGATAAAACCAGTGTTATCAGCCTTTTTCATGCACACGAAGAAGCAACTAATAAAATCACTGAGCGAATTAAGGAGGAAATGGTAGGAATGACTGGCTGAACTTGATGCTTCCTTTGCTAAAATCCAAACTAAAACTAATCCAAGGGTTGAAGGATGGAACCATAAAGTTTGATGGAAACTTTTTCCTCTGACTTAAGAGTAGATCCACAGTCTTGTGTTATAAATCTGGCTAAGCCTCAAATGGAATTGCATTTGTGCACTGGATTTGGGCTGTGGACTGGGCTGCAAGCTCGTGCCCAAAGCTGGTTCTAAATCTGTTCTTGAACTCCTGTATGGAAATATGTCTCCACTCCATCCATGGACTACTCACTAGTCTGGACTGCACAGGGAGTAGTTACATGCTTGGAGTTCAGGCTGCAAAGCAGCACTGACCACAACTTGTTTTCACAAGATCTTGTGCCTGCACTGGTTGTTTGCTCAGTGTTGCTGACTGCTAGTTGGTCTGATGGAGCTGAAGAATGTAAGCTCACTGGAGAGGAACTAGGCTGAATTCAGCATAATCTTCTGGACATCAGAAGTTAATGTGTCAAAGCAAAGCTGACAAGTGCATAAATTAAATCTTTAAAAATGCAAAGCAGGTGACTACACCTCCTTGACCTTTTGCAATATTAAACCTCTGCAAGCATTTATAGGCCTCTTTGGTTCTTTTCTCCATTTATGAGAAAGTAAACTGTAAAAAAGCAAGTAAAACACTAAACAGAAATTAGTTGGTTTGTCATGACATTTCAATTGCACCCATGACAAATCACTGGAAAACACCTTGTAATTAACTGACAATATAAGGAAAATGAAACTTGGGAGTCTGTGATAGACTGTGGTGACTTACTTTAAAAATAGAGACAAACAATTGGGTTTAGAAGTGTTAAGAAGCTGCTTCTTGATGGTTGAGATGAGAGGTGAGTAGAATTCTAAGCCTATTTTTGAGTCACTGAACCTGCTCAGCGGTGTCCTGATCTCAGCATGCTGTTTGTCTCCCCTTCAAAGAGTCTGACTTCATTCTGCTATTGCTCTAGCACACTGCAGCCCCACTGTGATGTGGATCATAGGCCTTCTGCTACAGCCTAGTGTGTTCAAAAATAAATTCTTTCAGGCCTGTAGGCTTGTCTCTGTGGTGACATCTTGATACTTACTCTATTTTTTGAGAGTGAGGAGAATATTTCCCCTTTTACATCATTGCCCACTGGCTGAAGAACTGGCCTAAGACATGGGAGTCATAGACTAGCTCAAGGTGGAGGAGAATTATGATAATTACTGAGTCCAACTCCCCTCTCCTTCTCAGTTTTAGCTTTTACATATACTGGAAAGTAAAACTGCTTGTAAAACTGCACCATTTCAACTGATGGATTATGATTATTGACTGATTTTCCTCCTCTTGGCTAGTCAAAGGATCAACCAGAGTATGCCTCATACTGCCGAACATCCTCATCCCCCACACACAGCCTGTATGTCTTTGTGAGGAATTTTGTTTGCCGAATTGGAGAGGATGCAGAGCTCTTTATGTCCCTGTACGACCCACAGAAGTCAACAATTATAAGGTAAAGTTTCCTCCTCTGGCTGCAGAAGAGTAGCAAATGGAACCGGCCAAAATGAAGTAAAATAATTGCCAGTGTGCTGTAATAATATAATAATGCAAAGAATGTGTAAATAAAAGGAATGAAATCAAAAGCAAAGTGAAGTGTGGACAGATATTGTTTGCTGTCTGCTACTAAAGGATTCTAAGTTTCCAAACATTTTCATAGGTAATTCCTGGATTGAACATGTCAGAAGTTTGGAAAAGCCTGAGCCCATTTCAGTTTTTAGAGATTGTTCTAGATGGGCAATATTGTGGTGTTTGGAGTAAAGTACTGAAGGGGAAGAGTGGGAAAAGAACTAAATCTATAAATTTCTGGGTAGATAAAGATTCTATTGAGTATTCCCATCAAACAAACTATGATGGTGGTAAAGTTGCCTCAAAAAAAAGGTGCTCGTTTGTGTTATGTTCAAGATACTCTTTTAAAATTTATTGTTGATACTTGTGTAGTGTTTTTCCTGGTCTTAGATTTGAATCATCACCAAAAACTGTCAGTTATGCAACTTTTGTACTGAGTAAAGGGAGAATTTCTAAATCACTTGACAGAGAGATTTATTATCTTCCAAACAGTGAGAACTACTTGGTGAGATGGGGGAGTCGAGGCTTTCCAAAGGAAATTGATATGCTCAACAATCTTAAAGTGGTGTTCACAGTAAGTGTTTTCCAGTTTCCTTCCCTTTGTATTTGCAAATGAAATTCTCTTCTCTGTCGTCACTGTCAGGTCTCATAAAGAGTGATCAAGATGAAGAAGGGAGCAGAGGTAATCTTAGAGCAAGGTGACCAGTCACTAAGTTCTTTAAGGCAGTGACAATCCTTCAGTGGCCTTTCTTCAAATTACTTTGCTGCCTCATGAATTTCGTGATGACTTATTTGTTTTTACCAGCAGTATCTCTTGATTGTTATTATTCTCTCTATTTATCTTACCTTGTATTTTTTTCGAACTACTAACTGTCAGTTTTTTCATCCTTTTGATGGTCTCAGGTTTTTTTGTTTGTTGAGGTTTTGGGGGTTTGTTTGATTTGGGGATCTTTTGTTTATTTTTTTCCCCCATTGATTGCTAAGATTCAGTTTATTACTGGAGGTCCTGTTTCAATTTCACAACTTGTTTTTTCCCCAAGTAACACTACGGTTCTTTTTTGTGTGTTTCTTAGGATCTTGGAAATAAAGACCTTAGCAGAGACAAAATTTATTTAGTTTGCCAAATAGTTCGAGTGGGAAGGATGGACCTGAGAGACAGTAACTCCAAGAAATACACACAAGGGCTGCGGCGGCCCTGTGGCGTGGCAGGTACCTGGTGTCTCCTGTGCTGTGGTGGGTCAGGATAGCTGACATTTTAAAATCTGGATATTAAAATCTCTACCAAGACATGTCAGAATACCCATCAGCTCTATCAACTGTTTTCTGTTGTTTTTGAAGTTTGTGAAGACTGCACCTACATTGACATTGTAGTTCAAGTCTGAAATGTGCTTTTGAATCTCATTTCCTAATTATTCATTTGGTGCCAAGCTGAGCGAATGAAAGCACAGAACCAATTTAATAACAGATTCCCTTGCAGATGAAATAAAGTCAGTGATTATGGCCGAAAACCACCACCAAAGCTGTGACACTTGTATTCACAAGTTTAGACTAAAACTGGTCTGAATTCTCCCTCTTTCTCCACAGCAGCATGGTTGAAGTGTGGACTTTGCACAAAATGCTCTGCCCCACAAATCCACCCCTGCTGCTGAAAAATCCACATTTACCTTGAGGCACAAGAACGTTCATCGATAAGAGAAGCTATTCTGAAATGCTCTTACATGTTCTGATGATTTTTCTTTTATTCTTCTAGTCATGGACATTACAGATATCATAAAAGGAAAATCTGAATGTGATGAAGAGAAGCAGCATTTCATTCCCTTTCATCCGTAAGAGTGTCATAGATATCTATTTTAATATGCCAAAGAAAATATTTATTTATTTATCTCTGTGGCTGTAACAATCTGTGAAATAGTTAGAGAATAAGAAAGTTTTCCTTTAACAATTTTATGTTGTAATAGTGTTAATTATTTAGGTATGACTTTAAATGGCATTTAAGAATTGCAGAGGTACCACAGCACATTAAATTAAGGAATAATTGCATAAATGTGCTCCTTCAGAAACTGGTACCATATCTGATTTCACAAACCCAAGTCAAATAGTTACAAGTGAGATTTACAAGCGAGGATAACTACTATTTTATAAGCTTGCTTTTGTTTAAAATTTGAAAAAAGTCTGAGAAAAAAACTGTGTTTCCTTTAAAAAGTAATAGAATTATCATATACTATCTTCAGAATAAATGCCAGAGCAGCTGCCTAAAAATGTGATGCTCAAAGATTAAATGCAGAGATACCAGTGGAAATACTGGCAATAACTCTGTGTGTCCTACATAGCACTGCTGCTAAGTACCATGGAGGGTAAATTTAATTCTGAAAGACCCAAGTATGACACACTGGTTTATTTTTTCACTTGTTTCCAATTTGACCCAACATGTTTGCTATGTGAGAATTTGTTTCTAAATGCAAAAGTAGCTGATAGAAACTCCAAGGTCATTTATCTGGCTGTTTGTCAGGGAGAGTGGTTGAGCTGGAGTGGCACGTTGGTGAGTGCATCCACATTGTCACTGTCACACAACACCATTCTTGGTGGTTGACTGAATCTTTTTCACTTCAGTGTACACACAACTGAATGTGAGTGGGCTGCAACTTGAGTGAGAGATAATAAAAATACCGAATATGTCACAATCAGGCAATACTGTGAAGACAGTGGCTGTTAGTCACTTATGTTCTAAATGGCGTCTGCAATATTTAGCATTAATTCCTGAGCAGACGTTGCTGTTTCTCTTGCAGGGTAGTGGCAGAGAATGACTTTTTACACGGTCTCCTAAGCAAAATCACTGCATCAAGAGGAGACAGTGGTGGACAAGGTAAAGTACATTTTGATTATTTTCTTTTAAGTAAAACGGTATTTTTGTGAAATTCATTTTATGTTGGTGCTGTAGTACCACCTTGGAGGTGGGTCAGCTTTGAAGCTGGAATTGAGGAACCATGAGTTTGTTGCAGAATCTTAGGGGCTGTTTAAATTAGTAGTGACAGTTTTGCATTATTGAGCTTTTACTTTCATCTACAGGAAGTGGGGAAAGGGAATTCTTATCCCTGTTTTGGTGAGTGGAAGAGGCAATCAACTGAAGACAGATTTTTATTTTTTTTCCCTGCCAAAAATGTAATAATTTTTTCCTTTTATTTAATGTGTGTACTTAATAGGTCTGTGGGTAACTGTGAAAATGCTGGTTGGAGACGTGATTCAGACTAGAAAAGATTACCCACACCTTGTAGACAGAACCACGGTTGTTGCTAGAAAGCTGGGATTCCCTGAAATAATCATGCCAGGTAGGAGGTGCTTTGTTCTCTAATAGAAAGGGATTTCTTCTCATTCCCTATGTTAATAAGCATCAGCTGCTGCCTTACTTATTTCTGTAATGGGCAGCTCAGAGGATCTTTAGAATTCATTCATGGTAAGTTTTGTTCCCATGTTAGAGGCTCATATAGAACAGTGAAATCCTTGGAAAGTAGTTTCTAATACTTAAACAGGAAAAAAAATAAAACCCAGACAGTGAGGGATAAACCTATCTCCATGTACATAACTTTCTTACCCTGCAAGAAGATATCCTTCTATCCATCCATCCTATGGCAGATATCACTTGAATTTTAAATTAACCTTGTTTTTATTGTAATTTATTGTCTTTAATAATAATAAACAAATGAATCTGAAATATCTTGATTTCATTTGTATGTATGACAAGATATTTTCCAGTCAAAATCACTCACTGTCTGCCTGGCTCCTTTTTAAAAAACGATTGTGAAAATCTTCCTTGCCCCAACTCAAGTAAAATCTCTATCCTTTTAAAAGTCATATGAATTCCTTCGGAGGAGAGAATTAAAATATGAAGCTCCCTCCAGTAAGAGAGCTGAGTATTTGGGGAAAATTCCTAATGGGATCATCCGCCACCTCACCAGCAGGTGTCGGGGCAGGACGAGAATTGCTTCGAGTCACTCCGAGCTCCCATTTGCTTCTCTGCACATCGTAGTTTTGTCTTAGCAAAGATAACGAACAGAAAATTTAAGTTCAGATGCAAAATGATAAATTTTTATCTGTGTCACAGCAAATAGTGAGATACTCCTGTACAGTTCAACTGATCCTATGCTCTCAGAGCATTTTATTTGCTTTTTAACCTTTCAATTTCTCTTTTAGGAGATATAAGAAATGACATATATATTACACTGCTGTATGGAGATTTTGATAAATACAATAAAACAACTCAGAGAAATGTGGAAGTGATAATGTGTGTCTGTGACGAAGAAGGAAAAGTGTTGCCAGTAAGTTTTCTTTTGTTCTCTGCATGAGGGGCACAGAAACATGAGCTGCATTTTTGATGTAAGGCTTAACCTACACATTTAATAAAATACGACTATTCAAAAACTCACTTCCCTTACTTGTTTCATCCTGTGACATCTTGTGACAAATAAGTTTTATGATTTTTAAGGTGATCTGACTATTAAAGCCCTATAAAAGTCTTGCATAAAAATGTAACAAGGAATAACATTGAATGACCTATTTTAACTGTGCCAAGGAACAAATGCTGATTCTGACAATTACTGCATTCTTACTCTAGGGTTTTTCTTGAGGAAATTCCCAGAGGAATGCAATTTGCACACTGAAATGTTAGAAGTACCATTTCTGCTACATAACAAATGCTTGATTTGTGCCAGGAAGTCTGTCGCTGTCGCTTGAATTAAGTACATGGCAAAGAATGAAATAATTGACAACAATTACATATGCAACATAAATATTTACAGTGTCTTTTTGCTTGTCTGTTCCCATTTTGAAGATCCTTTGTCTTTTCCTTAGGGTTTATCACCAGTTTGGTATTCAGGGGGATTTTTGACCTGTCATTTTCTGAGCTTTATAGTGTTGGGATTGTGAGGGTGAAATCATAAAGACATTCCTAAGATAAAATAAAGATGGAGTAAAACACTGTAGTTCATGACTTGTTTATGAACTGCAACTAACTGCTTGACCTAAAATGTAAGTTGAAAGCCTGAGTAAAGAAAATTCTAATCCCACATAATGTTTTAGGTCCACACAACAAACTGTAGCCCTGATTACAAAACACTGCCTGTACCTCTGACAGCACCTGAGCATGACTTGCATGCACAGAAGTTAACTCTATTCTCTATTCTGCCTAATCACATATCAACAAAAACATTCCCTAGAGAAATAAACCTATTACCATGCTTTAAATCTTGTATTCCAATATTATGCATGCTCAGTTCTGCAGATACATAATTTCTGCACTTCTTAGGAGAAAGTGAATTTGTCTTGTTGTCCTTGAGATGAAATGTCACTCCTGCTTTCTGTAGGTAATATGCCTTAGATATATTTTAGCAACGATTTTGAGGAGTTAATTGAAATGCAGTTGAATGCAAGTAATAACAAAAGTGACTGGTTTTTCCTTTTAGCCTGTTAAGATACCCCAAACCAATAGACTTTCAAGCCCATGAATTTATGTTAGTGTTTCTTGTAACAGGTATGTGTTCACTACACAGGAAACAGGCTGGTTCTGTTTAGGTATCAAACTAATTCCAGTTGCAGAACCAGCCCTTGATTTACTGTTAGAAGGAATAGGACTTTTGTTCCAAGTGAATGTCACAGAGGTGGCAAACAAGAAGGTGCATAAACCTTGAAAAATCTCTGCTCAAGCAGATGAGACATTGCTTTCTGCACTGAAATCGCTCTGACCAGACCACACAAATCATCCTCAGGTATCAGCATCACACCCTTCTGGTCATTCAAACAGGGCATTCTGGTGTTTGAAGCAGACTTTTAAGATACACTGGGTTTTCAGGAGGATTATTGCACCTTTGCAGCAGTTAGTATAGCCTGGATCGAATTTGTTGAATCTGTGCCTTCAGCGGAGATTTAAATGTTTGCATCCTTCAGGGACTTTAGTTTCATGTCTGGCAGGTATCAGGACCTTGGTGCCTCCCTGTCCAGCAGCAGCTTTTACTCTGCATGTACAACTCAGCTGCAGTCAGCCAGAGCAGACGGGTGCAGGCCGAGCCTTCACAGACTCACTAAGAAAACCCGCAAATTTTGAAGCTGACCAAGTCTTTCACTTGGCTCTGTCCTAGCTCAGATAGTCTTTCAAGAATGGAAAATTTTTATTGTTGGTGCCTCTACAACGTCCAGTTTGGAAGTCACCTCTCGTGTGTGGCCTAGAGCTTCTGAGACTCTGCTGGAAGAAAGTATTTAAAAATAAATGGAGAAATAAACAGAATCATGAAGCTAGATTTTTTTTTTCCTTTTGTATTTCTTATAGTAATTAGGATGACATGTTGGTTACTTAAATTCATCAGATGGAGAAATCAAGTCAATTTTATGTTCTTCACACATCTCTTAGAGCCCACTGTGTGTGATCCCTGTGAAATGCAATTGCATTTCTATGGGCTGTGCCCATAGATTATGGTAAATGTTTATTTCCATTGTGTTCAGAGGCTTGGAAAATGCAGTGTCTTCACGTTACTGCTTCCTCTCTGTCGGTTCTGTCATTATAATTTAATTTTGAGTGATGCCATATCCAAATTCAGACCTGCTGTGAGGGCGGGAAGCGGAGCCATGAGGGGAAGCCGTGGCCTGGGTGGAATTCCCAGGCCCGGGACCCTGAGGGGAGGGTCTCTGGTGACTCTTTGGTTTGACTCAAGTTAATTTACCCAAAATTGCTCCAAAATTTACCCAAATTAATGAGCTACTAAGAACTGTTTCTTCCCTCCTTTTGTAAGAACGCTGTCTGCCTGGGAGCAGGGGACAAACCCGTGAGCGAGTACAGATCAGTTGTTTACTATCAGGTCAAACAGCCACGATGGATGGAGACGTTGAAGGTATGGTGTGGATACTTCCCACTTCATTTTTTCACTTCTAAATGCCTCACACAGGAAGGTTGCACAGCATCAGCTTCCTCCAAGAAACATCTTGTCCCTGACTACAGCTGAAGCATGAAGTCTTAGTCATACACCAGTTATTAGAGATACATGATCACTGAGGCTTGAAATTTGGCCTAGAAAATGGTGTGTAGGTTTTGTTCAGCAAAACAAATGAGATCATCTTAGATAACCTTATGTCCTAACAGGGCTCATCAAAAATGAAATACTGCATTTTTTCTGTTTTGGTGAAACAGTGGAGATGAGGAGCTTCAGTTGAAAAACAAACAAGGCCAAACCAAAACCCAAATGAAAACACCAACCCTGTCTTCTGATTTCAAAAAGAAAAAGCTGCCTTGCTTCTCTTTAGAGACACACTAATAATTACCTAATCAGGCTTTAATGTCTATGATTGGAAAATGCCCAGAAGCTACCAGAAACAGTTCTTACAAAGCAGTGACAGGCTTGCATGATTTTTTAAAAACAAAATAGCCATGTATGACAAGTTTGCAGTTATTGCCTTAGGGTATGTTACCTATGATGGTGAAGAACAGGGAGGACTGGAAGTGTAATTTCAAACAGAAGCTTATTTGTTGTTTTGATCACATTGACCCATTCTGTTTACTGCTTATTACACTAGTTTATTTTTAAAATTATTCCATAATTCAATCTTGTGTTCAGGATCACTAACAGTAGATCCTGTTGAAAAGGATAGTTAATATTAAGGCATTGTTCTGTAAGATTTGTGAAGGGAAGTTGTGAATGCACACAAAGGTCTGCAAGTCCTTAAAGTTTTAGAACTATTAACTTGATAATATGAAAAATTGTTCTTTCCCTTACACAGCTGGTCTTTTTTGTTGCAAGTTTGACCTAAAGTATGCTGCTTTAAGAATAAAGCACTTGCAAGTTCCTGTGATTCTCCTCAAGGCTTTACACTAAATTTAATCACTAAAAATTAGTCAGTTTATTTTGCTGGAATTTTCATACCCTTTAAATCTGTTTAATGTTTTCCTGGAATATTCATACCCTTTTCATCTGTTTCACCTTTAATAAAAGGTTATTTAATAATACTCTTTTCACCTGTTTCCTTCCTGTTTAATAAATTGGTTGCCAATTTCTGGGTCTGAAATTTGGGAGTTGCATAATGCAGAGGTGTTTAATTCTCTCTGGTTGACATTAACTCACTGGGTTCTGTGCTTCATTTCTTTGCTGGTGCCAGACTTTGAGCAAAGTCTAACAGATCATTGCTTATCAGCCACCACTTTTCTACTGTAGTCAGGCTCAACAGTTTGAAATGGCCTGTGAAAGGCACTGTGGGAACAGAAGAAGTGGGGCTTATTTATTCTAAAATAGGGGCTCATTACATGTGAAACCACCCCCCATAACTCTCCTCATTATTTTCTGATTTTACAAAAGGTATCAGTCCCCCTTGAGGACATGCAGAGGATTCATCTGCGCTTCACGTTCAGGCACAGGTCAACTCAAGAGTGTAAGTGGGGAATTTTTACTTTAGTGAATTTTAATTCATTAATGGGTAGTCAACCCAAAATCTTTTGCTTTGCAGCTAAAGATAAGGGAGAAAAGAACTTTGCAATGGCCTACATAAGACTAATGAGGGAGGATGGAACAACTCTCCATGATGGCATCCATGATTTGTTAGTCTTAAAGGTATGGGCTCAGACCTCTCTCCTCACTCTTCTCTCTCACACTATTGCCTTTGACTACATCATGTATTTACTTAATGCTAGATTGATTTTATTATTCTATCAAAGAAAATACTGTGTCTTTCATCTGAACAAAATTGGAAGGTGTAGCTATCTAAGCACAGCGAGAGGTGATTGCTCTTTTTACTGATATTTGTGCTTTTGGCCTTCTGCAGTATAGAGAAAGTTGTGCTGCAGCTCTGTACTTGGGTGGGTACCATTCCTCTTGCTGGATATGGATTCCACTTGGAATCTTTATCTCATGAGCAAGCTGGCAATGCAGTCTTAGGAAAATGCTTGTTTTAAACTGTTAGTTACCCCTCCCTGGAAACAGCATCTTTGACTTTGTGAAGGACGCAGGGAACAGATGTTTTGACTTTTGTTTTATTTGCCCTCTTGGAGAATGGTGTCTAGCAGGAACTAAGAACCAGAAATCGCTTCCACTACAAAGGAAACTTCAGTTATTTCTCAGCACTCTTCTCAATAAACAAGTTTGCTGTATCATTAATACCAAGTGAGATGCATGCAACTAAATCAAGTTGCTTAGGCAAGCCAAAAGAGATTAATGGCAGTGTATAGTTATTTATCTTCTCTTCATTGAAACTATCATTTAAAATATTGAGACTAGAAGGAAAATTGTGGAATGTGTGGTTAATGTTGGTTATAAAATTCCACCTAATTCATTTCTGCATCAGTTCAGTAATTTTTTTTTTAAGTGATAGCATGGATGAGAAATGCTAAATGGAGTTGACCTAGTTTATGGTTGTGAGAAGCAGACAGATTTTCTGACATATGCTTGCCTATTCTAGTATTAAAAACAGTAATTGTAAGCTGTGTTTAAAGCAGCCATACACCTGGCCTCTCAAAACAAGTAATTTGAAAAATGCTAAGTTTAAATTGTCTTTAGGCATTGGATCTTTTTGAGAAACTTTTGGATCAAAACTTCATCTTTTTCCCATTGTCTGTCTGACTTGTCCCAAAAAGAGGAAGTCAAGACTTTCTTTTGCTTCCAGAAAATTGGGAAGTAATTATTTGGCAAGCTGGATACAATCATAGATGTTGGTACTGCTGTGTGTTTTGCTGCCTAAAGGTTTTGCTTCTTGTAGATCTAGGTCTCTTTTAGTTAATTTTTAACCTTGCCTCTTTGATACAAAGTAGAAACGGCACATCTGCAATCACTGAACCCGACAAAACTGCAAAACTTTAAAATGTCTTTCTAGATCAAGGTTTTTGCAGCTCCTTGTTCATGCACTTTTGTAGACTAAAGGTCTGCAACTGAGTCACACCTTGTCACAGTGTTATAGCTTTAAGTGACATCTCAAATTCATTCTCTAAACCGTGAGGAGCATGATTTTTATTGTCTTTGTCTAAAACTCATTTCCTGTCTGGGGAAGTCATAAGATAAGACCCAGAAAATCTGTGAGATTGTGGCACTGAAGTTGATGAAAGAGAGGAGGGAAAAATCTCTGTTGGCTCTCTGGTTTTGTACTGTTCATTCTACTGAAAAGCACAGATTCTGTGTCATTTAGTTACTGCAGCATACTGTCTGATTTAAAATATAATCTGATCTTTTATGTTCAAGGTCCAGGTATTAAGTTATAGTGAGGATACCAAAACAGTGCTGCTATTCTTTCCTTACTCAGTCCTGTTTTCTGTTTTGAAGTTGTGTGCAGACATTCTAATCACGTTGTCTATATCCTGTGTACAGTCTTCAAGGTGATGCTCAGTATTCTGCATTTTATTAGAAACTGGCTCTTGCTTTTACTCTGCCAGGGGTGTCATCCCTCAAAGCCCCTTCCTTTTACCTCAGTTTTGTTTACTTCTCTAGAAAGTACAAAATAAGTTTAATTTTAAATCCGGTGGTGTGAGACACGTAATGAATGGTGTGTTGATTTTCAGGGGGACAGTAAAAAGATGGAGGATGCTGGTGCTTATTTGGCATTGCCTTCTACACGTCTGCACACAGAAAACAAGGCAGCAACCTTAGCCAGGAGCTCCAGTATTGCTGGGGGGCTTTCAGTCAGCTCAAGAGATGCATTTTACATCTCAACCCTTGTTTGTTCTACAAAGTTAACTCAGAATGGTATGTACCTTCTAATCAGGTGGGTGGGAGTTCTAGAAAGAAATAATTTGCACAAATTGATAAATCAGATTTGAAATTTCAATGTCTGTCCATTTCTTTTCTGTTAGTGGGCTTGCTGGGTCTCTTGAAGTGGCGCATGAAGCCAGAGCTGCTTCAGGAGAACCTGGAAAAGCTGAAGATTGTGGATGGAGAGGAAGTTGTGAAGGTAAATCTTCAATTGTTATTCTAATAATAGTTATTCCTCAGCCCCCTTCATACATCACGTCTTTGTTAGTTTGCAAAGGACATGAGCAAAACTCTTTATTAGAGGGAGCAAGACAGCCAACACCTGGACAGGATCCTTCAGAGGGCTAGCCAGCTTTCTTTCTACTTTTTAATTTCAGATATCTCTGGTATTGGCCATTGTTGGGCTGGGGAATCTCCAAGATAATTACTAGAAGATGAAGATAGTAATGATAAAATTTTTCCACAATCTCTCTTCATCTTTTTCCCTTTGTCTATCTGAAGTATCACAAACAATTCCTACTGCTTTCTTTGCAGTTCTTAATATTAATTTACATGTTGATACTAAATCCAAGAAGTGTTATGTACCCAACAAAGCACTTTCTTAACTTAATGAGTAAATAAATAAAAATTGTTAGTATTTTGGAAAATGGCAGATACTATTACCTTTGAGTCTTTAAACATAAACATTAGATGTCTCTGGAGAGAAGGAATGAGAATCAAAAAAAAAAAAAGAAGGAGTGGATTTTTTTGGGACAAAATTTGTGTCCCTAATCACTGAGGTATTTTCTTTGATTTAGAACGTAAGTTGAATCAGACCACAGAAGCAGGAAAAGTCTTTTTAATCAACATGTATATGTGAAAATAGCAACCCCTAATCTGTGTCACTAAGGAACGTAGTTTTGACACGTTTTGTCATTTATATAATATTTTTATCTTTTCCATAAGCTTTGAGTCAAGTATGTATTATTGATTGCTTATGTGTCTGAGGAGGTAGGTTCTTAAAATTAGAGCAACTAGAGTCTAACCCCTTGAAAATGTTTTCTCAATTTAAGTGATGCTTCAGTAAAGGTAGTAAAATTCTAACGTGAGGGAAACCATGTTTACTATCAGAAAATGTTCTTGTGAGGTTTTCAAGTTGAATTGGTTATTCGTTTGTCTTTTCGTGTTCTATAGTTTCTCCAGGATACTTTGGATGCCCTGTTTAACATCATGATGGAACATTCCCACAGCAATGAGTATGACATCCTTGTCTTTGATGCACTGGTAAGAATCAGCACCAATGGATTTATTTGTCTAAGTAAAGAACCTTAGAATTTTGGACAAACTTTCAGGTTTACTGTTCAGAGAATTAGTCTTAAAGTCTCTATAGAGCACAGGAATATTACTCATTGACTGAAAATCAAATTTCTTCAAAAACTTGTATAGTAAATTACCAGAAATATTATTAGAAAGTTAATATTTAAGTTTGCAGTGTGACTCTGGCTAATTGTGTCCGTGTCTGTTCAGATCTATATCATAGGGCTCATTGCAGACCGTAAGTTTCAGCACTTTAACACTGTTTTGGAAGCATATATCCAACAGCACTTCAGTGCAACCTTGGCATACAAGTAAGTTTGTTTTCTCTTCTTTCTCTTTTTTCCTAAACCTCCACCATCATGTAAAAGAAGTAAATCCTGCTTGTGACTTTTCTGATGTAATTTGTGGTGACTGCTGTTTTGATGCTGCTGTTTGTTTATCTGCCTCTGAGACACATTTGATTATAAGTGGAATTAATGAACTCATAGCAAATGATTTGGGGTTAAATGATGCTTTGGCATTTGTTTTCTGTCACCTGGTTTTTGCTGTGCCTGAGCACTTCACCTGTATGTCAAATTTATCAAAAATGCTTTGCTGTAAAACCTCTCCATTTGTATGCCTGGCCTTAAGCTGAAATGCCTCAAGTGAGGGCTTGAGGCTCTCCTTAACCCATTTACATAGGTTTCCACATTTTTTTTTCTTATCAAACAAACTCAAAGGGAAAAGAATTGTTTGGGAACTGTCAAGTCTTCATATGCATTTTAGTCTGATGTTGCATCGGGAGGGGTTCAGTGCAGTGAACTGGAATTTTGGGATTTGTTCCATGTCCTGCTGTGAAATGGAGTTGTAATATTTGTTACATGGTCATGCCAATGCACTGTAGTGGACTTGTAGTGCATTTTTTATTTATTTATTTGTCTTCAACTTTTGGAGCTTCCACTTAACACCCAGATGGGAAGACATGGACTCACAGAGGAGAGTAAAAACTGTGCAGCCATGTTACACACCAAATTTCATCCTGGATTCCTACTTTATTTAGAATAGAGTTTTGCAGATGATGGTAAGATAAAGTGACTGAATTATGAAGGAAGGTCATATCTTCAGCTGGTGCTGATCTCTGGGATGTGCTCTAAGAGGATGGATGTGAGTTTTTAATCTACCTGATGTCTCGTTCTGGCAGCTTAATGCAGTGGCAGATTGAAGCAGAACTTTAATTTGGGATATGAATAGTACATGGAAGACCTGAGCTGAAGGTTTGGAATAGTTGGGGATGTCTTCTAGTGTCTGTGCTGAATCTGCATTTGTTCTAACTCGACACAAAATGTCACAACAATCATGCACTAGACCACGAGTTTCCTGGAGCTGAAGGGCAGCAGTACAAAATCAGCCCTTTCTCACACCTCAGTGAAGTTGAAGTGAGCATTAGTGGGCTCAGAAAGCTCAAGCACAAACTATGTGCTCTCATTCAATCCTCTCTCACTCCATAAGTAATAAGCACATGTAATTTAATGCTTTATAGTACTGTGAGAGAAGAAAAGGAAGGGTACAGAACCTCTCAGGACAGCCTTATTTGCATCAAATGTTTCAAGGACTTGCCTGGCTGGGAGTTTCTGGTGACTTAATCAATGTGGTAGAGACAAAATTATATGTTTATGATTGTTCTCCACATCATGTGTTTTCTTGGCATCGTTGATGCAGTGCACATCATGGAAGATTTACTCTGGTTCCAGAATAATTTATGAAATAAACAAGTGTGTGTGGCTTAACTCCTACCTAGGAAGGAAATACTGTGTGCCAGTATATTATAACCATGTTATGATATGGTTGTTTGACCAGACTATCACCTATTTATTCAGTTCCTGTTGAGCCATCCTCTCTCCTGGCTTTGAGAGAGCTCTGAGAGGGCTTAACACGCACTACTCCTACATACAAGTTGGATAAATACTGTTCCAACTCAGAGAAGCTGTGAAAAGGAGAAAGTGGAAACACACAGTGGATGTAATGTCCAGGAGGCTGAGAGGCTGAAAGCACAGCATTTTGGTCCTGAAATGTGAGTTAGGCTGGGGATATGTATTAGTTACACAGAGGGTTGGTTGTTGGCTTTGTTTGTTTAGGGCAGGGGACAGTAGGTCTCCATTTTTGTAGAGATGTAGGAAAAAAACCCCAACCACCTGTAGTGGTTTGAAAGCAAACAGAGTAAGAGGCTCCAAGTCNACTACTTCAACAATTGGATTCAACAGTTCATGAAGATGGTGATAGAATACTTTGTGTACATCCCATACTACAAACCAGGACACCACCCTTATCTTAGTTCTTGTGGCTGCATTAAAATCAATATTGCATCATTAGTACTGCTTTAATCACTTCAGATGATTCTATAACTACAAATTAAGGGACTTAGTTTTAGATGAACTTCTCTTTTTGTAGCCGGCTGTGTCTTTAGCAAAAAGTTGCTTTTAGATAAAGAGAAAGGAAGTGTTTAAATAAAATAAATAATTTAAGCAAATATTGTTGTGTACTGGCATATTGTAATATTTACATGCTGTTAATTAGAGCATGCAGTGGTGTTTATTCACTTCTCAGTGGAGGTAGGCAGAAGGAATATTTTGTGTTACTTGTAGATGTGTATTACAAACTTCTGTGAAGGTGTTTCCAGGATTGTGTAAAGTCATGCTGCTCTTTTGGGACTTCAGATTTCTCCCTTGCTTGTGCAGCTAAGAATTTCCTCCTCATTTGTTTATACTGACAGAATTTGTGCAACATAAATCCAGAAATACATGCACTCTGTTTTCTTTTATGTGCTTGGCTAAGCATGAACATATATTTAGAGCTGCCAAAGAGGCTAAAGAAGGTAATTAAAAAATAATAATGAAAATTATTTTTAAAAATGTTTTTAAACTTCAGGAAATTAATGAGTGTTCTGAAGACATACCTGGATACTTCCAGCCGAGGGGAGCAATGTGAACCTATCCTCAGAACTCTGAAAGCACTGGAATATGTTTTCAAGTTCATTGTTAGATCAAGGACATTATTTTCCCAGTAAGTACTTAGATATTGCAAATTAATTAGCTGTCTAATGTCAGACATAGAAGGAGACCTGAGAAGTAGAAAAAGTTGTTTCTAGAACAGAGCTGTTTTTTTTTTTTTATTTATTTTTGCCATAAAACCTGGCAACTGCTCTAAAATACAGATATTGCTGAGATATGTTCTGTGTTTTTTCTGAATCTCAGTGTAAGTTCCAGAGCTGGATTTGCTACTACAGCAGGTTTCAAAGGGTGATTATTCTTTGTGTCAGGTGGCTTGGCCTCAGACCAGGGGATGGCCAAACGTCTCAACAGATGGCTGAGGCTGGAGCCTTGTCCTTGAGAACACCATGTCCAGCCCCTCGGACTGTGCACACAGCAGTGTCATTGCAGTGACCATGGGCACTCTGAATTTAGAGTTTTGAGCCTCCTCTTAAGGAATTTATAGGGAAGACTCAATGGGCTGGATGTGTGGAGCTCAGGCAGACAGAGGTGTGGTATTTACAAGTGGTAGTCACATTTAGGGGGAAAGGAGGAGGGGAGAACGTAGGAAATGAAAAGTGGAAGGAGAAAAATTACACACTGGTAACTGTACTCTCCTCATATAACACACACCCATTCCCTCAATTCTTTTCTGCTTCACCTTTCTCCATTTACCCTGAGCTGGTTTCCCCCTACAGCTTGTTCTGATT
>VXBB01022072.1:222053-243216 GCA_013399915.1 Illadopsis cleaveri | reverse complement strand
AGAAAAAGTTGTTTCTAGAACAGAGCTGGTTTTTTTTATTTATTTATTTTTGCCATAAAACCTGGCAACTGCTCTAAAATACAGATATTGCTGAGATACGTTCTGTGTTTTTTCTGAATCTCAGTGTAAGTTCCAGAGCTGGATTTGCTACTACAGCAGGTTTCAAAGGGTGATTATTCTTTGTGTCAGGTGGCTTGGCCTCAGACCAGGGGATGGCCAAACGTCTCAACAGATGGCTGAGGCTGGAGCCTTGTCCTTGAGAACACCATGTCCAGCCCCTCGGACTGTGCACACAGCAGTGTCATTGCAGTGACCATGGGCACTCTGAATTTAGAGTTTTGAACCTCCTCTTAAGGAGTTTATGGGGAAGACTCAATGGGCTGGATGTGTGGAGCTCAGGCAGACAGAGGTGTGGTATTTACAAGTGGTAGTCACATTTAGGGGGAAAGGAGGAGGGGAGAACGTAGGAAATGAAAAGTGGAAGGAGAAAAATTACACACTGGTAACTGTACTCTCCTCATATAACACACACCCATTCCCTCAATTCTTTTCTGCTTCACCTTTCTCCATTTACCCTGAGCTGCTTTCCCCCTACAGCTTGTTCTGATTCCCCTTGCTCAGTGGCTGAAGGATTGCAGAGGCAGAGGTCAGACCTGTAGGGAGAGTGAGCAGCTGGGTGTTGTGTTTGTGGCTGGCATTCACCAGAGCAGGAAGGTGTTCTGTTCTAGCTGTCTTATGCTCACTGGGAGCTCTAATACAATTTCTCTCTGATATTCCACTGTCCATTAAAAAAAAAAAAAATCCACATGGATTTATAGTTTTTAAAAATTAAGTTTACTTGCTGGATTATGTTGTTTTGGTTGAAGTTGTAGATTCAGAAGGAAATTCCTGCTGTGGGTAGTGCCTTAGAAATATTATTGTCTCTAGGAACTTACTATTTATAGATGGATACAGGTAAACAAGGTGTAAAGCTGTATAAGGAAAGAAATGGTGCTCAGGAGAACACAGTACAACTTTATCTTATATTTTTATCATAGGTGTCATGGCAGAGGGGTATATTAGACTTTTGGGGAAGGAAGCACTGTGTAGAGGATTATGAAAAATTTCTTGTCTGGATGAAGGTCAGAAAGCAGAAGGGGTTTGTTTCAGGGAGAACTTTGGTCCTCATTTTAATCCTTCCTGTTATGTTGCAGCTAAAATTGTTCATTGGACAATCTGTCATAAAGCAGGTTATTGCAACACGTTACATATTCAGGTGATTACCTACACATATCTACTTCTACTTAACTAGGGGTCTGAAATGCTAAATTCATTGGACAATTGTTATTATTGTAGGCAGTCTTACATTTCAAATTGAAAAGAAAAGCAAATGACACTGCAATACATAACTTTAAAAAGAGATTTTTCTCTTCCGATGGAGCAGAAGAGGCAGCACTTAGCTCACAGTGTTCGACTCACATTTCAGGATTCTCTTGTCATCTTGGCTTTTTTCTCAGCTTGTTTTTCTTTAACTCTTGACAGCTGTTTCACAGAACTAATTTCACATGTCACCAGTGTTTTTACTGTTTATGTAGGCAGTGTTTAGTACTAAGAGCCAGTATGAACAAAAAAGGAGAGATAATCTGAGAGATTCAAACTTTAGGACAGGGAATGGAGAAATAATGGAGTGAGCTCAATTTAAATGCACTTTTAAACTTTTAAGTGTCAAATAGAGACTTTTTTCAAAAAGCAGACTGGTTAATGGGGCCAGTAAAAATAGCTCTTGGAAGAAGTGGCAGCAGCAGAAGACAGAAATTGTCATAATTTGTGAAAAATATCCTAGAGTAGCTCAGTTGTAGTGGGGGGAAAAAACAACAAATTTTTTTGCATATAAGATACTTTGAAAGTAAAATGATTTCTATAAGCTCCAATCTGGGAGGTGTCATGCTTTAGAGGCTTTTAAAACAATTGAGAGTGGTTATTGTAGTGTTCAAACTGAAGGATTCCTACATGATACAGTGAATAGCAGTTATAAGCCATTGGGGAAATATCTATGTACATCATATTAGATCACCTTCTGAAATATATATTTAATGTTAAATCTGTTGCATTTGGGAGAATGAAACTTTCTAATTCTGAAAGGAAACCTAATGCATCTCTCAACAGATTATACGAAGGCAAAGAACAAACAGAATTTGAAGAATCAATGAGGAGACTCTTTGAATCCATCAACAACTTGATGAAAAGCCAGCATAAAACTGCCATTTTGCTGCAGGTTGGTGTGTGCTTGGAAATCAGTTGGATTTGGCTTTCTATATGGTTTTCGTACATGGGCTTTTTATTTTTGTTCTTTTTAAATCGAGGAAAAAACACTCAGGAAATTCATCTGATATGTCTCTTTTGTAATTCCTCTCTATTGGAAGGTTGTCTGATAAATCTGAAGCCTAGTTTGAAAAGGTCAAGGACAAGATACACTGACAGAAATTCAGTGAATGTAGTCAAGAAAAGAACCAAGACACAGATGTTGGAATGTTTCAAGCAATCTCATGACATGAAGCCTCCAGTGGGACCTGAATATTTAATTCTTGAGTTTCTCCAGATAATGCTAAGCAGGGATTCCACCATCTTAGTTGGGAAAATAAATTTTATTGTCTCAGTCTTTGGGAGTTACATTATTTAAACTGAAAATAGGATCAGGGTTTGCCATTCATGTCATTCTGTTATTCTGACACTTCAGAATCTAATGTTTTAAAGAAAATTAGAAAACAAGGAGCTATTAACATAATCAATATAAAAAAAAAAATTGCAGTTCTGTATTAAGATGAAAAAATATCAAGATTTCCTGTAGAGTAAAAAGTAGAAGTTTTATTAGACAGCTGCAATATTGATGCCTTCATACATTCTTTATTAAAAACTCATTGTATGCATTGGGCTTGAATTTTCCTCTGGTTTTGTGTTTTGTTTCTTTTTGATATGACTTAGATTAGAAGTGGAAGCCCATGAAAAAGCCTGTGTTGAATAAAACCTCAAGTGGCTGATCTTGAGATTTGTATCAGCTGACACTTTGCGTGGAGTGTTTAATGTGCAACTGCAAAAGAGCTGAGAAAGTAAATACTAAGTTAATTGTATAATACCATGGTTACAGTAATATTCTAAATGCATTTAAAAATCAGTCAGATACTCTGTTACTTGATAATTCTGTAGAGGCCTTCCTGGGAATAGTTCATACATTTGAATACTGCATCAGAAGCACAAGAAACTTCTGAAGAAAAAAAAATCTTTAATACTGAAAGAGTTTATATAATAATGTTTGCTCTTATGGTACTTGTGCTAATTAAGAAAGAGATCTTGGAGGGTTTGATGCTCCTTGGGGAGAGCGTGTCACATCACTGCATTCTGCCCAGCCTGATCTCAAAGGGGCCCTGTGGGATTGTGCATCTGTGTTTCTGGCTTGGTTTGGAAAGACAGGTGTCTGCCAGGGAAAGCTGGAGCTTCCCTTGGGATGGGGAATGTAAACCCCCTCCCTCTGAATTATTATAATTTTGAAATTACAGGCTTTCATGCAAAGATTTGGGAATAGGAATAACAGTTCTTTACTAGGAATATTAAAAATAAAAATGTAGTGGTACCAAAGAAAGCAAGCAAACNCTGGTTATATCTTGCATTGCAACCCAAGACAGTTTCCTCTGATGAGCAGGGCAGTTTCTTCTTGAGAGTGACAAGAAGGGCTCATAGAAAACTTTTTCTTCCTTAGCAGTTGCTGGGTGTGCAAGGGGCAATGGTGCCTCTGAAAGGCCACTGGGAGTGTTTCAGAACAGGTTGTAATGACAGTGGCACTGTGACGTTGCATGGGCTGAGGAGTGTGTCTGTGCCTGCCCTCATTTCCATATTTCCATGTTTAATGTCAGTTCTTAATGTTGGACCTGTTTAACATGTGCAGTATCTTGGCTGATGTTCCTCAGAAACAGCAGAACCCTGGAAACAGAGCTGAGCATCTCTGAGAAGGACTAAAGGAAAAAAATCTACACTAACTTTAAAGAGCACATTAGTGTGTTTCACAAACAGACTAGGTATTAAACAGTTATGCTTTGATCAATACCATATTGAAAATCAAAATTTTTGATTTCTAATGAGTGCCGTCAGTTGTGCAAAGTGAGTCCTATTTATTCATAACTCTGAAGTACTAGTGGACTTTGGGTCTCTAAATCTGCATAAGGTACTGAAAGATTTCTTTTCAGTAGGAACCTTTTATGGCAGATGTGAAATACTGGCTTATGTCATATCTTTGCTCTTGTTCCAAATACTAATGACTCATCCAGCTGTGTCTCTGAGAGAAGCTTACAAAGGGATTGCTTTACATACAGTAAATAAAAACTACTGTATTAATGTTATAAAATTCTGATAGGAGAGGCATGGAATGAGCAGTGTCCAGGTGTACTTTAGTGCTGGCTGCTGGAAATGAGTTTAATGGGGGCAAAAAATATAAAATTAACACTTCCTCCCACCTCATCATGAACTCCCTAGGCAGCCACAGCTTTTACAAGGGGCAGTATTTCTGTGCCTGTTTGGAGGAGAATTCACTGCTGATACTTGAGACTCCTGCTCTGGGTAGGTGGATGCAGGCCAGAAAAAGGAGATAATTTCTGCTGAGAGGGAGGAGAAAGTAGTAGAAACAAATTCATAAATCTGGCTCTGCCTAAATCCAACACTGATTTCCCTTGGGGGATTTGAGATGACAATGATGGATGTTGTAGTAGTACAAATTAACTTGGCAGAGTAAGGGACAGGTGGTTATTCAGTGATTCTACAGACACACAGGACTCCATGGATGTTACAGTTTGTGTACCCAGAGAGGGAAGTTCAGAGAGTCTGTTGGAAAAATACAGGAATAATCAGAATATTAAAACTGCCATAAATCTGTCACACTTGGAATTATCATTGATAAGTGGAACATAGATTGGTAGGATCAATTGAATGTGTTCAAGTAGATTATGGTCTGAAGATATCAGAGAGGAAAGTTTTAGGAGCCCTGAAGAAAGTTAAAGTAATTGGGTTTCTCAGGATATTGAAACTTGAACTAGTTTGCAGAGCCTTTGAATGTGAATTTTTAACTCATATTTAATCCTTGGTTGTTCAAATGCCTATCAGGTTTAACTGTAGATGATTTAAAGAATTATTTTGAAACCTGAAGTTTTTTGGTCTCAGCTATTTTTTTTTTAGTTTGGAACTCAGTATTTTAGTAATTTCCCAGTCATTTTTACTGATAGAATCACATTCAAACTTGCGTTGAAAATTAATTCACTCAGGAAAGGATTTTTTAATAAAATTATGTGTTATATGGAACAGCCTCATCTGTGCCAGAAACACTTTATTGTTTCCATTTAACTTTATCTACTGAGTGAAATCTTACTTCCTGATCTGTTAAATGCTATATACGTTTACAAAAAGTTAAAAATCTCTTTTCAGTCCTTGTTCTAAAGACGACTGAAGTGGATCGAGGCTTTGACTTACTGTGGTGCCTGAGCTTTGGGAAGGGAAAGATATCTGATTCTGTTTTGTAGCACTGTTCATATAAGCTTTGAACAGCTGAAGACTGAATTATTAATTTCTGGTTGGCAAACTGGAAATGTACATATTAATCCACAATAGCCTTGTTAAAAAAAAAAAAAACACTTCTGGAGATGGTCAAGTTCTCTTTTTTGTTTAAAGATGCAGACACGATGCTTCTCAACTTCAGCCTTGCATGAGGTAATTAAACTACAATTAGGATTTTGTTTTCAATATCCCTACTTGTGCTGATGTTTAGGAGCAACCATCTGAGCTGCAGTGGCCTGGGTGCAGGTCCTGGCAGGGTGCTTTGTAAGGCTGGCCCTTGGACTGGTGCTTGGAGTGGTTTAATTTCACCAGTACAGAATCCATGTGCAGCTGTAGGGTAGGCATTTCTCCTTTTAAGAGGTTTTTACAGAGTGCTCTTATAATAATTTAAAACAATTAGTTCAGAACTTACACTGTCTTTACAGTGGTAGGGCTCTCTAAGCACTGGACTTAATCCTTTTTTTAATATCTTCTGGAAGGGTTGATGTTACAGCTTTGTTGCATTTATCGGTTGCTCTTCTGTAGCCATTCCTGGTGACTTTTGTAGATTTTAGGAAGATTTTTTTTTTCATTAAGTCTGTATTCTGGAGGAGAGAATCCTTGAAATCTTGAAGCCTGGAAATCAGTTTCCAGAAACTGCAGATTTTGGTGAAGGGAGGCTTGGGGTTGAGGGAGAATAGGGGAGGTACCAGTACCTTCTACCCTTTGTCTGAGCACTCAGGTCAAAACCCAACATTTTTAGTGGACGTGTTTTGAGTCTGTTTAAATCACCCTCTATTTCTGGGGAATAAAATTGAATGAATGATTTTTAAATTTCAGATTATATGTTTTTTAGATCCTCCTACCCTTGACTTCTGACTCGTAGTCTGTGAGTGTGCCCTTTCATTGACCAGCTTGTGCTCTCAACCTTAATTTACAAATCAAGCCCCTGCTCCTGTTCCAACTGTTCTGTTCCCCAGCTGACACACCACGTTTGACCTGCAGATGGTCCTGTCTGCTGCAAATGTCAGCTCTCCCCAGCTCGCTCCCAGGCACTGATTTGAGAAAGCACAACTCCCCATGCTGTGCCTGCTTTCAGAAACCTTACGTGACACCTTCTCAAGGTCATTGAAACAGCAAAAAAAAAATTCTGTGGCACTGAAAAATATGAAAAATGATGGATTATGAAGCTGCTGCCTTTCTCTCATTCTTCCCCGTGCAATTTTGACCCATGCTGCTGTAGCAGCAGATTCTAAGGACTTTATGCATCTCTGTACAGTTTTCTTATGAGAGATTAAGCCTAGAAAGGCACTGATAGTGATGCTTTGCTTGTGATGCACAAAGGGGGATGGCACAGTAACTTCTTAAAGTTGCCTTGATGGCAAGTAAAATTAGATTAAGAAACAGAGCACCAGTGATTTCTTCGAATGTACTTTTCATCCCATGGGTACTCGAATTTCATGAATATGTATAATGTAATACTGCAAAAAGAGGGCAGCTAAAAATAAGCTTGGTCAGGAGTAAAGGTTAAAATAAATTTAACTGTACATTGTATATGTAAGAAATAATTTTCTGCAGTGCTGTGGGTTTATCTGTATCCTGCTTAAAAAACTAATCTCTTAAGGTTTGAAGAATGCAAAACATCTTGTACTGCTGACTAGGAGATTTTTATGACTTCATTAAGGACAGTGCTCAATTGTGTCCATAGTGCATCATTTGAAGCAATTATTGCAAATGAAACTTGGGAGTCTAAAATAGTGCAGGACATACACTCACTATTGTACTTCAGCTGGAAGTGTGGATCCACAGAGAGGCTGCAGCTCCATCCTTCCCACTTCCCTCCTGTGCAAGTGTCGAACAGGGATATGTGAAAGTCAGCACAATAGCCCAGGTGTCAGTGGAGTACTGCTTGAAATATTCAGTGGCTACTGGTGGCTCTATTATTTATCAAACGTCTTTCAATACCTGTGAACTGCTGTAAAATGAAATTCAGATGCTGCTGTGCAGTCTCTGCATTTGTTGCTTGAAAAGCAAGGAGCAGCAGCACGTGTATGAATGAAGGCTGGAGGCAGTTTCCAGCCCAGCACAGTTTGTATGGGTGCTGTAAATAGCCCAGGGACATCCCAAGATCGGTAGAAGATATAATCTCTTTGCTGAAGTTGCAACAGCTTTTAAACACTCTTTTGACCTCTCTCGGTTTGTGTGGGATGAGATCTGCAGGAGAATGACTTTATCTGAAGGTATCATAAGCCAGCAGAGAGTCTCTTTGAAATAGTGTATTCACTCGTGCTGCAGACTAAGCTCTTTTTCAATCAAGACATAATTAGTTTTTTGTTTTGTTTTGTTCTGTTTTTTAATTGGCTGCTGCAGTGGAAGCTCATACAAATAAAATTATAGCTTTATTGTGTTTAAAAGGTCTAAAAGAGAGCCAAAGAAAGCTGTGCTCTGATGTCTTCATTCTAAGCCCCCTACCAAGAAAGAGACCGTTTTTAACAAGGAGCTTGCTGTGGTCAGGTAAAAGAAATATTGAACCTAGATAGGCTTCTATCAGATAGATCAGTAATAGAAAACTTTGCATCACTGTAATTTAGTTTTTAGCAAAATGTTAGTAGGAATTTATACCCTAAAGCTGCACAGTGAAGTAAAGTACTGCAAGTTAGTTTTTATGCCTATTAACCTGAAGTGTTATTTGAGATTTTGAGTCTGAAATTTCCTGCTGAAGTTTTCATGTCCATGTAAGAATAGTAACTTGTCTCGTAGCCTTGTCAAGGTAAGTTTTGATTATCCCACTGTGCTGTCAAAACATACCTCAGGAATTGATAGGGGGAGATAAACCATGGCACAGCTTGGCTGCACATGATTGGTTAGGGACATGACACCCCTTTTCATCTCTCCTAGAAAGGGTGGCATCAGGGTGACTGCTCCCCTGACTGCTCCCCTGACTTCTGCCTCCTGCATGGCACATTTTTGGGATGGAACTGATACATCTCCTGCTTTCATCAGTGCTTGGTTTACTTATTTGCATCATAATGACACTGCTAGTGGTCTGCAAGGAGATAATCTACAAAGCCTGGACTCTTTCACTGGTTGGCAAAGAGAGTCAGATCCCCTTGGAGCTATGGTAGTGAAGTTCCTCTGCATATCCTCAGAATATGCAACTCTGTAACAAAGTTTATTCAAATGTGATGTAAAATTTCAGTCTGGGGGAAGAAGGCCGAGTTTATCAGTTTGTTTTGTGTGTGTGTGTGTCTCAGAGGTGTGCTCTGTGCTGTTCATGTACGTGTATAAACACACAGGATTAACATGCTCTGTCTCTCAATGCAGGTTGCTGCCTTGAAGTACATCCCATCAGTTCTTCACGATGTTGAAATGGTTTTTGATGCCAAGTTACTGAGGTGAGTCACTCTTGAACATTTCCCAGCTGTCAGCAATTAATTCTTGTGGATCAGTTTAGGTCCACAAAGCTGCACCAGTTCCAACTGATGAAGACAGTGGTGGGTCCCTGGATACATTTGTTACTGGTCTCTTGTCAATATTTGTGATATATAAATAAATGTAAATCTTAAAAAGTGATAAATGTTTAGAAACAGGTGATCTTTTGCTCTTTCTCTCTATCCTTATTAACACCTGATGATTTCATCTATATGGTATTTATGACATTTTTCCTTTTCATGCAGCCAACTGCTATACGAATTTTACACTTGCATTCCACCAGTGAAACTCCAGAAGCAGAAAGTGCAGTCCATGAAGGAAATTGTACGCAGCAACCTTTTTAAAAAACAAGGTAAATACAAAATGCCTCGAAGGCTTCAGATAAATGTGTGAAAATTTTCAGGGACTTGTGTTGTGCAATTCTCGTTTGAAATTGAGTGAAACGAGTACTGAAAGAGTGTGAATGCCAGAAGCCTGAGCTCTGGAGGGGATTCATCTCTTTCCACAGGATGGCAAGAGCTGTGCAAAGTGTGATTGCTGGCCTAGAGCAAGGAACAGGTGGGGCTCAGAGGAACAGTTTTGTGTGGTTTTTTAATGTTCAAGTGGTTAGGTGGGTGAGCTATATATCCTTTCAACCCATTTTAAGGTCTATAATGGAATAGGAACATGAAGTGAAACCCTGTGAACACAGATGTTATATAAGACCTCTGCCTGGGAAGGGGACAAAAAAAATCTGATTGTGCTGTGGTATACTCAGCTGCAATGCAGCATTTCCACTTGCAGGAATTACAATGCTTCTCAACCTCTATCAGAACTTGGTGTCTTTCTCAACTCTCAGGAGTGTAAATGATACTGAAATGGCTTTATCACCATTGTGCTCAGTTTGCCTTCGTATTATCACAAGAAGTGAATTTTTGCTGAAGGAATCCTATCAGATCATCCAAGTTCTACATGATTAGTTTCACCTCAGTGTCAAGTGTTCCGGCTCCTCTCTTGTGGATGGGATAGTAGCTTCTCTCTCTCACCTTTTTGCTGTGCAGATAACCTTCAGAACCTGAAAGGCATGTGGATACTCAGATGAGTTCCAGTTTCTGACAACTTAGAGATTATGATTCCAGATTATGTTATGTACTTGACAGTACAACAGTGGGTCGCAAGTAGTGCTGTGTGTGAGAACATTGAGAGAGAATTGCTTTGCTCACCTCATTCTAAGTTGCCAGGAGAGTGATGCAGTCCTAACTAGCCAGGACAGATAAAAATTACACTTTATTTTCAGACCTGTGTTGTATTCCATTGAGATTGAATTGTATATTGTAAGCTTTAACAATAACTAGCTGAGTCTGTTGTGTTTTAAGACCGTTGTCGATTTCCTGGAAAAAGAGGTCAAGAAAATAGTGTTGGTGGTTTTATTGTTTAGATTAAATTAAGTAATATTTTCACCTATTTTTATGTTAATAGTTTCATGGTCAACAGCTGTGATTTTTCTAACCATGTGTAAATTCACATTTGCTTTGGGTTGATGAAACACGAGTAGCTGCAGCATAGGTATCTCCAGACACTCATCCAAATTATTAAGAGCAGATCCTAATTAATTTTCAACCAGTTCTAGTCCTGCATTCACAGTTTGCTCTGGTAGACTGTATTTCTGTTTCACAAGCACAGTCTGATACATCATTGCAGTCTGAGCTGCCTTTACTGCCGCTGCCTCTAAAATCAGAAGTGCCAGGCTTAGTTTTTATCTGTGGTGCTTGTGGTGAGCAGAATTTAGACCAGAAGGGGAAATATCCTCTCACAAGAGTGAAAGACTCTTGAGTATAAATAAGGCACTCTCCTGAACTCTTGATCTTACTAGAGTTCAGTCAGCTACCCTATGTTTAATACTGAGAAATTAAGTGTAAGCTATAAACTTCTTTTTGATCCAATAGTTTTTATTTAAAGAAGCTTGTCTCACTGAAGTACAATCATTATTGGTTCACAAATCAGGAGTGATGGTCAGGACAGCAGATCCCAGGCTTGTATAATAAGGAATAAACCCTAATAAAGATTCAGACAGAAAACAGTTGAGCATACAATAACTGTGTGCTTCACAGTTCCATTCACTGATGTACATCCTACAGCTCCTTTCTTCCATCCCTCTGTGTGTTCCAGAAGAGAAAAGAGTGGGTTTTGGATTCCCAAGAAGCTTTCATTATAGTCTGCTTAGTGTGGAGCTTGTTTCCTGTGTTTAACAGGCCTTTCCTTTAGCTGAGATCTGTAAATGCAAAATACTCTGCAAAGCTTTTACTACTTGCAGATAAATAATAATAATAATAGATTGCTGGCTGCTTGTAAATGCAGCTTGTCTGATGTCTTGAAATAAATAGCTGGTCTATCATGGGATATGTCTATCTCAGGATGCATTGTGAATTCTAAAAAGAGGACATGGTTTCTGCTTCTGTATTTTTTAGGTAATAATGAATAAGAAATTTTGCTAGGAGGATTTCTAATTCAAGGGACCTTTTATAAAACCAATAAATGGTGGGTTTTGCATAGTGCTGCCCAGATAATTAATACATTTTAATTTTTCCCCGACAGGTAGTTAGTGGATTCATTTAGTCTTAAATTTGAGATTAAAAAAAATGTATTGCCCAAAAGCTCTCCTCTGCTTTTGCTAACATCAGACACTTGACAGCACAACCAAGCAGCTGAGAGTATGAGGGCAGCATATCACACTTGATTCATTTACCAGCCTGCTTTTTCACCTGTATCTGATATATCTGAGTATTGTGACCAAACCTGCACTGTAATTGGAAGTTAAAATGTATCCATGACATAATATGTAAAAATTGGCTGCTTGTTCATGTGCCTGTGAGGATTACATGTGCAAGATCTACCAGAAAATGTTCTTACTGTGATACTTAATATAATAATACTTGGTATATAATTATACTTAGCTGTGTTCTTTTTAGAGGAGTCTGGGGTAATGGATTGATTTTTTTTTTCATGTATTAGTTTAAAAACAAGAGAAGTCCTCTGAAGAAGCACTTGCCCAAAATAGAGAAATTGAGTTGCTGTCATTTTAAAATAAAATTAAAATATACCCTGTTTGTTTTTGCTAAGTAGAAAATATTCATTTAAACATTTTGTGTGTCAATAGCAAATCATCCTTTTAATAATTACAGGGTGTTTTTTCTCTAAATGATATCTTTTGATTATTTGCATTTATGTTTTGTTTTCAACCTTAACATTGTAATTACCATAAAGGGAGAAGTCCACATCATGTTTAAATGCAGGCACTGAAGGATGTGAAAAGACCAATACACAACTGAGTATCTATATTATCATATAATATATAATGTAATATTATTACATTATTGTTAGATACATTATTGTATAATATTATAGTGGTATGGAAACATTTCTGTACTGTGCTGTGTAACACTGTGCACGGTAAATAGCAAACAAATCTTCTTTTCATTTACATTGTATGGCTTAAAATGGCAAATTCTAAAGGTGCTTTTTTTGCTCTACATTAAATACAATCGATTTTACAATTAATTGGGTAGAGAAGCAAGTGTGTGCAGGGTGTAGATGCTGCCTGATTCATTACTGCACTCAATGAGCTGGAAGGTCATTTACAAGAATGAAAGCACATGTAGGCTATCTCAGAATAGGATGCAGCATGATAATTAAGGTAAGATTGCCAACAGTATCATTAACTAAAGTTCACATTTATCTAGAACAGGTAGTATTTTTTCTGCCATGAATATGGAATATATTTAACTACACTGCTAATTACAGTGAAGTCTATTATTTCACGGATGTTTCAGATTATCCATTTTTCCTCCAGACTTTAGTCTCTTTCCAGGTAGTTCATTGCAGTTGTTCAATTAATTTACATCCATTCCCAGAGGTATTATCTTTATAATTCAATTGGATTGCATATCTGGCATTTCTGTTCTTTGACCCATTGATATTCACAGCATTTTCTAAAGCAGCAGACTTGTGAAAACATGGGAAAGTGTTTTGAAAAAAAATTTTTTAAAGCCAGTGAAATTTTCCTTTATTAAATAAGTTACACATGAACCTGAAGTTGGAAACCTTGAGGGTAAACTGAATTTATTGCTATGTATTCCCAGGCATTCAAAATTTCCACTGTAGACTCATGGAGTGCTTTCATCAGGTAGGAAATGGTCCCGTGCACCTCTGCTGTAATTGATCTTCAAAGGCCTTGCAGCACTAAAGCACTTTTAGAAGCCTTTAAATTACATTGCCAATGTTTTGTAGAGGCATTGATTTCTTGTTCCCACTCTGTAACTATAACACAGCTTGGACAGGTTGTGGGGGTGCGGGTATTTGGGGGGCTGGGTGGAGGATGATGGATGCCTTCCACTGCTTGTGCACTTTCACTGTAGCATTTAGGAATGTTCTAACAGGGTCTGTGACTTTTATGCAGTTTTGTCTTTAGAAAATATTAAGTCCTTTTTGCTCAGAAGACAAGAAATCTGTTTCATTTCTGACATTTGGCTTTTAGATTATTTGATATTTTATTATTTTAAATATCAGAGTGAAAGAAATGGTTGCCTTGTCTCATATAAACACCTCTAATGGGATTTTAGAGTCTCTTTTATGGTGTAAGAAACTGTCTCCTGTCATATCTGTCACTCTGTTTAGTAGGATGTAATGGATTATTCTCTCCCTGCTGTGAAAAAGTTTTCTTAGTATTGCTTAATTTCTGTGTAAAACTACTTTTCAGGAGTTACTGTTTCATTTGTTTATTTTTAGGAAACTTATTGCCAAAATTCCCCCACCATCTTTCTGTCTCTGAGAAAGTAACAAATTAAGATATAGCAGTTCATAAATCACGTGGAGTTTTATTGCAGTTACTGTTGCTGGGTTTATAATATTTGGAGCTAGATGCTTATTCTAAGCTGGGCCTGGAATATTTACTGACATTATGCTGAAACCTGTAAGGGAGTAACCTTGAGAGAACTGGTTTTTATTGGTGTGAAATGAACATAAAGTGCTTCAACACGTAATGAAATGTGGACTTTCTGATAGTGGTGCTTTGGACACTGTGTTCCCTCGTGGTCCAGCCCTGGTGAGGGGTTTGTGCTGCAGCAGAACTCAGAGATCACCCCAAAGAACAGGAGCTCTAAGTGGGGCACAGATGGTCACTGACAGGGTGGGAATGGAGCTGGTGTCTGGGCTGGAAGTGCAGGCCCTGTGCTCGCTGGGGCTCCAGACACGGTGCTGCATGTTCAGCATATGCAAACCACTTGCTGATTTTGGAAGAACAGCAGCAAGAGACATATGCTAGCACCAGGGGTTAATTTGCCAGATGCCAGAAGAAATGCTGAGACTCTAGCAATTTTTTTTCCTCACTGAAGAACACTTTCTATTCTATTACCATTTAAACAAGGGAAGTATTTGCACACACCCCTAATCACACTGATTTTCCTAACACTCGTGTACATTACTGAGTTTTACCTGTGAAATACTTTGTTTTATTTCACAAATTGAATATTGTTGCTAGTTTGTGTTGATATAGAGTATTGTTTTTACCTTCAGGATTAAGGAAAAAAGTGGAAGGAGGAGTAATTTCTGATTAAGCATCTTTCAGTTAAATTATTATGGTCAGGATTGAGTTACAGATATTGATTTTTACTATTATGATCTTACAATCTGGTTCCTAGTGACAAGAGTTCCTAAGCCTAAATTTTTGGGGTTTTGTGGGAGTTTTCTGTGATTTTTTTTTTTTCCCCCTTCCCTGTGTTCAACACAACTTCTCAACATTTTAAAAATACTTGGAGATTGTCAATGCATGTGACTCTGCTGTTTTTAGCTACTGGGAAAAAATTGAAATTAGTCACTGTTCATATATTCCTTTGAAAAGGTTCTGTATAGAAACCCACTCTATCCTATAGATTCAGTCTTGAATTTTGTATTTAGCTTTTTTATTTTTGAGGGGTTTCTCAGAAGTACATTACCACTAAAACATCACTTCAAGTCATATATTTCAAATATTCATCTTTTGCCAGTTCTATTGCTGCAATGTTTTGCTATAGATGAGTGTGGCATAAACATATCTGTAGGTATTTATCTGCATACATTTGTGATGAACACATGTAGATTAAAGCCTTTACTTGTGTTTATGGATGAGTAGGAGACATGCTTGATATTGCAACTGATAACTGTTTGTTAGACTTGACCCATGATGGCATTTTTGTAGTTACATTTTTTAAAAATCTTGTTATGTGGAGGGAAATCAAGTTAGGTGAACTAGTTTTAACAATGAACTTCTAAATGTATATGTAAAACGTGGCTTGCAATTACTTCAAATAGAAAAGAGAGATCAAAAATGTATTAAAGCAGTTGATAATGACAGATATTGGGTGTCAGTATAGTGAAATGAGGAAACGTGAGAATTGGAAATCATCAAAATTCCCAGAATCACGGATGGCCTGGGTTGGAAGGGACCTTAAAGATCTAAATCTGCCAGAGAGGATGTGCTGACAGGGCTGTGCTGCAGACTGGCAGACTGCAGTGAGTGCCAGCTGGAAAAGGCACCAAGAGCTGGAAATGCTGTCATGGCTAGAGCAGGGTTGTGTTGGAATGTTGAAAGTTCTGCCTGCCCTGGCATTACTCAGCCCCTCAGAAAGGGAGACACTTGAACACACACCTGGGAGGTGGAGGCTTGTGCAGTCTCTCCTGGGGTCATTGGTGTGCTGGGGCTGTGGGTGCTGTACCTGCTCTGTGTCCTGCCTCACAGCATCCCTGGGCTTCTCCTTCCTTCATGTTCCTCTTAGAGTCCTGAAGACAAAGAGAATTTGCATCTTGCAGTACTGTCACAATCTGTAAGTGACCTACGTACCTTCCTTTCTGTGGCTCTTATCTGTGAAATTCTAATTTAGATTTGACAATTAATTGAAAATATCCCATTTTAAAATAATTACCTGGGGGGCTTCCCGGTAAAGCAAAGGGTTAAATTGCAAAAAACAAAGAGGGAAGACTTTTAACAGGAAGATTGCTGCAGTTGTGAACAGATGTCCTTTGTGAAGAAGCACAATGCTTTAATTGAGCTGGCTGCCGTCAGAAGTCTCACCTCATTGAAAGAATGTTGTTCACTGGCTTTATTTTTAAGGCTTTGTTCTAAATCTGTGCTCAGATGACACCTATGTCCTTATTAAATTGGCATGCCAGTTTTTAAGTGGGCATGAAGCCATCCTAACAGATGGATATGACTACAGGCATGCCAGGGAATCAAGAGTAGTGTTTCCTAAGGGAGACAAAAGTGGTGTTAAATCTTTATTACCATTTTGGCTGCACATACGAGACAGTCAGGAATGAAACCCATCAGTGATTTTTGCTGAAGGAGACCCAAATGTCTTTTTTAATGCCATGATTGCATTAATGACTTAAGAGTTTGAATTTCATTTACCTGGTACATAAAAAATCATTAGGAATCTTCTGAAGGGAATAAGGTGAATAGAAGGGTTAAAAATCACAACCAAACTCAAAATAGAAAACATATAACTGCCTAATCTTGGACAACAATGGATCTACCTGCCCTTACCCAGGAAGGTGCTGCCAGGGAGCATCTCCAAGAAGTGTGTTGGAATTTGGGATTGATGAATATGCACAATACTAAATCTTTTGACAGACCTTGATGAAGAAGATGCAAGATGCTCAAACAGGATATTCATGTTTTATGTGTTCAAATAAAGTTTGGGGGACCTAGAATAAAACCAATCAGAATAGTTGGGCTTTTTCATGCTTTTGAACATTAAAGAAGAATAGATGTCGTTGGCAATGTTCTTATATTATTTATCAAGAAAATGAAGCAGCTAGTATTTAAATAGGCATCGACCCCCTCCATGTCTCTCCCTCGTCTGTCTTGAGCTTTCTTGGGGCATGGAAGGAGGTGTAAGAATGTGAATTGCTTCATCACAGGCTTGGAGGTTTGTTTAGATTGGAAAAGACCCTTAAAAATGAGTCCAACTGTAAACCTAACCCTGCCAAGTCTGCCACTAAACCATGTCCCCACATCTAGATGTCTTTTAAATCTCCCCAGGGATGGTGACTCTATCAGTGCCCTGGGCAACTGGGCCAGGACTGGACAACCCTGGAGACAGCCTCTGCTTATCTCTTGCTACTTGAGAGAGCAACATCCTCTCTGCACTCTCCTCTGAGGGAGTTGTAGAGGAAGAAGGTCCCTCCTGAGCCCTCACAGCTCCCTCAGTCCCTCCCCATCAGACTGAGCGCTAACCCCCTCCCCAGCTCCATTCCCTTCCCTGGCCTCGCTCCAGCCCCTCAGTGCCTTTCTTGCCTGAGGGCCCCAGGACTGGGCAGAGCCCTCAACGTGTGGCCTGAGAGTGGCCAGCACAGGGGACAGTCACTGCCCTGCTCCTGCTGCCACACCAGTGCTGGCACAGCACAGGGGACAGTCACTGCCCTGCTCCTGCTGCCACACCAGTGCTGGCACAGGCCAGGTGCCTCTTGCCCACCTGGCTCCTGTTGAGCTGCTGTCAGCCAGCAGCCCCAGGTCCCTTCCTGCCTGGAGCACAGGACCTGCCACTTCACCTCACTGCAGCTCACCCTGCTGGCCTTGGCCCATCCATCCAGCCTGTCCAGGCCCCTCTGCAGAGCCTTCCTGTCCTCTGGCAGGGGTCACTTCTGCCCAATTCAGTGCCATCTGCAGCCTTGCTGAGGGGGCATTCAGTGATGAGTCTAAATCATCAACTACAACATAAAGTTTTACTTTAGCCATTTTTTCAATTACAGTCTTCCACAAGTTTCTTATTTTTTTATCCTTTTCCCAGCCCAGTGAATTGCTGATCTTTAAACAAGCACTTGGCTCATTTTCCTTACATAGCTTGTACAATGATATGGTAGTATTATAACCAGAACTTTATGTACTGGTTTAATAAACTTTTCCTTGTCCCAAGATAGTGCAAGGATTTCTTATTTTATGCAATAAATATAGTTTTAGCTGTTTTTCACAGATACAAAGAAACAACTACAGGTTTATGTTTACTTTAGTCCACCTGCAGGCTCAGGCTGAGATCAGGCCCTCCTTGCTACAAATACCAATCTTTTTCAGTTGCTTTGATTGTATGTGCTTTTCAGAATAGCTTGGAAGTTCATCCTCATATAGGGTGATTTTAACTTGTAGGGGCCTTCTAAAACCTAATTAGCTTTTCCTTTTCTTCTATTTGTGAATAATGTCCTAGAAGTGCATTACAAAATTAAGCAGTACATTACAAAATTAAGTAATTCTCCTGTATAATCAACAAGCTGAGTTTATCTTGCAGCCAGTTAAAAATATAGACATAAGGCATCAATATTAACCAAACTCATTAACACCAAAAAAAAGAATATTCTTACTAAAACCTATTGGTTTTTTCATATTAGTTTCAATGGCAAGTTTGATTTTTTTTAGTAAACAGTATAGCTAAATAGTTAAACAACCTTTGAATTTCCATGTAGCTTGACACTTCAACATTGTTCACATCTGAAAATGCTCTGTAAATAATTGATCAGCTGCGTATGTTAAGTCCTTTTAAGAGATTCTGTATGTATCAAATATGGATCCAATCTTAATTTATATTGCCAAGTACAACTGGGATTACTGAAGCTTGCAGAGTTATTAGCTCTAAATTGGAGGAAACCAATTGTACCTTTTGCCTCAGTTGTTCTCTCAGTATAATAAGAAAATTTGGTCTATGCAAGAAGCCCTGTTTATCCATGTTAAAAAAGTATGGAATGGGTCTATACAGAAGACAAATTATGCCAAAGACTTTTTTCTTTCACCAAAATACAGCTGTGTGGTTTTTAAATGAGTTCTAGACAGCAGCAGGCATTTTGTGTTCTGGTAGGAAGCTTTAGGTGACCTCTGAAGGCTGGTACTGAGAAGTTTTAAATTCAATATAGTTTGTTTCCACTCCCCTTTAAGGTGTCTGGTGCAACTTGTTAGTTATGATCTCGTCTATGCTTCCTGATTATTGATCAAATGGGAATCACTGGCATGTGAAGTCAGAGGTAATTTGGTGGTTAATGTGCCCATAACACCCACCTTGAATCCTAGGGTTTTATTTTCTATATGAGGACAAATTAAAAATATAGTTTATCTAGAAGGCAGGATTCGTCTTGATCAATGACTGCTCAGTTTAGTCTCTTACTTTTGAAATAAAGCTCATTAGGTATAGGTTGTATTATCCAGCTGCTCCTGGTAACTTTGAAAGGCACCCCAAAGGAATTTTTGTATTTGCTAACTGTCAGACAGTTCAAAGGGACATCTAATAGCTTAAAATTTAGCTGCATATTATTTTGAAGGAGTGAGAGCGATAAGTATGTTTATCCTGGCAGATGTGAAAGTGGACTGTGCAAAGAACCTTCCTTCTTTGTGAGAGCTGAAAAGTGGCTGAGATGTCACCTAACGTGATGTGACTTTGAACTTTGCTGCTATGAGCAGCCTGTTAGCATAGCACTCCCTACTGATGCTTTTTGAAGTGGAAGTGTTCTCAAGGCACCGTTTTTAAGAATGGTAGTTATGGGGAAAGAGTTGCCAGCTGAATTTCTCACATGCTGTTGATTTGGAGTCTGTATTTCTATGTGTCATTGCAGATTAGTTAAAGGTTGAATGTGTTTGCCTAAATATGTTCATTTTCATGTTGTATTAGTTGTAGCTGTTACTGTGTCTGTTGCAGATTGCTGGAGTAAGTTATGAATCCTTATGCAAAGTGTAATTTATACAGAGCAAGTTGAGAGCAGAGAACTTGTGGCACAAAGTGTTGCCATGGGTAGAACTCTACTGTAACTGCAGACAGGGAGAGAGAGTGATGCATGTGAGTTTTATGCCAAGGGTTTGCTTGGTATCTGGGATCCACAATGCTGTAGAGAAATGTGAGGTTTAGCTGGTGCTGAATCATTCCTTCACCAGATCTTGCACACAGTCAGAGAATCTGGAAAGGAACACAGATGGAGCAGAGTGGAGAACAGAAAAGAGAAATTTTACTATATGTGTATTTCCATACAGGTTAAATATATGTGAAACAGTTCTTATGCCTCACTACAGATGTCGGGCAAGTGGTAGGGATTAAAATGACAAGAAGTGGGTTTCTTCTATCTGTCTTCACAGTAATGAGTTTGACATAATCTCTTCTGATATAGTACACCTTGATGTTTGAGTCCAGGGATAAAAAAATGACAAGCCCCCAAAATGTCATTATTTATGTACACAGGCACATATGTAACTTTGTTCCTAACTTTCTGACAGTCTCATTTTCCAGAGATCCAGGATCTCCTGTGAATTTCCTGCTGTGTTGTGGCACTTACTCGCTATCTTTGTCTTCTCTGTTAAGTTCCTGAGCATTCCAAACTGATCATTTGCAGTGCACCAAGCTGCTGCCACACTAGCACTGATTAGCAGATTTGGCAATCAAGGATCGTAGAATAGCTGAAGAATACTTGGCAGGAATCTGGGAATGGGTCCAGTCCAACCTCCAGCTCAGCATGAGGTCAGCTCTGAGGTCAGACCAGGTTGTTTCAGGACAGAGACCCTGCAACCTGTTCGTTTTACTGCCTGGCTGTCCCTGTGAGAAAGAGGTTTTTCCTTCCATCCAGCCTGAACTGCTTGCATGGCTTGTGAGCCCATTTTTTTTTATTTCATCTGATTCACTTTAAAATGTGTTAAATCTTTTAGTAAGACTCTTACACTTATGGTCCTTCTGCTAAGCACCATTAAATGGAGCTTGGTTAGCAATAAGTGCTGTATCCAAAATAGGGCTTAAATATTTTTAAAGTGGTCAGAATCTTGATGAATAAACTCTGAACCGATCGTTCTAGGAACTGTTTCCCCCCGCATAACCTTAGACTGTTGAAGGACAGTTTCCACATATAATAGTGAAAATAGAACTTGAGTTTGTTTATTAGCTTTTTTAAAAGTAGTCAGCTGATAAGCTCTCTTTATAAATTGCACTTATTTGTTGCCTGAATATATAAACCCTTTATTTCAAAGGTCCTGTCACATTTCAGTAGGTTTTTTAGGTATTGCATGTAACTTTTTTTTGTTGCTAGTGATGTTTCTTTTGTTTAGTTTTGGCTTAAGCTAACAGCACTGCATTTGTTGCATTTACAGTTAGTTAGAAGTGATTCATATGAGCAAATCAAGAAAGTATTTGCTAGGTATTGAATGACA
>VXBB01022072.1:144322-212655 GCA_013399915.1 Illadopsis cleaveri | reverse complement strand
TTTTTTGTGGAGGTTCCATGATTTAAGAGTTATATTTGAGGGCAGATTCTGCAATTTATTCAGATTTAAGTCCACATCTCCTGGGTGCTCCTCTGCTTTTAGACTATTTGTGAGAATGCAAGGAATTCATTGGGAATTCAGAGCTTGCCCTTCAGACTGTTCATTTATGAGATGGTTTTTAATGGTTTGTCTTTGGAGAGTTATTTTATTCTACAAAATCATAGCATCATCTACTTGACGATTTTGGTCACAAGAGGTGCATTGTGTGCCTTTTAAAGTGTCCTGTGTTTCCCTGTTTATTTCTTTTGGAAAATAACACTTTTAGACCATTGCCAGCCAGAGCGTGTGTGCCTCCTAATGATTAGGCTCCTAATAATTGAGGAGACTAATTGAGATCCTCAGAGGAAATATTTGCCACTGGTTGCTTTGAACTCCCTGGTGGTTCGTCTGCAAGTTTGAGACATCTCTGTGGCTGTTTATCTGAACTCCAGGCTGTTCACGTGGAACCCTCAGGCTCATCCATGGTCACAACAGGAAATGGTTTGGAATGAAGACCAGTGACCCTTTCAGTTCTCTGGAGTGTTGGAAAATGTTCTCTGTACAAGGAAAGCATGATATGAGTGTTGTGCATGACCTAACCAGTCTATTAAGGTGTACTTCTGGGTGCTACAAACAGTACATGAAATAGCAAAATGAAGCTGTTTTAATCCTGCATAAAAGATCCATTAGGAAACCAGTAGGAAACAAGCTGGTTACAGTAAATTGAAATGGCTTGGAAAATCTGTTTCTTTTTTTCCCCCCTCCCATCTACTGTAATTTCTTCAGCTGTTTTAACCTGAAAAGAACAAATTCAGTGTGAATTTTGAAATGCAGTTCTCTTGCTTCTAATTATGTTCATGAGCACCTCTGCATATGTGTATATTGGGCATTCTAGAGGTTTTTAAAAGTGGAATTCCAATAATTTGCTACATTTTCTGCAGCTGAAGCAACACTTCTTAACAGAATAGCATTTTTACATGCAAATAAATTGTTTTTAAGGAACAAAAGTCTTTTGTATTCAGGAAAAAAAAAACTGGCAAAAGAAGCTTTTTCCATGCTCTATGTGCTACTTTAGTTCACCAAGTTAATTTTCAGGTTTGCTTTTACACTTGAGAGGGTCAAACTTGCTGTGAAAGCCTGAATACTTGATCTTTTCAAAGTGAAGCAGGTAGTCAAGAATTATCCTGGAGAATGCTTAGATGAGCTCAGGTTGCTGAAAGTGTGGTGAATGCTGCAAGCACAGGTGGGACACGTGGAATTTCTGCAGCTGGACTGTGTAGCTGAGGTTATACAGGTATAAGTGACATTTTAAATGGGGCTAAATCTATCAGTTCCAAGAGGACAGAAGGTTATTCTTTAGATTTTAAATCTGTTGCTGTGATTGTGAACATTGCAAGTATGTTTATTAACTTCTGCAGTGTAACTTACTGTAACTTGAAAATGCTGTGGAAAGTAATGCTAATACTGATTTATACTGATAAGAACAATGGTTGCAATTTACAAGACCTGTAATTCCTTGCAAGTTTAAATGCCTGGCACCTGACAGATAACCGGATTTGATTTACCTGAGGGATTTTTTTTGCTTTCTGACAGGGATAAGCGGGGTAATTTTCATACTCAGGTGTTCTTTTCACAATCTTTAGCTTGTTGGCAGAGATCTGGGTTTGCAGTTGCCGGGATCTTTGCATGCTGTGATGCCACTTGAAGGGAAAGGGAAAGGGAGGGTTCTGCCTTGGGCTTAGCTGCTAAGTGCCTGCTGGGAGCTGTGTTCATGTAATTACTGAGAAGAGTCAGGCTCAGAAAGAAATAATTCCCCCGGAGAAGGAGGTAGTGGTGGAAAGGTAATTTGGCTCTGTGCAGCTACTGCAGGGAAGACTTAGTTAAATGCCATTCTTGCCTTCACTGTAGTGTTTTAGCAGCTGAAGGCTTTAACAGCTGCTTGGTTGTTTTCACTCTTAAAACCCCACAAAACCTTGACTGTTGGTAGCTGTAGAAGTGCTTCTACACTTTCATGAGGTGGGACAAGTTTATTGTCTGAAACTGGCTGGTCAAGCTTCACCTTGAGTACTTAAAGAGATTTAGACTATTAGTTAAAGGTCATTGTCACTTAGTGAAGTCCTCCTACAGGAAGTATAGAAGTCAAATTTCTAAACCATGTAAAACACAGAAATACTTGTTTTCAGTTTTGGCTTGGTTAGGTAAATGGAAATATCATAAATCCACCACATGCACCTTAAAGGTTTCCTTTAGTACTTCCAAACTTGAGTTTGCTCACAGTATCAGTTTAAGAGGATGAAATAAGTATAGCTATGCTACACAGAGATGTTGTTAGAAAGCATTTATATATAATAATATATAACAATTATATAATATATAATAATTATAAAATATAATAATTATCTAATAAGTNTTATCTAATAAGTGTATAATTTTATATATAATACTTTGCCAAAAAGCAATCTGTGAACTCTGTTAAGCAAAGCTACTGTAGAGCAGACAATGACCACAGAAACTATTCACAGAGCTGCCGTGGTTGGAGATTTGATATGCTCAAATATACTCATGGTCTAGCTAAAAGCTACAGCTTTTGTGTTTGGTATTTAGATTGACATCCTTGCTCTACCTGGAGGTGTTGCAGAATGCTTTCAGACATGCCTGTTAGCTTTCCATTCATTTTTCTTTTCCCAAAGAGCAGCTGCTCCCTTCCTTTGCAATCTAAGCATTGTTTATTATTAATTGACTCCTGAAACCTAACAAAAATATCTCATTTTATTGCAAAAGATAAGGTCACATTTAAAGGGCCTAGAAACATACAAATCATACATTAGAGACTGAGTGCCATTAGGAAGATGTTGTGTGTCCATGCTGGCAGTATTATTATAGTGCACAGAACCATCAGAGGCCCTACATGAGCTACAGGAGACAAATCTGTATTTTATTCATACATTTTTAATTTTTAAACAAAGTTTGTCTGACTCCACAAAACAGCAATTTCAAATACAGCAATTTTGAAATATAGTGCATTCTCTGCAATGTTTTATATATAGCATATATAATTGAAATATATATTTCTGAGAAGCCCACAATATTTTTGTAATCAAGTGCTGTCAAGTAGCTGTGATGTGGGTTTTTTGGTGAGTTTTTTGAGAACTTATAGGAGGTTTGTGGGTTATTTTTCAATTTTTTTTTAAGCAAGTGTTTGTATTTCTAACATTTCTTTCCTGCTCTGTTTAGAAGCTGGTTTTAGGCATTATGCTGTAATTTTGTAAGCCAGAGAAGATTTTTGTAGCCAGTACTTCTATCTTCCAACAGGCTACCAATTTCTACTGCTCTTCCAATCTTCACACTATAAATTGCTTAGTGTGTATCTGGTACTTTTTTATTTCCTATAGGAATTAATAATTAATTACTAAATTTTTTTTTTAAATATTAAACAATTTTAAAAAACCCCAATGCTTTCATATCGTATTTTCATATAGCCAAGCTTCTCCAATTATGTATTACAAAGCTTTAAATTTCAATTATTTCATCTTGCTAAGATATTAGCATTTTAAAATCTAAACAAGACAGCAGTTTAGCAGGGTTACCCTGTTCCTGCTCTTGGTGTATCCACAACTGAGACCTCCCCACCACCACTTTTAGTGGGACAAAAGCCTTTTGTTCCAACTCTCAGGTTTGATGTAGAAACCCTTTTGAGTGTCAGGCACTGTGGGAACGGCTGGGGGTAAAAACTCCTTGCTGCCTTCCTGAAGGAGAGTGCTTTCACAGCTCTGGAATTCCGTATTTCCTGTCAAGGAAAACAGATGCCTTGAAGGGGGTGAGTTTGCAGACTCTGGGCAGAGGGAAGGCTGAGAGAGAAGTGGATGTTCCTGCATGGCTGAGCCTCAGGAACCTCCTGGAAACTTCCCTGCTGCTCTGTGGGCCACAGGCACAAAGAGGATTTCGTATCCACACAGGGATGATCCAAACTTTACTGACTGGGAGGGAAATCAAAACCCACCAATTCAGGCATGTGGAAAACAGAAGCTGATTGTGAGTGGGAGATTAAAGATTAAAAATTGGTTACTGTTCTGAATCCTATCAAGCTCAGACATTAAAATATGAAACCTGTAAGCACTTAAAATACACTGTAATCAGTGTATTTCAGATTTGTGCGAGCACTGGTGTTTCTTCAGGTCATAAGACTACCTTTGGTTGGACTTACTTAAACTAAAAAGAGTATTTCTGTTTTGCATAGTTCTCCTGACCCCAGGAACTGATTGGTGCTATGTGGTGAACCAAAGTGCTGTGGTTTGTTTAAATTAAATGATCTGGATCCTTTCAAAAGAAATTGAAGGTGTCATATGTGTTATGTGGGCAAACCCAAAATCAGATAGCTTCAAATGAGCACTTTTTGTGCTTGTCAACAAAAAGAAAGGCAAAAAGATTGGTTTTGGGTCATGAATTATTAAAAATGGGTTCAACACAGAAAAAAAACCTTGCTGGTTTTACTAGTGTTAAAGCTCTTGGTATTGCTTGTTATTATACTTTACCACATGGTCTTAAAATGTTATTTTTATACACTAATAAATCATTCACTGCATCAGTTATAGACACTAATGCAAAAAAGGAATGCTGTTGGCACAGCAGCACAAGCAGTGCATGTACTTGAGTGTAGCATAGTGATGGGGCCCGATGGAGTAATTTAATTCTTACCTTTTTTATAACCACAACCTCTTATTGAAGAGCTTTTCTGTCTCATTAGAGGCATCTAAAGATACATTAGTAAAAAGTTAATTTCCTTCTGAAAAGCCTCTAAAATAACAACAGTTTTGTTTCTGTCATTTCTGTGCTAACTGAAATTAACATGGAAATGGTTTTTAAGGCTCAGTCCTTTAGAAATTTGATAAATTAAGCCATGGCATGTTGCATACTTTCTTCTGAAAGCTTTGTTTTAAAAAGAAATTAGATCCTCCAGACAAAATGCTTCTGTGCAAAATTGTTTTTAATGTATTTTCAAATGTGTAATTAACCCTAAGAATTCAAGGAACACAGAAGTGTACAAAAAGTGTACAGACATTTAAAACTAACATTGCACAATTAATACAAGATGATTTAGAAAAATAAGATGCAGGGATTAATCTATGGAATGCCCTGAACCAGGGCCACTTCTAAGAAAAGGTCTGCAGTACATTCCACTCAACTTGCTTTGGGAAACCTTTTCCCCCCTGCCCCCCATATGAAAGGTGACCTTGTTTTCATGAGTAAAATAATAGGATCACCAATCATAAATTGGGTTCCATTGGCACACCCTGTGCTAATGGTAACTTGAGTATTTTTAGAGGAAAGAAGTAGCTGCATTGACATTTGATAAAGTCTTTTCAGCATATATAATTTTTTAGTGTATGTGTAATACAGATCAGTTCACTAAATATTATTTTTCTGTTCAATTTTTTACCATATATTAATTTACATCTTAAGGCGAAAAAAAACTTGGGATATTTTGGTACAGCAATACAGTTCTTAAATGGATAGATGGGCATCAATCAATGGGCAAATGATTCAGTAAGACAGTAGCCAAAATAGTTATTCCTCTTTACCCAGCAATTGTGTGATGACCTCTGAGGGATGGTGTCCAGTTTTAGGCTCCCAGGAATATGAAGGACATCCACTCCCTGGAGGGACAGCACAGGATGGCTGTGGCTGCCCTGGGAGGTGAGAGGCAATGGAAGTTGGATTTGTTCAGTCTTTTAGAAGTGAAGACTTCGGAGAGAGGTTTTGTTACCCATGGAGTTCTTGCAGGTGTGCTTGGACAGAGCAAGATGTAACGGACACACAACAGAACGCAGGAAATTCAGATTAGATGTTGGGAAAACACCCTGGAACAGCCTTCCCCAAGGAGCTGAGGATTCTTGTCTTTGGAGATACTCACAACTCAAATTCACTGAACTGGACCTTGCTTGAGCAGAGCTTTAAGACAAGAGTTACTGTGGCATTCTCTTGTTTTACAGCTCCCCAATTCTTCTCAGAGAAGTCCATTAAATGACTGAAACTTCTAAATGGTGGCTTTTTATTATGAATAAAGAAAAGGATAGAGTTAAAACTTAACCTGAAATTCTTTTGCTTGTTGTTCAATATTAGATGACAGCAACAAAAATATTTCAGTGGAGATGTGAAACAATTACAATTGTCTCCTTTGAGGAGAGATTTGTTTGAACAATTTAGGTTTCCCTGAATTTGTTCTTGATGATGTGGTTTGTTTAAAGCTCAATGAAGTTTTTTCCTTTTAGCCCATGTTGCTTTTAAATGGGAAATGAAGGCTGTGTGACATGCTTAGCTTTGTCTTCCACTGGTTTTTAAAGTAGAGATTTAAACCTTGTTATTTTTGGAAAGTTGAAAAAAAAGGTCTTTACAAAGCATATGAAAGTGTCCTTGGAAAAAAATGAGAACTTCCTTTTGAAAGAAACAATTTCTTCTCTTGAAAATTGTATCTTCATGCACCTTTATTCAGTGAGCTGATTTAATTAATTATTTTGATTTTTCAGATACTTTAATTAGGCATTCTTAACCTTTGTGATTTCATAATAGCACGTTTTCAGGTGTATGCTCTCAAGCTCTTTCTGTTTTAGTGTCTCTTGAAATGTAAAAGGATGCATGAGGAAGTCAAATCCACCAGAAGCATTTTCTTTTCACCTTTTTTGTTTTTCTCCTTAACTCCTTTTTTTCGGGAGCTGGAGGATCAGGTGGTGGCTTCTGAGGTGAAGCTGAAGCTGGATTTTGCTCTGCATTGTCCAGTGTTTTCAAAATCTGATGAAATCTTCCTTCTTGTTGTCTGAAGTCATATTCTACACTATGGAAAAACATGGAGAGATCTATGGTAATAAGTGAGAAATTCCCCCTTTAAAGACCATGTCAAAGGCTGCTTCTCTCATCAGAATAACTTGGTGTTATTCAATGAGACAACCTGGGGTAAACACAAGGGGTTTAGGTGTTGCTCCTTTGAAAATAAATTCACCACTTAATTTTTTTTTTGGGCAAAAAATTTTACTTCATGTGAGTTAAGAACCCCAACATTGTGCCCAAAGGGATGGGACAAAAACGTAAATGTACTAAGATGACCTTTCAATACATTTTATTCAAAGGTCAGATTTGATCCCATTATCTAACATAATCTAATCATATGACATGATCTGTCATATGACTGTAATTAAAACCTCTCACACGCTTAACTTTGTTAAATGTGAGTGTCTCCCACTAGGACACAGGCTAGGAACAAAAAGATATGAAATTAAGCCAGTATGTAAGTCTTTGAGATAAGTGGTGTTAGTTAAGAGGAAAGTAGAACTCATTTCCTCAGTTGAAAGCCCTAATCATTATTGATGTCAAACCAGAGCCAAGATGTTAATTAGATAACCCCAGATGAGTGCATAGAAAGAAATGGAAGGTTCAAAAGAGTCAGTGTGGACAGGGATGAAGCAGTATTGTGTGCATTTTCCTTATTTCAATTATTTTCTGGAGAGGGAGTTGTATCAGCTGTGTCTGCTGTGAAGGTTGTAGGAGGTTCTAGGGCAGAGTGGAAAGGTTGGATTTGCCTTGATGGGAGGAAAAGAACATCATTCAGAGGGGTTGGGATGTCACTTCAAGGCCCTGAAGCTGATTTTGGCATTGGTCAGAAAAAATCTGTAAAATTAGTAAATGTGCAAATCTTAAAAGCTTTTAATTGTATTTTTATATAAAATCCATAAACAAAATTGTTATGTTAAAATTAACTAGAAGATCATTTTCCTTAACTCACGTATCTTGGGATTTTTCATGAAATAATATATAGAATATAATAACAGGTAAAAAGAAAGCAGGAAGATTACTTTCATTTAGAAAAGAGCAGAGGGATCTCTTGAACAAGAAGCAATGCATAATAAATATTTTAAAAAGCAAAAAGAAGTGATATAAACTCAGTGCTTCTTGCATTTTATCAGCTTATTACTAAAACTGCAACTTAATACCTTCCAATATTCACAGACCAAGGGCACTGGAGAATGAAATGCTGGGTTTATATAATACATAAGGGTAGCATCTGCTCATATTCCTTTTCTCCATCCTGCTTCAGAGTTTTTAATTCAATGTTGGAGATATCATCTCCAGAGGCAAGAGGTCAGTTCAGTCCTCATTTAATACTGCCCACGATAACTGGTTTTGGTTGCTACTTGCATTTGTTTATTACAATAGAAACATTTCTATTATACCATCTAGATGGAAAATCCCAGGCCTGGAATCCCTGCTGGGTAGTTAATAAAGCCAAATTTACAGTCACTGTTAGGCAGAAAAGCTCTTTATTGCTTTAGTGATCAGTGTAATCCACACAGGGATTTCTGTGAGATTAATGCATTGTTTGACTCAGGGGCTGTGTGGGATAAAAGATGCTTCAGTGACAGCAGCCCAGCACTCTGCATGTGCAGGGCTTGCATCAGTGAAGAGTGACGTCCTTTAAGAGCAGGAAAACTGAGAGCAAGGTGAAACACTTGATTTTATAATAATAACTGTGATGCTGTCTCAGGGGAAAATACTTGCATGGACATTTCAGGCCACAGGAACACAGGAATTGCATATGTTTGTCCGGAGCAAACACTGACAACAATTGCTTCTTTCACAATATTGTCTAATGAACTTCAAATGTTAGTCACTCAGAATGCTTTTTTCATAGCCACATCCTGTGGAACACCTCTGTAAATCAGAAACTATTGTTTCCTTACTGTTTCCTCTTTGCCTCTTAAAAGTAGAAATTTTTTAGAGCACCTGTGTTGTGTACATGTTCTCTTAATCATTGCAGGGTGAGCCTCCAGGCACCATTATTGGTGCAAACTAGCTGGTAAATCAAAAAGGGCCCTGAATGTTTTCTTGCTTCCTCTGTTCTTTCTTTTGAATGACGGTGCTTCTTGTTCAAGGTCTATCCTGCACTGAAATCATGTAAAATTGAAAACACTGGGTATTTGTCCAAAGAGACAAGGCATCCTGTGGTCAAGGGTGGTCTGTATATGAATTCTAGGGAGTGACCTGTTCATGTCCAGTCCCATAAAACATACAAAGATTGTTTGTTCAGAGACCATGATCAAGTAAATGAAGTCTTTTTTTTTTTTTATGGATACAGTCTGTGCTCTTGGATAAGTCACGTAACTTCCCACAGTATCCAGGGGGCTGTGAAGAAGACCTACACCTTTGTCTCAGAGGAGTTGTGGCATTTAATTGCTGGAAATTTCATTACCAGAGGTTTAGGACATCAATATGGGACTGAGTTGCATGTTGAACAATAGGTTCCATCCAGTGCTGTTTTTTAAGTTTATTAAGCTCTTTGCTAAATTTGGTTCATGCAGAACATGCAGTGTGAAAAACACTTCCGTGTGAGTATTTTTTATTAATTATTTCCATTAAAAAAAGTTATAGTGATTACAAACTGTTCAAGATAATAGTCTGCCATGTTCTTTGAAATGAAGGAAAAGGTTTCAACTTCAAAGAGAAATTCTCTTAACCTTTATTTTTTGTAAATGCTACCAAGCAACTCAGGGTGTGGGTTTTCTGCCTCGTAACTGAGCTTGCAGAGATGAGATAATGCCTTTAGAAATTCTCTTGCTGAGTGGATAAGAGACACGTGCAGTCCAAGGAAGACTTTGTGCCTGCTGGCTTTGGGGTTGGTGTCTGGGCAGCTGAAGGCTCTTCCAGTGTGTTTGGACAGACACAGCATTAGGAACACGTACAGCTCCCAGAACACAGCCCTGCAAAGATTTCTGGCTATAGAGTTCAACAAAAACTGCACTTTAAATCTGAAGCAGCCTACACTGAAATTGCCCTCTCTGAAATGAACAGCAACTGAGGTGAAAAGTGTGGGAACTTTGAGGTTGCTTTGCACGTTGACATGCTACATGGCTGTAGCTCACTGGCATTCAGAGAACTGAGAGGTTTTTTCCCAAGATCTAAAATTATTACAGAAACCCTAGCTTTGAAAACGTATCATACAGAGGAATTTCATCACCAGAAATGGCATCACAAGTTTTCAAAGCATGCCAGTAATAACCCTGTGAAACTTCAGAGGGAAGTTTCTGTTTGGATTTCCCAAGCCCAATCCCCCTTTCCTTTCAGCTAACACCACTGTGAATTATTTCCTGCTTGGGGAACAAACCAAGCACCTCACACAAACCACTTGGTCTTTTCTTAAAAACTGGGTTAGTCACAGTTGAGACATTTTATAGGTATGAGCAAAACACAGTTTTGTGCAGCTGGGGAGATGGTCAGGCAGGAGAGATGTGTGTGAGGGAGCGAGGTACCTGTAAATGATGCACGCCGTGTTCTGGCAGGTGCTGCAGTTGTTGAGGTCCTGCCCAGTGTGGTAGAAGTTACGCCTGGAACAGACAGCAGTTCATCAGATGTGGGCTCACAGATAACATCAGAGCACTGAATCTTTTATGAACAAAAGCCATTCCGGTCAGCACTTCTGTTAGCCCTACTAAAAAATTCTAGTATCAAATTCTAAGTTGGAAAGTTTCTTTAAAAACACACAGAACCTATGAGCCTTGTCTTGCACCTTTCCCACCTCATGCTGTTAAGAGTTCTGGTTGTTGGTTCTGGCATGGATATTTGTTATGAAGACTCTTAGACATGGGACTGCTTCTAACAAACACACTTTCAAGTATTTGAAAATCCATGCAATTTGCTGAATCAGTCTGATCTCTGCCCTTATGCTTTCTAGTCTTCCCTTTTCATGTTTTCCTTATTTGAGTATAATCAAGTCTGATTTTTACTGCTGATAAGTTACAAGTTTGTAGTGTTGAGAAAACAAGAAAAGTGACTTTTCATGCTTAACATCACCTAGAGCTGAAATATTTTTATGATGGAGCTTAAGCTGGTCAGCTTTAGAAACAGGTTGAGATGGTGACTCATTATGTCTGAAGAAAGTGTAACACTTAGATTTAACAAGTTTTGTTACAATTAGGGGAGATCAGTTGGTACCAAAATAATTTTCTGATCGTTTTGGGGAAAATGGGAATTCTTCATGTGCACTATTGTGTTATGAATATAAGTGCTTGGAACATTCAGTGTGAGATGAGTCTGCCAAGGTGGATTGAAGCTTCTCATTGAATCTCAGAGTGACACTTGAAGATATTAGACAATTTTTTTCTTTTCAACCTTGTGGTAACTGAACAGAAATGGATTATAAATATTGCTGGACAATCTGACCGTGCTTGGCTGCAAATTAGTCTTTGCTGTGGGCAGATTTGCAAATGTAATTGAAACTTAGGTTCTCCCCTAGAGAACTGCATGCAGGGGAGAAGGAGTGGGTGTTCTTTTCTGTCACTTCCTAAGGAACCACACTCAGGTGGTGTCTGGATGAAGATTGCAACAGAGAAATGACTGCTTAAGCTTGAGACATATTTGGATCCCTCCCTCAAATCTTGCCTCTTACCTGAATTTTTGGGGTTTGGAGTGCTGTAAATGTTGTTTGCATTTTTGCTGTTAGTCTGTCTACATGGATTTTGTCTCTTGTGTTTAGGCTATTACAAATTTGGTGCTAGAAAATCATATGGAATTACCCTCTGAGGGAGGGTAGCTGGAGCTGAACTGTATGGGGAAAATGTTATATAGAAAAAGAATTTATGTGGGCAGAGTGGAAGCTAATGAAAGTATTTTCATGGTAACAGCCAGATGGACATTACCGGTTAACGTTTCCAGATTAAAAAAAGGTAATATATATGGAGTAAAATCACATGCCAACTCGATTTATATTATTTTAAAATTTTTAATTAGTGTAAATTCTTATTTGAATTGTGAGCTGGAAAGTTATTCAACAGAAATACAAGTTAACTTCAATTCCAAGCTAAAATACTTGGAAAAAGAATAAAAAAATCTTCAAAAAAATTTTTTTAAAATTTTATTTTTCCTCCATAAATTGTAAGAAAATTGGGGTATATAAAGTTGTGGCCTGGGTTTGTTCTGTCCTGAGAGCTCTGCCCACATGGGAGCAAGTGCAAAGCCCTGATGATGAGTGGTGCTCTGGGCTCTTTCTGCAGCTACACCTACACAAAACCCTCAGTGCAGCCTTCTTGTTGTGCTGTTTGCACAGTTTGTGGAAATGTGGAATATTATAATATTAAAACGTAAAGGTAAATATAAATATAAATATAAATATCACCTGATTTGGTCATTATTGTAATCATTAAATAGAACTGATACACATGATCTCGTTTTAAAATTAAGAGTGCAGTTCTGCATGCATAATTGATTTGTCTACATGCATGAGATGCCTGTGGTAAAGACTAAATTTAAGGTAGCATAGTCACTTCATGTTCTTTTTTCTTTAGAAAATGAAATGGAACCTTTATTCCCTTGATTTATTTCTGAGTTTTTCAAAGATATATTGTTTGAAGGATATACTACTTTACAACAAAACAACTTTAAAGTGTGTCCTAGATGTGATTACTGTAAGAGATGCTGTTCATAGTTTGGAAAGCTCCAACAGGATATTCTAAAACCTGTTTTGAGCATAAAAATATTTAAAATTCTATTTTAACTTTGTCCAGTCTTTAGATGCTAGTTGCATTTATGGTATTATTATTATTTATAATGCATGATAATGCATGCATACTGCTTGCAGCCTTGGCACAGTGCCTGTGTCACCATACTGACAATAAATACAGGGGGTTTTTACAGTGTTATGAGGGTACAGAAGGGAGCCACTCTGAAACCTGAGAGTCTGAAGTGAGTTCTTGCTGAGCCTTCACATGCTCTGTCCTTAGCTGTCAGTCTGGCACTCTGTGTATGTCTGACCTTGCCATGCTTTGAATACCCTAAATCCAAATGAAAAAGGGAGTTGTTAAGCTGGGTCTTGCACTGGATTTTGTAAAGGCAGTGTCAGCTAAAGCCAAGGTATGAAGGGACTTGCTTCTCAGCTGAGGCCCAAATACCACAAAAAGGGCGTAAGATACATTTCTGCAAACTCATCTTTAAATATCAGAAGAGCTGTGTTTTTCAGTAGCAAAGGTTAAAAGAATGCCAACATCTACTTTACACTTCTGATGAATTGCTAATATTAAAAATGAACCATACCCTTCACTGAGGGCTCTGGATTTTTCCAGGTCTTGGATTACATTCAGAAGGACTTTAATCTTCTCCTGGTTCGACTGCAAGGATTCCTCTACAGACTGCAGCCTGCCTTGTAGGGCACAGAGTTCGCCATGTGCCAAGTGAATTTGATTTACTTCGTTAATCTCTTTGTTGCTTTGCGGGTTTATTTCATTCCTTGGCGGATAAGACTTTATGTGAAATCCTTCTAAACAGCTGTTACACTGGGGAACATCTGACTGGGTGGCATTTTTGTCGATTTCAGCATTGCATGGCAGGCATGGTTTTGATGCAGTGCTGCTGGTCAGTGACACTGTTGGGTCATCACCACTCGGTAACGTCACCGTCACGCAGCTGGAACCTGGCTTGTGCTCTCCTGCCTGGTGACAGTCTCTGAGGAAACAAGGAGATGAGTTATGGTTTGATGGGGGTGACAGTGGGGTAGTTTCCTTACTGCTGGCATCTTCAGTGGCTACAGGCGGCTCAGAGTCACTTTTCTGCACTTCACCAGCAGCAGAGTGGGGGTTACATTCACTGCAGTTGGCAGAATTGCCTAGGCAAGGCTCTGCTCTTTCAGAATCAGATGACAGTGTGCTGTTTTCGTGACTTTCGTTGCTGTTGATGGCAGCAGAAGAATGCAGTGAATTACTCAGAACTGTGGTTGTGTCTGGGGCATCCAGGGGAACGTCTCTGTCTTGTGGAAAACTCACATGGATGTATTCAGGCACCTGTGTAGACGCAGTTGTCTTGTCTGACACTGAGAAATCATCTGAGTACCTCGGCCCATTGCTTTGTGCTTTTGACGACCTTTGACCCAAGCCCACCTCCCTATTCCTGCATCCATCCTCCAGGTGATTACTTATCCTCAAGTAGCAGAGCTCTGAGGACAGACTGTCCGCTTCACAAAGATTGCCATTTACCTGGAGAGAGTTTGCAGGCTCCGCTGGCATTTCTGTCAGCGATTTGCTTACTGTCAGCTTTTTCCTTTTAAAAACAGGGAAGTGTTTCCTGAGGCTGGGAGAAGTTTGTATGGCAATATTCCGAAGCCCCTTCTGAGCCCTTGGAAAAGTTGGAGACTGAGTTAGCAAAAACCTGTGATCCCTAAGTATTTCTGTTTTAGCAGCAGTGAGTGCTGTGTCTCGGGCAGGATTAGCTTCCAGCTCTGCCTTGGTGCTGACTCCATCCTCCTTGAAGCGGACCTGCTGGGATTTGGTCCTGCGGTGCTGGGGGTGTCTCAGGAGATCTGCCGAGTCCAGGCTGTTCCTTTTCAGCAGCACTGGTCGCATTTTCATGTCTTGCTGGGCCATTGAATCACAATTTAAAGTCTGTAAGTAACGTGTTTCTTTGCGACCCATTTCATTGGACATTTGACCTGTATATTAATGTTGTTCCTAAGACACAAATTAACAGCTTACTCCTGGAGCTTCCCATTCTTCTCCTTGTTATTAGGTGTATTTTCAACTGGCATGTTCTCTTTAGGGATCCTCTTTCAAATTTAATTGCTGATTAGACCAAAAACTAAGATAAATTAAATATAAAATTTAAGGAAAGATTTCTTGTAGCTCGGGAATGCAGAAATCCTTTTACCTGCAGCTAACATGGTCATTGTATTACAAAATTGCAACAGGCTGTTTCAATTAACTAATTTAAAGGTAAAGTTGAGTCTATGGCTTTCCTGGTGGCTCTCATTTGACAGCAGCTCTCCATTAGGGGTCCAGCTTTTTTTTTTTTTTTTTTTTTTCTGATGGACCAGTCACATGTGTTTTATTTGCATGCTGTCTAAACAAGCATAATAACTTTTGGGAGCATTTTCATTTCTGATGCATAGTTGTACTGATGGAATACACCCAATAATACTAAACTGAATTGCTTTCTTTAGAGACAGATTTTCTTCCTCAGCCATCTTTTTAATGTCCAGTTGAAACTAATCTTCCCAAACAGGTGAGGAAAATGTCACCACTTATGACCAGGGCAAAATGCAGCATCCAGTGGGATTCAGTGAGGAAAGTTATTGATGTGTAGTTGCTGCTGCCTTTCTTGCAAACACAAGGCAGATCATATCCAAGGGCTTGCCTCAGTTCTGTAAACAGGACAGAGGTCCAGGCTGGTTAACCAGATAAAGCAGAATAGCAGAAAGCGTTTCCTGCAAATAAAAAGACAACAGTTGTAGCTGAGCAAACTGGCAAACGGTGTGATTCTCTTCTGCTGTCTCCTAGGAACTGCCCATCATCACTGCTTCTGTAACTTTGGCAAGGAGATACTTGGACAGAAACTGAAAAATGTGTTAGAATTTGGAAGTGGCTTAAGTTTTTTTCATATGAAATACAATGCTCAATAAATGATATATTTATATATATCAGATACAAAATATCATAAGTCTGAATCTGGTCCCAAATGCAGATCTTAAGCAGACAGATTTGAAAATGACCATTAAGTCCTGTTATGGATGAAATATCCAAAACTGAACAATACAAATGTGAGTTCTTAATTTGGAGGCAAGTTGAGGTTTGAACACAACTCAGATTTTTTTTTTCCTTTTAAAGTTGTTAATTTTCAAGCGTTCAGATTTGAGTACAAGATTGCAGCTAAATTCCCAGCACAGTGGTAATTTACTGTTAATCCTGTTCCCTTTTAATACACTGGTCATTTCATTGGCCTTACTGCTTCCATTAGCTCAGAACCTTTTATTTAAGCATTGCACAGATTTTACCATATTAAATTTACAAGAATTGAGGAGATGACTGCAGTGGGAAAGATCTTGTTACAGAATATAGCAAACTGTTATGTAGCATCAAGTAACCTTTAGGCACTGTAAAATAATTTAAGAAAAGTAATATTGTGATATTACTCTATTATAAAGCTTTAGAAGAAAATGAGTGTTGGGTTCTTTCACTGCAGAGAGAAATGTCACGTAAGATATTGAGGAAATAAATATGTGCATTAATACCAAATTTTACTTTTGTGATATGCATGAAGTCATGGAAATGTCTGTGCTGATTGTGCACTGGGAACAAGAATCACAGTAAACAAGTCCAACAGTTTCTGCAAACAACATTCCAGTGCCAAGTTCTGAGTTCTCATTTCATCCACTAATTACCAGAGACTTTTTACGGTTTTGTTTGAGAATTTATCCAAATATTGCAGTAGCATTCTCCCCATCACAGCTGCTGTGCTCCAGGCAGATGGACTACTTTAAAAGTTATACTTACTTGCCCAATTAAATTCCAAAAGAAGCTTTAGAAAGCTAATCCTTTGTGTTTTAAATAAAAGTAAAAAGACCTTAAGGGTTTTATGAGAGCTCTCTCCTTCAGCTGTAGAGGCATTTGAGCTACATTCCTGCATTCTTAATTTGAAAATTGCTATTTTAACTCTTGATTTTTAGCTACCTTGTCATCCAATACTCTGGGTTTACTATAAATTATAATAAACATTTTGGTGCTGCTGTTTATATTAAATCAAGCTGAAGGAAAAAAAAATATAGCTAGGAATGTTCAAATATTTGGATTGAAAACCCAGACTGGTGAATTTCAATGACTTAGAGGTGTCTGTGCTTGAGTTAACAAATCAGTGTAACATTGCCAATTACTAAGTTTAAATAACATTTTTCCTTGCCCAGCATCTAATTCTTCATTCTTTCCTGACACAGCAATTTAAAGTTCTTGTTTTACTCATTATTTGACATTGACTGAAGTAGGAAAAATCCTAAGGATCCATTTCATAGAAATGCTTTGAGTTCATTAATTTAACTTACTTCACTCATGAAGAAAAGATTAAGTCAGTTTTAAATTAACGTCTTGTAGTAATAGTTACAGTGTTAGTAGAAGAAATTTACTGGAGTTTAATGTTCCATGACCTCACATCCAGCTCTGCAGCCTCTTCCTGCCCATCCCTTCCCTGGGCACTGCCTGGTGCCTTGGCTGCTCTGCTCCATGAACTCTGGGGGTTTGTTCCAGTCTCTCCATCCCCTGTTAAGTGCCCCCTGAGGTGCTGGATGGCTCATGTGATTTTTAAATGGTGCACATTCCATGCTCCTCTTTCCAATGTTTGGAGTCTGTCAATCTCACTGATGTTGCATTTTCTTTTTGGCTTGGCTGATACTGTTGAAGAAAATGTTGAAATTTTAAGGTCTCTGGTGCTTTGCACACAACACACAATTCCTAGTGGTGGTAGTTACACTTCAGTGTAAACTTATCCTTGCTTCACTGCAATTGTACCTCAGGGTGTAACAAGTGAACCCCCTAGAAAACAAACAGGTGCAAAGCCTGCCCCCTCCAACAGCCACAGAACCGCTTCTCCAACCTGGGGATTGTGGGGTTGAGTTCTTAGAAAAGCACACACAGCTCAGTCAGACTGCCAGGCAGAGGAAGTTTCACAACAGGACATAGGTATTTTCTCATATAATTTTTCTTTCATCTTTCCTGCCTCTGCCTTCCCAATTTCTTCAAGAGAGTCAAACATATTTTTTTGATTCACGTTTCAGTTTAATGGCTGAAGCTGTGGGTAGAGAAGTGCAGCTGGTAAGGATAAATGGAGATTACAGGGAATTCCATGGAGTGAAAAACTGTGCAGCAACAGACAGTGGGGATTTTGGATGAGTGCAGATGTGTGGGAGTGGTGCTTCTGGGGGTTTTCTGCAGTTTGTGTCAAAAGTTCCTGATTTCACATGGTTTTCCAACTCTTTCAGCTGCAGTTGGACACCTTAACTTTTCATTTAACAAGTTTGTTCAAAAAATAATTGTTTTTCTTATATTAAACGTGTGACATGTATTTTAGATTTTTTTTCCCTTATGCATGTTTTAAAAGCAATATTTCTTGAAATGAAATGTTTGGACAGAACCTTTTCAATAAATAAAGGAACTAGGTAAAAGTTTGTGGGGGCTTTCAACAGGAAGATGATTAATGTAATTTGCCCTCCGCTTTTGAGCATCCACACTTTAAATTTCCCAATTCACTCTGTGGGAGAGGGTTGGAACAAGGTGATCTATAAGGTCCTGTCCAACATAAACTGTTCTGATCCTGTGGTAGGTGACAGCTGTAATAACTGTAAGATAATGTATTCAGACTCGGGAGTTTTCTGTCGTGTCTGATTTGTGGTCGGTCCTGTAGAATACAGATTTTCTGTGGTGCACATTTGATGGACATTTTCAGTTTACAGAGGCAGCTTGCTGTATTAATTATGGTTTGTGTTTGATAAGAAGCTGTTTTCTAGGTGGGAGATTCTCAGGTTCTAAGAAATTTGTGTGACTCTCACTTTCCCTTCATGTTGCTAATCTTTCCAGGGTTCCTAAACTCCTGCTGGGATCAGAGGCTGCATGTGGGGGCTGTTGTGAACTGTGTGCTTGTCAGTGGCTGCAAACAGCCTGGCCACAGCAGAGCTCTTCTTCTATGCAGGTCCATTTTTCAAAACAAAAAATTAATATCTAATATCTGCACCTTTTTCAGTTAACAAGTCTGAATTAAGGCTTTGAGTGTGTTTGGTTTGGTTGTTGCTTTTCTTCCCCTTCATTTTCTGTCTCCATCAGAAACTTCAGCCATAGCTGTTGGCCAAGCTGCTTAATTTAGTCATAGCTCTTCTTTGCATAAAAGTCATGTTGGGTTTTTTTCCCCCTCAAAATAATGAGAGATGTTGAGGATAAGTTTAGATATGCTTCTGAAATCCCTGGAGACTGCAGTGGAACATACATCACCAGCTAGCACGGAGAGCTAGAGATGGATTTGAAACCATTGGAATTGGATGATGCTGAAAATTACCTCTTTTTCCTGTCCTCCTTTCTTGCAGAGGGAAATGGATGGGAATGTGCTCAGAGTTCCAGAGGAACTGCATGCAAGGAGGCCTCTGAAGGGAGTATTTTCAGATTAAAATGGGTGACAGATGCAGAGCCTATAAAGTAGAAACAGTCCCCCAGAAGTGCAAATTTGCAGCTTGTTGTGATACACAAGAAAAGCTGGCAGGGAACAGGAAAGATGAAACTGCTGAGAGAGATTTTTAAATGGCTTCTGTGTACAGGGGCCTGTTGTTGATCACAACAAGGAGCCTTATTGCTTTGGGTCCCACAGAATAAAGCACAAAGCTATTTATGAAAGTAAATGTGTTTATTATGAGAGATGGAGTAATTTGTGGAATATAGTTTTGTACCTGGAGTTTTCTCCAGTGCACAGCTTGTCTAGTGCAATATTCTTCCATTTCTTGCTCTAATTGGGCAGTACCCAGAATATCTGTTTCTGTTGGTGTGCATGGCCACAGAGGAGTTCTCTGGATGTTCCTGGATGTGCTCAGTTTTCCCCTGCAGCAGTGGTTTGGTAATGCTGAGGGAACTTTGCTTGAGCAAAAAGGACTGAAGAAGGCAAGAACTTTTTTTACAAACCCTACTGGAGGGTTTTGTAAGCCTCCTCCAGGTGGGATCAAGGTGACTGGAGAAGAGGATCTAACAGAGATGAGGAATACAGGGTAGGATGGAAGCTTCTGTCCCCAGAAAGAGAACATTTCATTGATGGAAGAGATTACAGGATTTTGTCTCTGAATAATTTTACAGCAAGAGCTGAAAATTACTTCAAGTTGGTGAGACTGGGTAGAGAAGATGATGTGATATTTACTGCAGCAGAAAATGGACTTAGCTAAGCAAGTTTTAGGGATGAAACTTGAGTGTGGTTTGCCTATAATTGATTGAGATGATGCAATGCCATTCAACATGAAGTGCTGAAGATGCACTAAGAGATAAAACCATGATGATCTTATTTCTGAAATAACTTTCAGAACTATGGTATTTGAAATTCCTCTATTCTACTTTAACAAATAATGAAAGTTCTTTTTCTTTGAAAAGATGATAGATTCCATTTGCTCTGCCAGAAAAAAAAAAGTCTTCATGGATTAGAAAACATTTTTATCTCAGTATTTCTTCTGGAGCATATGCTGGGAATTGTTCATGCAAAGTTTAGTGTGAGGAGGTAAGATAGAACTCCTTATTCACTTAAGAGGAAAGCATTTCAGTCACATATTTATATACAGACACAAGTTGGATTTTTTTTTCAGTGTTAGTTTGCAAAGATGAGTGTACTTAAAACTGAGAAATTTCTCTTGAAGAACTGCTTGAATGCCTACAGGGAGAGGGAAGTTATCCAATGTGACAGGCTGGTGAGCTGGAAAGGGTCCAAAGAGCTGCTTCACAGCACCAAATTTCAGTGCTCTTCCTTGGATAAATCTTATCAGTTGAAAAAATATTGCTAAGTACTTGATGTTTGTATCAAAGTGTGCATGCATTTCACACTTTAGATTATTGTAGGTTTATATTCAGGCTTCATAAAACGTTAACAGAGCTATATGTAGATCTGTAGGTAACCTGTGCACAGGCAGGTTTGCGCCTTGGGCTGCTTTGCAGGCCTCAGCACTTGGTTAGAGACAGATTAGTTCATTAAAATGACCTTTTGAACTTTCTCTTTGGTTGTCAATTATATTGACTATGCCTGTTAAACAGCGAAACCTACTATTTTTTTCCCAAGTAGCAAACTGAAAAGCTGTATTTTCATGGTTCCTGTGTGACAGGTTGCCACTGCCCAGCACCTTTCTCCTGCTGAGACACTGCTGCAAGGAAACCATTTAAAACCAGTACAAAGTGCTTGCTAAAGACAGTGACTTCAACACTGACGTTGTTTTCATCATTACAGTATTTATTCCATTGTGAAAAACAAGTTCTGAGTGTACTTGCTGCAGCCCCTCAGCTTTCAGTTGGTTTCTGGGGTTTTATCCCTATAGATTTCTCACTTCAGAACAAGAATGACATGGCAAAGCTGCATCCAGAAGTGTTTAGCAGTCTGCTGTGCTGCAGCTGTGTGGAACTGTGTGTTCACTCACTGCTCTTTAGGATCTCCAGAAGTTTTTTTGCCACTTCAGTATGTGGGAGTTTCAGTAAATGTAAGGAGTCAACTGTTACTCTCACTTGTGTCACAAACCTGAGTATTTGGGGAAGAAGAGAGAGAAGAAACCATGCCCAGCTCTCAGTGAAATACATTATCCCATGGCTTCTGTTCCCTGTGGAAGTGCTGGGGCCTGGGTGGGAATATTGGGCCAGCCCTCATTGAGGTAACAGGGCTGGAATTCAAAACTGCATCCTGAGGCTTTTTTACCTGTGCTCCTCCAGAGCAGTAAATGCCATCAGCAATGTGAGTAACTGGATATTTCATCCTCCAGAGATGTATTTTGTGTGCTCAGCTGAACACACCTGGCTCTGCCTCTGCCCGGATGCTGGATTTGAAAAATATTTTTGGTGTGAGGGAATTGAATTACGGCAGCTCAGACTGGGTTAGCAGCAACTGCCTGACAGTAAGTGCAGGGGAGACTGGAATTGTGCTTATTGGCTTTGGCAAGGTGTCTGCAGAGACTGACACTTCCCACAAGCTCCCAAATTCTGGCACAAAAAGCTGCAGGTGGAGGAGAAATATAGATTGGGATCCAACGAGCTGGGGACTCCTCTGAGAAAATCTCTGAGCAGTTATGGCTCTTTTCAAAGGAAGCTTTTCTCAGGTTTATCACTCTGCAGTGTGTCTGCTCAGTCACTCTGATGCCTTGGCACATCTCCTCTTTGAATGTTTGCAAAATGGAGCTGTGATATCATTGGTAATAAGGTTGATAGTTCAGGTTCTTGTGTGAGTTCTGTTCAGTCCTATCCTCAACCTGTCAGGAGACAGAATTATCCATTCTGGAGGGGGATTGGTGAGGACTAGAGCAAGAGAGAAAGCTCTGTTTATTTTGAGTATCTGCTATAAGTAATTTTATATCAAAATACACCAGCCTGCTGATGTTGGATAGTTCAGCCACATGTATTTTGAGAGGTTACAATTACATAGAAAAGAATTGTGTGATAAATCTTTGCATGTTTGTTCTCCTCTTCTGACTTTGCAGTTACAAAATAAACATTTCATATCATCAATAGTGAAGGCATTAAGGAAATTCAAAGTTCAGATTTATAAGACTTACAAGTATTTGGTAAGAACACAACTCTTGGCATCATGACTGTCTATTTAACAACTCAGTAGCTTTGTTTTGCAATAGAATAATGGGAAGGGACAACACGGGAATGTTTTACTTGTGTCTGCTCTGTTGTGCAATACTTCTCTTTAAATCCAGGAGAAAGGCAGCAGGTTCATTCTCTTTTATGAGCATTGTAAAGGCAGTTTTTAGAGTTGTGTTTTATTTCTGCTTCACCAACTTATCCATAATTCTCTGTGAATTTATTCTGTCAATTTATGCACCACTTCTGCCCTGTATATTTAAACAATCTGCAGCTTAATGTTGTTTGTGAGGTGCACAGATTATTATTATGCAGGGCAGGTGCCTTTAAATTTGAATAGTAGCATCATTATTGCCTGACTACCTTTTCCAAAGGTAGAGAGAACTTGCTTTTGAGAAGCCTTACTTTTTGTGAGGAGAGGATTTGAAAGAATCCCACTTCAGTTAATTATTTATAGCCTGAAAAATAACCTGGCCTTACAATTGCTCTCCAAGCTTTGCACCACTCCCCACGTGAGGAGCAGCAGCAAAATGAAAGTTTCTCTGCAGCTCATGCTTTGACAGACACACCCATTCTAAGTTAAAGCATTATTACCATGTATAGCATTATCTTATATTATTAAAATATTTATGGCTAGATACTGGTTTTTCTTCAAAGCAATAGAATAAAAATTCAGTCCCACTGGGCTAAGATAAACAACTGGGTAATTTGTTCTTCACATTTTATTCAAATAATATTCATTTATTTTTACTCTGTTTTTGCTGGTTACTGCTGTCTTGGGGCAGATTATGAAAGCTTAAATTGTCTCAGTACTGACAGGTACTGAGGAATGGTGGAATATGGAAGGTTCAAAAAAATGCCAAGCAACTTTTTCTCCTGTTATTTAAAAGAAAATGTGTGTTTCTTCTTAATCCAAAGCTTCTTTAGTTTCTCATGAAGTTGGAAACAATCTGAGTTACAAAGGGAACAGGCACTGTATGAACTCAAATGCCCCAATGATTGAAGGCCTTAGGTGACATGTTAAAAAAACCTTAAAATAAAAGGATGAATTTACAATTTTTCTATCAACCTTGTAACTAATTGTGTCTCTATAGTCAGCTCTTAATCTTGATAATATTTGTTATTTTTTAATATTCAAGAAATATTAATGTGAATAATTCCTTAAATCTACAAATTCTCCATGTGGAGAAATTGAGACTCTGTAGTTTGAGGTTATTTTTGGAGAAGCCACAATGCCCCCAAGTTAAGGGCTGAGATTCAGAAGCTGGGGGTCTTTGGCACAGAGGTAACTCCTGTAGAAACAGAGGATGAGGGAAATTCTGTGAAACTGTGGGATCTTAGGAGGAGGAAATAGTGCATGCAGTGAGATAATAATGATGATATTTCAAAGGAATTCAATCCCATGGCAGAAAAAGTGAGATGATGACACTTCATTTTGTGTTGAGATCGGGGGAGAGAGTGATCTGGTAACACACTTAAGTGTCGCATAGATTTATTTATGTCCTGCTGGGCACATTTAGAATCATGGATCTTGTGTCTGGGCTGTCCTGGAACATGTCCAAAGAGCAAAGTGCAATCATGGCTTACAAAAATAAATCACAAAAGTGTAGATAAACATTTCACTCTCTACCTTGCTGAGTTTCTAAGATGGCACCACAGAGGGAGGGAGGCAACCCTTTGATGACCCACTGATGGTCACTAAGGGGAAGATGAACATCTCTGGACACTCCAAGGGCTCTGAACCTGCTGGAGAAATGAACACCTTCTCTGGGCAACACAAGCTCATGCCTCAGTGATATCAAAGGTAAAACAAAAGTCTGTTTGTTTCCTCACCTTTCCCATTCCAGATATTTCTCGATATTGGTACCTTGTAAATGATTCTATACCTTGTATAAATTCAAATTTTATTGTTTTAGCTTACAAAGTTATATTTAGATAGTCAGAGAAGTTAATAACTGATGATACATCTAATAAATCTGCAGTGTCCTGAGCTGTGTGGCACCTGCTTGTCCCTCAGGGTTGGGGTTTTTGTTATTCAGTCTTTACTGGGGCTGGCAGTTTGAAGAAGTCCAGAAGTTCTATTTGGGAACTGCAATCAGCCTAACTAAAAGGCTGCATGGAAATAAATATCTTCAAGAAATTTTTGTATGCTCAAATTATTTTTCCACAAGTGAGGGCAATTCATTTCAAAGAAGACAGGAGATAGAAGACATGCAGCATTCTGTACAAATTAATAGAAACTTCAGTTCCTCATATGTTTTGAAATATGTGAAGTCCTTTGAAAGTAATATGTAAGTTAATTGCATAAGCAGATGAATATTGGCTTAAACCCACTTTCCCTGTACTTTCTCATCCTCTTCTAAACATAAGAATGCAGAATGGCTCAAGTAATTGAGTATTTTACATGATTGTATCATCTCCAGTTGGAGAAGAAAAGAAGTCTCTGAAGTAGTTACATAACATGGAGTATGGCCTGCCCAGTCTCAGGAACAAAGATGACCTTTCTTCTTTTCTGTACCCCTGGGATGATCTCTCAGGGCCTGTTAGTGAAATATCAGCAATTTTACAGAAGTTCCTTCCTTCCTTCATTATTCCATATGATCACTGTGTTGCCTTAATGGCCCTGCAATGAAGTTATTTTCAGAAAACTGTATTTTTTTATTTTAAAGAATAATTTCAATGTAAAAGGTCTCCTTGGGAATAGCTTCAGGTTTAATTTGGATAAGTAGCAGTGTGATTCAGGCAAAATGCTGAAATGTAAATCTGTGTTATTATGCAGGCAAGTAAAACATGAAGCATATAGGTGTGGTTGTGTCTCACTTCAGACATGACTGGACATGCAGTTTTTCCAATGTTTTCCAGAAAAAGTTAAACAAGAAACCAAATTAGTACCTTGCCACAAAGCTGAGCCAGGCAGACAACCCAGAAGCTGTTAGAGAGGCTTGGGTTGAGGAGATCATATAATGTGTTAGCTGCATAAAATTAGGTGTGTGCTTCAGGTTTTTATTGGGTAGTTGGTTTGTTTGATTTGTAAAATTTAAAAAAAAAATAAACAAAAAACCCCCAAACCAACTAAATGCTTAAAAAAATAATTGATAGAACCCACAGAGATATTGCCATGTGTAATCTGTCAAGATTGCTTCGTTATTCCCCTAAGTCCAGAGAAAGAGTTATGAGGCAGCAATGTCTAACTGGCAGCCTGAGGGCATGTGTATCCTTGTATAACAGGAATCGACCTAGTTCAGGGGGAACATCCTTTCCTTTTCTGAAAAAACAAGTTTCATATGTTGATAGAGATGTTTGTAATCCTGGTGTCACTTGTTTTGTGAGGAGCTTCCAGAAAATCCCAGCATTCTCAGAGCTATTTCTGTTGCAATAATTAAGATTTCTGTTAGCAGACTAGCAAGGCTTTTTTTCATGGCCTTTGCACGTCCCCAGGATGTCCCACAGGTTTGCACATCAGGCTGTTTGCCCCCTTAGCTTCTTTGGGAGCCCTGGTGTGCCCAAAGCTGTGGGGACACCACGGACTTGGAGCCAGCAGCAGGGAAATCATCTGAACAACGGCCACATTTGGGTTTTTCCAGCTGCTGGCAGTGTCTGGCCAGCCCAAACCCCTCTGCCAGCCCATGCCCACATCCTGCACACTGATATTCCCCTTTGCCACCACAGAACCTGCTCCCCACACGCTGCTGTGAAATCCTGCACGGTGTTCTTCAATCCAGCAGAGTGCAAGTTCCTTTTTCTGTCTTCTCCCAAATCCCTGGGCCCACATTACTGGTTTCCTGTTTTCATGCTTGGATGCTCTGTTCCTCCAGAGCATCTGTGCCTTGAGCTGCACAACCTGCTAGGGCTGACCTAATGTCCTGGAACTCTCTAATTGCAGCACAGGCAGGCAGACGTTTGTGATGATCTGGGAGGGGTAAGGGAGCTCCACTACTGTTCCTGTGTTTCAAATTTCCTCCTTCTCTACTGCCTTATTCATTCAGAATCAACATATGAAAGATATTAGCTCTCCTCTTGTTTGGTTGTAACCTTTTTTTTTTTAAATATATATCAATGATTTGTAATAGTTTGCTAAATATTCCTAAAATATTCCTAAAATATTTTAATATTTGTTGTATTTAACGGTCTTGGAGATCAAGACCTTGTACCAAGAGATCAAAGATACTTTTACCTTATGTGACTACAGTGCCATTTGAAAAAAGACAAATGGCCTTAATCTCGTACTAAATGCTTTATTTTCATATTTTCTAAATACAAGAAGGACTTCTTTTTTTTTTAAGGAAAATACTTAAGAAAAAAATACTCTCCATTACTGAATTCCTGACACTGAACTCTGCAGTCTAGGAAACCTTGTTTTATGATATAAAATATTAGCAGCTTCCTTTAAAACAAAAACTGAGCAGAACGAGTTACTTTTTTCTTCTTCTTCTTCTTAATGACCATGGCTTTAAAACTGATAGTAATCTAAATGGAAAATTTGATTCCAGTCCCTCCAGCTTCCCAAACTCTTGCCTTGATATTATAATGTTGCAGCCATAGTTGGGAGAGTCTTTGACCAGGAACCACATGAGACATTACCAGATCCAGGTCTGGGATGGAACATTCAGCTCAATGGCTTTATGTTAACTAATATGGGAAAAGAAAACATTATTGTTTATAAAACATACCAGAATTATGTTTGAGATAGGAGAAATCTCTTCAAATGTCTTGGAAGTTCTTGTGACTGTGTGATGGTTCAGCATCTACCAAATGCCAGGTTTGTCCCTCAGCTCTATAGAACTAAAAAGACAGAAAATTACCTGCTTCACCTCTGGTGGCATTTCAGGGCAGGACTGGCACAGAGATGACACTACTGACCGTGATCTAAGGAGCTTTTATGAACAGCCTCAGCAGCACAGTCCTGAAACTGCTGTTAAACCCAACAGCACTAATACAGAAAATAGAGTGGAGGTGGAGGTTGTAATGGTTCTAATCATCACCTTTTCTCTGTGTGTGTTGTTAGATATGTTCTGATGCTCCCACACATCCTGTATTGCAGTGACTAACCACAAAAATAAGAGACTATAAGACTGCTCAGGTGATGCAAACTCTCAATATCAGAGGCATAACAAATTATATTGCTCTGGCACTCTCATTGATCAAGTTTGCTTTTATATGTGTGTGGTTGTGCTTTTGTTTGTTTCCTGCTAGGATTGCAATTCCCTGACATGTATCTACACTCATTATTTCTGTTTGCTCTGTCCAGGAGAAGGTGTTGGCACCTTGGCTTCTTAGCAAGACCATCTATTTGAATTAAATCCTAGCTAGAGATGAGGAAAAACAAATCTCTGCAAATAGCCTTGAATATTTTGGCAGTAAAGCAGCACAAAGAAGTGTCCTTTTGGCACAGAGTCATCATCCTCAGAAGGAGTTCAGACAGGCAGATGATGTGGAATCACAGAATATTTTGATAATCATGTTTGGGAAATTGTTGACAACTGTTTTAAGCCCAGTTTGTGTTTGGGAAGACCTGTTGTAACACAGTACTGTTACACCAATACTCATTCATTTTTCTGAGGATGGTTTATGTTTGGGGTTTTTTGGGGAGCAAGTTTTAATTTCAGAATAAGGATATAATTTTTTGTCAGAGGGATTTAATGCCAGGGGAGCAGAGGTGGCAGCTTTTACCATCCTGGTGCATTTTCCAAACAGCCAGAACAGCAGTTCAGTCTTGTCCCATTGTGGTTTTAGGATTCAGAGGCTCCTGGATTGCAGGGACTGAGCAGCCAAGGGACAGTCACACCTCTGATGGAGCCTAAGCCAGGGCACGCTGGAATTCTTCCCCTTTTACAGGCTTTTGATTTGTTTTTCTTTTTCTCATCTTAAAAAATGGAAGAAAAACCAAGAGCTAAAATAATCCCTGATTTAGTTATTCAAAGAAATTTCAACTCTCATCTTTATTCTACTTTTATTGTAAGTACATAATGAATCCAGCTCTTGGGCTGGTGCTAAGTTATTAAAGGAGTGTTCCTTATTCTGCCAGAGCCCAGCGAAAATGTTTTAGAATCTCCCTAAAAAATACAGATCACCATATGCACAAATAATTGATGCAGACAATGCTATTTGGAAAATTTCCATCTTTATATTATTAGAGTATCAAAAATCTCTGTTTGTTACATTATAATTGAAATTCAATCAGCTGGGACATAAGTGACATCCCCTGAAGAGACCCACACCTGAGGAGGATGAATAATTGGCTGTAGGTTGTGGATTGTAGGTTGTGTCCATTGGCAGGACATTCTGTAATTTTTGGAGTTTTATCCTCTCATCTTCATATATATGTTTCCACAGGGTTTTCTTTCATGGAGAATTCCCTATGCTTTCCATTAAGCAACCTATCCAAGATCCAGTATGAAAAGCTCCCTTTAGCAAGATGGTGGGTTTTGCTATGAATTTTTGGTTTAGCCCTCTGCTAACTCTGCTAACCAGACTCCAAGATTTTTTTTCAAGCTTAAAAGTGGAGCCCACTGTTACAAAACAGTTAAAAACTTAATAAAATCCCCTACTGGATATCATTTAAATACGAAAAATATTTCAGATGCAAATTAGAACTGTTCTAACAGTTGCTAGTTGCTATTAATCAATCCTAAAGAAACAGTGTGGGTAGATTGGTTAGTGTAATGGACATAACATAATTTGTTGGAAAATTATTTTTATTGGGCCCTCTTTTCTCCATAAGATCAATTTAAAAGTAAGAAGGAAGTTTCTGGAGTGAAATGACTTTCAACAGTTTTAAGCAGAACTGTTGTGATAAGATTTTGTTTTAGCCACTCACAAATGTATTTTATTAGTCTCATCTCTGATCAAGTAGTTGAAATTTAATTTCATTTTTCTGTCTTCAGTAAGTGCAGCTGAAAAAGGACAAAATCAAATAGAGTGATATAGTTCTGGGAATACAGGAGGTGGCTCTGTTTCATTTTAAGGAAGTGAATCATCATCCAAGACATTCGTCTTCACATTGTGTAAATTTAAAATACATGGCACAGCAATAAAAGATGTTACTGCACTTTGAAGAGCCTGGATTGCTCAGTTCTGCTCTTTTTGACCCCAGGGCTGCTCTGCCTCACAGCTGCTCTGTTCTCTGCAGCCTCCTGTTGCAGCCCTGGCTGGGTTGGTTCCTGCTGTTGTGTTGCTCCTCAGGGCAGGGAACTCCTCCCCCAGCCCCTCAATCACTTCCTGCAAGTTCCCAGCTTGGTTTCCAGTGGAAATGGAAGAGATTGGCCAATTTTTATTGCAGTAAATAAACCATGGGTGGCATTTTTAATCTTATTCCTTGCCTGTACTTGGTGTGTAGCTCCACTGTTTCTCTGGAATGCTGAGTGCATCGTCTCTAACAATGGGATGAATGCACAGGAACACCAGGAGCACCAGCCATTCTCTGCCTGCTTGGCTGCCCAGCTGCCTGAGTGGCACCAGGGCAATGCAACAGCACCTGGAATAAGAAATGAGGGAAATGAGCAGCCTGACAGCCCTGGGACACTGGGGTGTCCCCATGACATCTCAGGTACCAGAGCAGGAAGGTCCTTCTGGCCTGCAGGACCAGGCTGGGCAGTGGCTCAGGTGGTTGTGGGGGGCAGTCAGTGGGATGCAGAGGAGGAGGGAAAAGCTGCACAGATCCCTGAAGGGGAAAGGATGGGAGATTTCAGCTGATAGAGCAGAGTGATCAGGAGTGTGGCAGCAGCGCTTAAGTCAGGAGGTGAAACAGCTCTTCTTCTTTATTTTCCTTTGAGAACTGTGCTCTGGACTAGTTCAGTTTCCAAGCAATAATTGCTCATTCCAGATCACAGCACCATAGAAGAATCACAGAATATTCTGGGTTGGAAGGACTCACAGGGATCATTGAGTTCATGTCTTTAGGGAATGGCCCATACAGGTATTAAACCCACAGTCTGGGCATTATCAGCACCATGCTCTGACCAGCTGAGCTCAACTCAGTGCCTTCTCACCTCATTGATTAATGTCATTCATAATTTATTTGTAAATATGCCTTGAAGATGAACACGAAGTTAATATTAGAGGAAAAGTAGTAAATTACACAACTGTGTTTGAACACAGATTTAAGCAGAAGTTAAATCAATTAGAGTGGAGTGTTCATATCAACCAGAGACAGTAGCAGAAACTCTGGAGTGGATTTAGGGCACAAAATCAGCCAAACAACAAAACCCAGCAGCAGAAAAAGCATTGCAGAGAATGAAAAATCTTCTTTTTTGGAATATTGCTGGAAAATCAGTACAAAATTAAAAATACACCTGTGTAAAAAAAACCAAAGATGGCAAAGGATATACTCCATGAAAATCAAGCTACTTTTATGACCTACCATGAACCATTACTTTATTGCTTTTTTCTATGTATGGAAAACTCTTGAATGAAATAATACTGAAATTGTTGTGTTTGTCTAACTTGTAACAAATCTTAAAATTGCACAGAGCAGCTGCTGTCACTCTCTCATTGTGTTACAAAATTGTTGTGTATTATTCTACCTGGTAGTCTGCTGCTTTTATAGTTGTACGTCCTTTTAGCTAAACCTTGTGAATGGAAAGAAAATGGTAGAACAAGCTAAAACAGCCCAGCATGTTTTCAGTCAGAAATCCAAGGCTGTCAGAAGCAGGGTGCTGTTCAGTCAGCTATAAAACACAAGGAGACAGAAGCAACGAACTGTACGAATGTATAAATGGAAAATTAAAACCTCACACCCACTAAGAGTAGATGAATGTTTCTGTAAATGAATTATTAGTACCACGTGCTCATTGGCAGGCTCCAAGCCTGGATGGATTGGGAGCTGTTCCCCATTTCACACGTGATGGATACTCGAGTTTGTCTCGAGGTTGTTGCATAGCAGCCTGTCCTAATGTTTATGTATTTGTGCCTTTCCAGCTCAAAACAGTACATTTTAGGGCTGCTCATGCATTGGCAGGGACATCTATTTCTGGAGAGAAACAGAACTACTGCATCAACAATTCCCTTGAAGTTCTGCTTATTTTTCCTTTCAGATTGCTATTGTTTAGTATTTGCATAATATGATCAAGATGTTTGTCTCAACCTCTACATATGCCACAGTTGTCAAAGTTTAATGGGGTTTTCTGAGGAACTGTGGCTTCAAGCTACTGTGGCTCTCACTGAGCATCTTCCATACTTGTTCTCATGTTGCTCTTTAGCTCATGACAAGGAACAACTGTGATGACTCAATCATTCTGTGAAGACAGTATTTTTGGAGACATTCTCAATACCAAACTTGTGGTACAACATAAATAGTGATGATTTTTAACACTTGATTAAAATAGTTGATTGGTTGGTTTTTCTTTAATTACACTCAAGATGACATGTTTATCACTTTTCCACCAGAAAGATGTTTGTACTTATTTCTGAAAAAAAAACAAAAACAAAACAAAAAAAACCACCAACCCAACCAAAACAGAACTCTTTGGCCCAATGAAATTCTTGGTCTCTCTCTTTATGTGCGTTATTTTTACAATTACTGTTTCTAACATGCAATGAATTTTGAAACTTCTGGCTTATTCTAAAAGGGAGTTCAGAATTAATCTAATCAATAAATGCTGCAAGTGCTGGGTTGTTTGATAAAGTTTCTTTGCCCCATAGGGAAAGCTGTGTGTTAATCAAACATGAACCATCATTGGTGGGGGGTCACAGGTTGTGGGGAGGGTGCAGAGCCCCCTTTACCTCACCCTGCTGGTGAGGGTGAGCAAAATGAGCATGTCCATGTGGTTTTGTGTTTACACTCAGGCTCTCTGTTGGTAAAGTGCTCTATTAATGAAGGTAAATGCTACTTAAGTGCCTACATTAAATAAATATCCCCCTGAGTCCTTCCAGCAGTGCATCTGCATGGGAATTGCCTACCCTGCAGCCACTGAAACCCTTCTACTTGAACAGATCAAAATGTAGCTTCATTCCATGTTATTTCTGTTGTTTTTCCAGTGCATTTGCCTCATCCTTGTGCTGCTGCTCTATTTGAAGTTACTACGGCAACCTGTCACCATCTGCTCTTATAAAGTGTGCAGGGCTTGTGTTGCTAGGTGTTGAAGTTTGTCATCTCACCCATATGATCCTGATGTTCCTCAGCTGTTTCTGCCCCTGCACACGCTGCATCCACAACTAATGTGCACTTTTTCAGCAGTGCAAGAGGTTCCACGTCTTCCTGCTTGACCTCAGGGAGCCCTGTTTATTTTACAGAATAAGTCTGCAATTCCTTTTGATGTACTTTGTGTATACTCAACCAAAACAGCCTCTCTTTCACCTCACCCACTACTTTGCAATATTTATACTAAAGACAGCACTTTATTTCATTTATATATGATATTAATAAGGGGAGTTTTAAGTAGACAGAGAATCTGAATGTTTCCTGGACAATTTCTCCTCTGTTTTGTTTTCATTTTACCACCTATTTACTCGTGTTCCTGCTCCTGACAGCAGTGCAGTGTTCATACTATCAATTTCCCTATTTCTTTGCACTTTTTTTTTTTTTAATCTGACAGAAAATTGGATATTTTAAAAATACAGTATTCAGTGCTGTTTCTGTTTTGGGTTCTTTTATGTTCATAAGGAAATTAATGTATTGAAGTTGGGAAATATTTTATTAGATCTCCTTACAGTCATGCAGAGTTGTTTCTGGTTTTTTTTCTGTTCACATTGTCTCAGCAGTCAAGTGTTTACTTTGATACATTCATTTTTTATATATTTGACCTAGTTTAATTAATGTTTTCTGCTGTAATTCACAGGCTAAATCCTAATGAGCTTGAGCACAGCTAAAATGATTTGCTAGGATTCTACCTGAACTTCACTTTGTCTGCCACAACCTTTTTTATACCATTCAATCCCTATGTCCAGCGTTTGACCCAATGAATAAGTTTTTTAAGAGACTGTTGTGTGATTCTGAATTTCTTTTTCCCATCCTGTGAACACACAGGCTGTGTCCAGGCACAGGAGCTGCTCCTTATGCAGAACTTACTGTATTCACAGGCACTTCTGCTCTTTGCACACTCCAGTGAGAGGCACTTAAAGCCCAGGGGAGAATTTCAGTGAAGGCAGAGAGGCATTTGCAGGTTTGATCACAGCTGTGGAACTGTGTTATCCTCCAGCTCTGCCAGTGAGGGTGGCAGTGCTGGGGGTGCAGGGGCGCCTCAGGGATCTGAGGCTGCCTCTGAGAAGCCAATATTTATTGCTGCCATTTGGGGATTGGGAGGGAGGGGCAAGCTTTAAACCTATAAAGATGCTAGCAGATGATTTCTGATAGTTGAGATTGCTGGCAAGAAAATTATTAAAGATCAGACAGTATTTGTAATTCCCTGCTTTACAGTTACACGGAAAGGCTGAAGGAAGTTTTTGCAGCAAACCACCTTTACTGACACCTTTTTTATTATCATTCAGCCCAGCTGATGTGAATTTGACAGGTTTGATGCGAGGTCCTGGCCAGCAAGATGTGATCTTTGTTTATGGCTCTTTTCAAGGCATATCATCTGTTAATTTTAAAATCATCATACCCAGTCACTAAGGCGTTTGTGCTGTACCACAGTCACAGACATAGCTAGACGCATTTTTTGAAGTTGGTTTTGACAAAAGAAATAACCTTCTTAAAGTCTTTATGCCCTTAAGCATCGTGATACATCTATTCAATGCTTGTGAAGAAATGCTGCTCATTTCAAGCAGTGATTATTCAACTTGAGTCTAGAAAGGCATTCAGTGGTGAATGGTTAACTACTAAAAATACAAGCTGCTTTTCGTGTCAATTCTCTAACTTCTGCTGGTAATCTTTTTTCAAAATCAAGACATGAGAAGAAAACCCCCACACAATTTCAGCACCGAATCCTTTGCAATTCATTATTCCTTTCAGCTATGCATTTAACACCACAGCAAAGATTTGTCTGCTCCAGAACTGTAAAAGTGAAGTACTACTGCAGGAAATCCAGCATTTCTTTTAGAAGAGCTTCAGTACCCGAGAACACACGATTTCTTACCTGAAAGCTTTTGGTTTACCTGCAGAAAATGAGTCTTCTTAGCCTTAAAAAAGTAGGCAAGGCTCCCACTGGCACTGAGGTTACTCCAAAAGAAGGTACGATAGGTCCTTTAGGTTGTAATTTCACTCTTTGTATGCAAGAAGTGTGCTGGGTCTGCTCACGGAGGAATAAATAAATAAAGCCCCAGCAGCACGAAGCGAGGAGCAGCTGGTGGAGGGAAGTACAAGACCTCTAGTGGTGACAGGCAGCAGCTGAGGCAGGGACACAGCCACAGGCAGGGGCACAAGCCACAGCCTGGGAAGGGCACGGCCACAGGCAGGGACACAGCCACAGGCAGAGCTGCTCCCTGCCCTGGATTGGGGACAAAATGGTTGGGAGCCACTCTGATGTAACAGCGGGACAGAGCGAGCCCGAGTGACACGGAGCATCCGAGTGACACCGAGCATCCCAGTGACACCGAGCATCCGAGTGACACTGAGCATCCCCAGCAGCACCTGCACACCCAGGGCTGGGCACTCCTCAAACCAGGGCACAGAAAGGATTCAAGGAAATCCAGAAAATGATTTTGCGAGCTCACCGATTTTGTTGTTAAAATAAAATCAAAGCCTTGGAAGCGGGCTCGTTTTCAAACGGAGCGTTAAAACTTCAGCAAATTAAAAGGAATCAACAAAGGGGAATCTTCACGGTCTTAAAGGAAAACTGCAAATCGTTGAACTCACTTTTTATTGCTTGGGAAACAAACGTCTTTGTTGCTTTTAGTAACTTACAGTGAAAACTCACAGATACAATAGATAATAGAAAAACCATAGATACAACAAGATACAATCATGTATCTTTCAGCATTTTGACTTTAGGAACTGAGAAAGACTAAATACTTCCTTTTGAGGAAGTTTGAAAGAAGTTTCAAGATATGAAGGTCACAATATTCTATAGAAGTTTAAGAGTTCTCTAATAGCTGCTTAAACACCTGCAGAATACAAAAAAATGGCATTTCTTGCACTATTTCTTCCTGTGAATAACAGAATTATTAGAAATTTTTGATTCTAATGTATTTTCTTCCCATAAATTCCTAATAGAAGAATCCTAGGGAACATCACATGCCTTTTAGGAGTCTTAATGTGATACTGAGTTGTACTTTATATAAGAAGTTTTCTTGTCACATTGTGTGTTTCCATGTGGTTTCTCATTAATGATGCAGCTTTCTCCCAAGATCCTGTCCCTTGCCAAAACAGCTTTTGAATAATCCTTTTGGAGTTTTTAGTTTGTTTCTTTCATCTGGGCTCGCAAGAGCTTGAATATTATTTATTTTTACATTCATAAAGGGATTTTTCAGGCGTTTCACATGCTTCAACTTTAGAAAGAGTACAGTCCAATGTGTCAAGTGATCCACGTGTGTTGATTCTGCCTGGTTTGCTTTCAGAGTCATTTTGTGGCGTGCATGACAGCAATCCTGAACCAGATGAACGACCAGCATTATTCAGTGTACATTGAAACCTTCCAGACAAGTTCAGAACTAGTGGTGAGTACTAAGTGATGGTGGAGTTGATAGTGTTTGATTTCTTGTGAGAAATCAGTAGATTTTTTTTTTTTTGAGTTTCTTATCTGATTCTTCCTAGAATGAATTCTGTTGCTGTTTGGTTTTGCCTGTGTATTACTGCCCTGCCTCTCTCTTCTAATGGTAGCACTGGACAACACTGTAATCAGAAATTTGGACAGAAACAAATTTCTCTGTTGATCCTGGCACCAAGGTGGTGATGTAATGATCCAGAATAAGTAATGGGACCTTTGTGCTGCACTCTTTTGAGGAAGAGGAAAAGCAAAAGTGTAAACCCACAACAAAACAATAGCAAAACTTATCCTCAACTAGTTGAATATTCCCTCCCCACTTCACACATGGTGATCCATTTCCATTTTCATTTTCACTATTGAATCTACTCCTGGTGCAAATAACATTGTAAGCTAAATGCAATAAAATGGCCTATTCTTGTAGTGCATCCTTCTATTGCAATTGTTTCTGTCAGAATTTCTGGTACCAGAAGGTTTTCATAGTCCTATGTGTGTCCTTTGACATTCCTGGTGTAGCTGTCAGGTAAAGGCAGGGCAGTGGCACAGGTTTGGATTACATCTACAGTTAGTCCCTGGAGGCAATATCTGCACTTGTCAAGAACTGATCACTTTCTCTCCTTTCTTAAAGTCAGAGTGCTGCCATAACTGAAATTTTAAATATGGACTAAATGGACAAAAAATTTAAAAATCCTGTATTTTTCAAACCTGTTCATTCTTATGCATAGTGAGATTAATTAATAAAAAATATCAAACTTAACTCAGAAGTAAAGTACTACAATTTTTTCTTTCCATTCATTTATGCCTTCTATTTTTCAAAGACTCCTGTATAATGACTGATGTAATGGATTTAGCTTCCATTTGGAATCTTTGCTGTCCTACAGGACTTTGGCTCCAATCTCAGATTTACTGGTATCATCAGGAGTTCTTCTCTTGACTCCACTGAGAGCAAAGTGGAACCCCCACCTTGGCTCCTTAACCCCACAGAAACCCTTCCAAGAGGAGGTTACACAGCCCCAGCCTGACTGCCTTTTGTTCTTCCAGGACTTCTTGATGGAAACTTTCATCATGTTCAAGGATCTCATTGGCAAGAACGTTTATCCCTCGGACTGGATGGCCATGAGCATGGTGCAGAACAGGTGAGGAGGGGAGCAGGACAGTGTCCTGTGCTCTGTGCTTGTGGAGACTGCTTCACACCCTACAAATCAGTGTTCAGTGCACTCTGGGATTACTTTATTATTCCAGTCTGGGGAAGGTCATCTGAAACAATCCATTAAAGAGCTCATTGCCTGTGCTTTAGGTCCACTTAAAATGGAAAGGGAAAATTGCTTACCTTTTAAATTTATTTGGATGTTACCTTTACTGCTGAACTTTATCCTGGCTTCTTGTTTTCAAAGGAACACTTTGAGTTTAGATGCTGGATTGTGTTATGAAGTGAATACACTTTTAAAGCAAGACTTCTGTTGACAGTCACCTGTACTATATTTATTTTAGTTTTATGGAGATGGTGGTAACTCTGAGTTTTCTATAAGTTGCATAGGGACAGATCTAAGAGTTAAGTGTCAAAAGTGCATAGGTTGGAATGAATTTAGTCCACAGATGCTGTTCATTTGAAATGTCACAGTTACAAAATTCTTCCACTTTTAAAAAGAGAGGACTGAGGATACTCAGTAAAGTTGATTGTCTCCTGAGAATGTTTTTTTTTTTGGAAAAGATTTAGAGGAAAATATTTATCAATTTATCAAGATTTATCAATATTTTGTGATATCAGATATCGATATTGAATACATTTTAATCTAGGATTTGAATGGAATTATGTTAAATGAAAAAGTTGTTTGGAGCTTTTTTGCATTCTGCGATTAAAAGTGAAGATAATGTTCTAGTGGGTAGTGATGGTTCTTGTGAAGTTTCCAAACCTCACTGTATCACTCATGGACATTAATGACCATGCAGAGGGATCCCTGACCCCTCTTCTGAGGTGGGCAGGTACAGATGTGTCAATTCAGGTCATATTTTGTACATTACAGGAGTTTCATCCCTCTTGGTTTTCTGCCTGAGCCAGTCTTTGGCCTCTCCGGTGAAATCTAACTCCTTGCACATTATGTTGCTGCTGCTGTGATTACAATTAGCTTTGATGTAGCAATAGTCACCCTAAAAAATAACAATTTAGTACTAAACTACCTACAGTCATCTGCACATGTCAGCACATCAAACCTTTCACATGTAGAACTGTTTGTCTTATCTAGAAAAGGCTGTTGACACTTGGATCATCCACAAGTGTAGGATTATTTTATTCTGTGAGGGTGGGAAGTGTCTGTCCTTGGTCAAAGAATGTCTTTGGGGCTTCGGGCTTCACCTGGTGGTGTCTGTGTTACATCAGGTCCTGACAGTAAAAATTGCTTTGGGGGACTGTGTGTGTGTTCATTTGCCTCCTAATGACTCTGAACTCTGTGGACAAGTTGTTCCAGGCAGGTTTTGTGGCTCTAAGCTTTATCCTGTGTAAAGAAATAAGTCAGCATTAAAAAAAATACTGTTTAGAGGCTATTTAATAGTTCTGCTGTAAACACATTGCTTCCCTAAAATAACTTGGCGCTGTTTATACTCCTTGATTATATTGCTGTTCTCTGGAATGCATAAGGAAATGAGTTATTGATCTTATTTTATGTCTTAATTTTATGTTATTATCAACAACTGAGAGGGAGGATTTTTATCAGTCTTTATAGAAATTTGGTTTTGTTTTTTTCTATGTTCGGGTTTTGGAGTGGTTTTTTGAGGGAATGAATGTTCTACAAAATAAATTGAAGACTAATTCAGTTTTTTAGATTTGTCTCATTAACATTCTTTACCACAAACCAGAGAAGTAGCAGAGAAAAAGTCACAGGGGATCAGGCTTAGGTCTCTTATAATAACACTGGGAGAAGAAAAGACAGTTAAAACAAAACCCCAACAAACCAAACAGGAGAAATATCAGCACAGTGCAAGTTTTGCATTCTCCATTCCCCTGTTGTGTACACGAGGCTCATGCTGGCGTTTTACTCCCTGGAGGAGGTGTTTGCCTCGAGTCTCCCCTTTCTGCATTTGCAAAGAGCTTGGTGAGGGCTGTGGGGCACATCTGTGGTGTCACCTGGGCAGTGGCAGGGTGGCACTTGTGCCCTCAGGGTGTGCAGCACAGGCTTCCCTGCACGACCCTGGTGTTTTGTGGCTTGCAAGGGAAGTGGGAATTGGAGGAGTTTTGCTGTAGGAAGGGCTGCAGCACCGAGATGTGAAATCAGTCCATTTACAGAGAGCAGGGGAGAGAGAAGAGCATCACCAGCACTGCAGGCCTGCTCCTGTTTGCTGAGCAGGACACCCCAATTCCTGTTACCTGGAAGTGCAAACAGGCAGGGCCTGAATGATATCAGGGATATTTGAGCTAAAAGTTTGATATAGATGGGGGCACACAATGAGAGAATGGCTTCTTACAGGGTCCAAAGGAAGGGAGAATGGGCACATTCCAGTCCAGGAGAAATCCTGGTGGGTGAGTTGAAAGAGCTGGAGTAGAAGCTCAACTGACTAAACTTACTTATCCAGCTTGGCCTGTATCAGGGTGAAATGATTTAACTGAAATTACTTTAAATCACTAGGATAAACAATGTGCTCTTTGCTTCCCAGGCATGCTCATCCCAAAGCACTTTTGAGGGAGGCAGAGGCTGTGTGTGACAGGCAGTTTTCAATGAGTAGCAGAGAATGAAAAGGGGGAATGAAATCATGAAATAATAAAATACCTTTTCTTTTCCCTGTTTTTCTCCCCCTTCCATTAGCAGCAAGATGGAAAGAACTTTTTTTATGGCATGCTAGATAGGGCAGAACACTTTGGGAAACAGTAACATCATCATTGAGGTCGTGAGGATATAATATCTGAGTTGCTTTTATGATCCTCCATGGTGGATTTAATTAACTTTTGTTCTAATTAAAGTTGCTTACTGCGTTCTTCTTATTAGTTACTACTGCTTGTATGTGCACTTTATTCCACTCATGACACTTAGATATTGGCTATTAACTTATTAAAAGCAGTAATTCCTAAGTACATGGCGTTTGTGGGGAAATGCTCAGCTGGTTTAGGTAATACCATACAGTCTGTTTATCTTTCAGCTGTTCATAATTTTAATTTAGAGAGGGATATAATTTCTACCAGGAAATTCATGTACTTTAGTGTCAACATGAAGTGCATGGGGAGTGAGATTCGCTGAGTAAAAGGAACAGTTAGCAGGGTTAGCAACCACAGGGAAAGTGTTCACATCCCTTCCCTTGTCCTCTGGGCTGTGGAATGGTAATTCCTCACAGGGAGGCTGAAAGTATTTGATCTGATCATAATTAGTACCTAGGATCAGTTTGGTTGGTGTCCAAAGTGGCTTAGTGAGCACTTGGACTGTTTGCATGTCCATTTGGGTTGGGTTTTGAACCTCTTTTTGCCCACACTATTTTGAGGTATTTAAAAGAAGTGGAAACAGGGTTTCACCACCACATTTCAAGGTCAGATCCTACTCACTGAAAAAACTCCTGCGAGATAACACTGTAGGGTGTTTTCTAATGCCAGTAGTTCAGCTTTTTCTAAAATATGTTTTCATTACCTGTGTATCTGAGTGTTTTCAGACACCTGTCAGAGTCAAATCTTCCCCAGTGCTTTTCAAGTCTAACTTGAAAGGTTTAGCACTGCAAGTATTTGGCAAAAGAGCTGGAATTGTTGTCAATTTTCTTTCATTATACATACTAAAAATAGCTGCTTGCTTGCTGATGAACTGCTCTGTAACACCCTCCAGACGTGGTTCTCATGGAGCTCACACTTGGAGCACTGTTATTAATGCAGCCAAAGCTCAGTGTGCCTTCAAATCAGTGTCACCTGCAGCCCCAGGCACCTCAGCACTTCTCAGCCTGCCAGGCCTGGGAGTCCTCTCACTTCTCCTGGCCCTGGGAGGGAGGCAGAGGAAATTCCCCTTTGGTGCCCAGCAAGAGATGCTGGGTCTGCTGCTCAAGAGAGGACAGCAGGGATTCCAGGCCTGGGTTTTGTTGGGGTTTTTTTTTGTGTGTTTCTTTTCATACATCACCAGAGAATGGCTCCGTGGCACCTGGAAACTTGTTTTCCACATAGATATTCATGGTCCTGAACACAACCTTGGAATAAGTGTTCAAGGCCAGGTTGGACAGGGCTTGGAGCAACCTGTCCCAAAGGAAGGTGTCCCTGCCCATGGCAGGGGGTGGAATGAAATGTGCTTTAACGTCCCTTCCAACCCAAACCACTCTGTGATTCAATGAACTCAGGCTGAAAGGGAGAAAAACCTGAAATTAATGAAAATATTTGAGCTGCTTCTCAGTCTTCCATTCATCTATTGATGGAAATAAAACTTACCATATTTAAAAACCAACCAACCAACCAAAAAACCCATCCCAACCCCCAAATGAATGGTTTAGGTTAGTTTTACCCTGAAAGCTGATTCATTTATGTAACTAAGGTTGGATGACGGTGTTGTGGTTTATTTTGTGCAAATAAGGCAGAATTTAGAAGGCTGATCTGCTGCATACAAGTAACTCTTTTCTTTGATCTTGTTTTCCTCTGCAATTTTTGACTGATTTAAACATCCTCTTATAGAAATGCTGTTGTTTTTATAAGGGCTTGAATTTTCAGGGGAGCAGAATATATTTATACACAAGCTTATGGCACATTGCAGAACTTTGTAATTTTAATGTATGAAAAAAAATTTTTAGCAACAAGTATAAATGTCTAACAAAAATATTCTTTTATGCACGGTTGCATAAAAGGGTAAATAAGGTATTATAACAAATGCAAACAAATGTTACTGTTTAGTCATTGATTTAATGGTGTACAGTGATAGGATGTGTCCTTGGACAGTTTGGCTTTGTTTTGAGACTAAAAATGTCCTTGTTGAAATGCAGTTTCCCTGTTATAAAGTTCCTTTCAGAGGGAAATTTATTTCTTTATTGTTTCCCATGGTGGGGTATTTGGTACATAATGTGTTATCAAATTTGTATCTCCTGCCCATTAAATCCAGATTCTTCTGTTTCCTCATTGTCTTTCTCAGTATCTACAAAAGTCAGTGTTTGTAATCAGGGAAATGACAAAAAATAGTCCTGAGGCAGTGGGGTCAGGCAGGTGAGAGCAGAGGGGATGCTTTCCCTGGGGCTGTGCTTTGCTCCCAGGGAGAATTTCACTTCTCCAGTGTGAAAGTCCTGCACTTCTCCTGTGCTGGCAGCTCCCAGCCTGGCACAAAGAGTCACTTCCCTCTGCCTGTGCCAGTGTCACCCTGCCTTGCCATCACCTGCACCCTCCTAGCACAAGGATGGTTATTCTGCACTGACTCTGCCTGTTGCTGGTTGTTATCTGTGCTGTGGGATTGTCTCCTTACCAGGAATCCAAACACCCCCTTGTGTGGTGGCTGCAGCAGATAATCTGCCCAGAGAGGGAGGCAGCTGCCCACCGTGGGCATGGCACAGTTAAAGCCTGCTAGGTTTTAACTGCAGTCATTTATTCAATCTTTTATCTCAAATGCAGAGAGAAAATGTGCAGGGAGATGTGATTCCCACTCCCACTGCAGTGTCTCATCTTTCCTGCTATCAGCTGCTGGGATGCTCACACTCCCAGACTAAGAGAAAAGTCCTCAGTGGGGAGAACAACTCAACACACACACACAAAAAAATCTTGGTAATTTGATGTTCTCAGGAAGTCAGTGAGATAAACTGTTACTTTCCTAGATACAACTTTGATTTGCAGATAGAAAGCCCTAAGGTTCTTTGCAATGTGGCCTGTTATAAAATGTTTTCAAGTATTTTAATTTTAATAAAACATCTGGGGATTAAGACAGCGAGGAGTATTTTCCCCTCTGTAGAAAAAGTGCAAATGAGTAAAAAACATTGACGAGATTCCCCACACAAACTGTTCTATGTCTCTACAGAAAAGACTAAAAATTCAATACTCATGATTTTCATTAGTTGTAAGTGCAATTGAGCAATCCTTCTGTGTTCCCCATTATGAGTAACTTTGACCCAACTTCATCTAATTAGAGATTCTGAGGAAATAAAATATATGCAATTTCTTTGTATTTAACATTATTTTGAACAGTTAATTTTCATATTTTTTTACAAGAAGCATCACAAAATAACCCTGCTGGTATATTATGTATTTGCTGCATAATCATCTCTTTTAAAATTCATGGTCTGCTGGTTCAATGCAACGAAAATCAGTGGAAGAATGGAGAAGTAATTTCATTATATCAATTCAAACTTCCTTCAAAAGTGAAGGCTGTGGGAGTTTATTAGTGTGTGACATCCTGACACAACCCTGTTAAGACATTACACTCATCTTTAAGAACAGGGTTTCAGCTTTGTGTCTGATTCCCATTCTTGATTAGCACTAAAGACAGCAAGTGATTGCTAATTTTTTCATTAATTCAGAATATTTCTACTATGCAAAAAATCGTCTGGAATGCACAGAAAAGCAAAGGAGACAGAAGTGAGAAGAAAGTCACAATATAAGCAAATTTACTGGAAGTAATGAAGTGCTGAAACCTCTCAAGCTGGTTTCCTTTGAGCCCATTCTGGCAGCTCTTTGTACACTTCATTTTCAAGCTATGAAATTCTTTAAAGCATTCAAAACATCCCATTTCCAGGAGTTTGGCATAAAATGTGCACCTAATATGCAGACTTGAAAATGGATTTTGGTTCCTAAATGAAAGCTACACAGTGTTTAAAGCATGTTTGGGGTAGATGCTGAAGGAAAAGCCACACACAAAGAACCTGTTGGCCAAGTCAAGGGTCTCACAAGGAAACTTGGCTTACCTGGCACAAAGCCACTGCACATTCCTGATTTCCTCTGGGAGTTCATTGTGCTGCTGTCAGAGTAACTCTGACACATCACTGTATGCAGTATTCTGGATGCTTGGCATAGCTGTTTAATGCAAGTTTTCAAATAATGCCAGGAAGGAAAAACACAATTTGTAATTGAGACCAGCCCCAGGGTTGTAGCTCAGGCAGGAGCAGCTGGGGCACAGCCATTTTGAAGCAGTTGCTTTCTGACCATGTGATTCAGTTACACTCTGGCTGTACATTGGAAAAGAATTTAGGAATATGGCAGTTGCTTTATCATTAGAATTCAATATGAATGTTCAAGAAATTATTCCTCAGTCTGTAGCGAAGCTGAGTTGACACAAAGGAGAAATAAGATGAAATTATTCTCCTTTCTTTGTGCCACTGGCCATATTTCCCCAGTTACCATGGAAGTGGATTTCTTCCCAACAGTTGGCATTATTGTGCTCTTCATAACTAGGTTTCATGTAGCCACAAGGTTTTTAAATATTGTTTCCCTCTTGCATTACCCTTCATTTCTAAATCAGTGATTGCCATGTTATTAGGAGATCATTTCTGCTGTTGCTTTGTGAAGATTTTTGGGATTTCACCTGGAGTAGCTGTGTGTTTCAGTCTCTCCTGTCGCACTGATTGCTTCTCTGCTCTCTCTGCTGTGCATTTTGTAACTTCCAGCATTAGTTTATTGTTATTCACTGTTCCAGTCCTTGACAATGACCAGCACTGGGGTTTGGGTCTGACCCATTCTTGGAATCTTCTCATTCTGGAATGTGCCTCCTCCTGCATGTTCTGCACACAACAAGGAAGAGAAAAGGTGATGGAAGCCCACAGGAGAATCATTTGACTTCAGCTGCTTTTCCCTTGTGTTTGCCTTATCTTACAATACCCATCAGGTGCCTTCTGCACAACATTTTATGAGGATGGTACTAAGAAGTTGATATAAATTATGTACGAGTATTATTTTGGCTCTGCTATTCCCTGTCCAGATCTCAAAGAATTGACATAATGGCCAATTATCCAAACTATCCAAACTCAGAAAACATCTTTAAAAATAATAGTCAGCACATCCTCCAGTTTGCAAGAACTTGCCTCATATTCCTCGTCTGTTCAAGTAGAGGATTCACTGATGAAAGTTCTGATTGATCAGTTTTGGGGATTACAAAAACACTGAAGTTAGTGTAACTCCTTCTGGCTTGAATTTTGGACCAAACTCTCCAAAGGAGAAGCACTTCAGGTTTGTGGGAAGGAGTTCTGTATTGTAAAAATTATCTGTGCCCTGACTGGCTTTTAGGTGTGACTTTAAAAAACCCATATATACCATCATTTTAATGGTTTCTTTGAATAATTTTTCCCAACAGAGGAAAACTCTTTTAAACTTTATTTTTCTGTGTCTGATTATCCAGTAGAAGTTGGTACTTGATTCATTTTTTCCACCTGTCATTACATCAGTGCAGTCATGGGGTGAGGAGCCACAGCAAGCAGGATTTGGACTGCTGCTCATAAATACCTGAGTGAATTCATTCAGCCTTCACCTCTGTTTCTGGGTTACTCATCTCAGAGTTGAAGCAGTGAACTCACAGATTTTAGAGTCATGTGAACCTGAAAAGACAATGAAGAGCATCTCACTGCAGTTGGGCACTGCTTTAAAAGAATTCAGCTGAAGAGTCTGAGGAAAGGTCTGTTCATTATTTTGGAAATGTTTCTAATGCTGGATCTGATTCATGCACCTTTCCCAAAATCATGTTGTGGACTCAGAAGTGTTCTTTGTTTGGAACAAGATGCAGAAAAAGGCCAGATTTTGCAAAGCCACCTAAGAACAGTCAATGTGAATTTAAGGTTTTGGTTGTCTGGAGGTTTTGGGGGGTGTTTATTTATTTTATTAAATCCTTTCTTTGTTTTATGTTGCAAGAAGCTGATGTAACAATTCTAACTAGCTTGCTAAAAATATCTTGGAGTTGCAGATCTGAATTTTTGGTTAATTACCTATTTACACTTCAAAAGCAAGGACAACATGCAGACCTATTTTACTGTTAGACAACATCATCATCTTCTGAGAAATAGCCTTGAAATCCTACTTTGATTAAGATGTTTATGAATACAGATTTCTTTCCTTGCTCCATCTCAATCCCTCTGTTTTATTTTGAGAGAGAATCAGCTTGAAATCAAATTTTCATCTTAGGGTGACATGAATTTTCAGTTTTTTTCTGTCTTAAATTATTTCTCTGTGTTACTTAAGGTGCTGTTATCCCCTGTTTAGAGCAGACAGCTAAGTGTGTGAAACTGAGCACAGTTGCACAGGTTTCTATTCTTTGGGCTTTCTTCCCAGCCAAAATTTTTAACAAATGCCTCTGACAATACAATAAAGTGAAGAGAAGCAGCAGGAAATTCAGAGAGAGAGAGAAAACAGGAGCAGTTGAACCATGGCAGTTTTGTTGCTGTCCTAAGCCAAAACTGTGAGTTTTAATACCCAGATTTAGCCCAGAGACTTTGAAGATCTTCCATAAATCTTCATGACCAAGAGTTTTATATGAGCTGTATTTTAGGGACATCAATCCTCATAAACTCAGGAAATATCTTTGACGTTATTGTGGGTAAAGGAATTTCAGCAATTTTAGATCACAATTATTTAAACTGATGAGAAATTAATTCTGTAGCAAGTGACCGTAGGAAAGTTATTTTTTCATTAAAATTAATTGAAAATGTGACAATTTAATCTAAGTCTTTAAAGATTAGTGTAAAATTATATTTTCTCCTTTTTTTAATCAGAATCTCACACTGTTTCACAAGTACCTGTTTATTTTCATACTTGTGGCTACTTAATTAATGCTCCATTTTGATGAAATTGGACACTGAGGCAGGACAGTGAAATCACTGAGGCATTGGCAGGAGCCAGGAATAGCATTGAAAGCATTGCCTAAGTGACTCCCAATGACAGGAATAGATACAACCTTTAGGCAAAATACAAATGCATGAAAATATTTGGGACTTGACAGCCTGGAAATATTGCATGCTCCCTGAAAATGTGTCATTCCAGTCTGTCAGATAGAAATATTTGTGAGAGTGAAAGGGATATTTACAGAAGACAGCTTACATATAATTATATTGTATAGAAACCTGTAAACATTTTTAATATTTTCTGTGATTTCTACTGGGCATTAAATACCTCAGTGTTTCTTAGGTGCCCTTGAGGTTTTCTATATGGCTAAAAGTAAACCACAAGTTCTTCACAAAAGTTTTTTTATTATACCCAGTAATATGTCCATATTAGGAAATAGATTTCCACTAAAATAAATTTCATGTGTGTTTAAGCTGTGATTATTTCTACTCTATCTTCCATGATATTTCTGTTTGAAGAGTGAAGTACTGAAAAGTGTGGGATTTTTCTATTGCAAGAAAAGTTATTAGCACCAGATTATACCAGAGTCTGCCTAAACTGGATATTTAGGTGATGTGTTTCACCATGGCATTGGAGCAGTGTGGAAATGCACAGAATGTGAGAATTGAAAAAGCCTCAAAAATGGAAGACACCCCCTCCTGCTCCAGCCAAAAACCCTTCAGTGAAGGGAAATACTCTCCCTGAGCAGCTGGAGCTCAAGAACTTGCTTATGTGAGCTGGCAAGAAATAAACTTTGTAAATCCAAGGGTCTAGAGCAATACAGAACTACAGAAAACTGAACACTGGAAAGGCCTTGACCTGAAATTCCTGTTCAGAAGAATAATGATGATGATGACAAAGAATAACCTGTCTTGATTCTGCCGAGCAGTGTGGGGTTTTGTGCTGCCTGAAATAAATCACTCTCCTAGAATCCCCTTTCTTTGCAGCATCTTAAGCTGTTTGTGTCAAGTATCAGGCAGCTTGAGGAGAGAAATGTCCCCATGTGAGTGGAGTGTTAGGGAGGGATGTGTTTATTTGCTTGTGGGCAGTGTGGGACAGCTTTCAGCAGGAATCACACTCAGGAGGTGATCACATAAAGGAGGCAAAGTCGGGAAATGGCAGTGGGGGCACAGGGCAGCCCTGTGAGTGTGCACAAGGTGTTCAGCAGAGCACTGACAGCCTGCGAGGGCAGCACGGAGCAAAATTACATTTCTTGAACTGGAGGAGATTTGATGCCACGTGGCTTGACACAAATCAGCTGGCAAGATTAGCTGAGCCAGTGCTGGAAGATGAGATCAGAGGATGCCCTGGAGCACGGGGAGGAAGCTGAGGTGAGTGTGTGGGATGATGCTGTGAGTGACACAGCACCGTCAGAAATCTCTTACCTCCCCCTGCCACAGCTCCTGCTGGTCACCTTCCCTCTGGTCCCCTTAACAAAAAGGACTTGGCAAGATGTGACACTGTGCATAATTACTGAATTTCCTTGTTCCCATCAGCAGCACAGGGGAATGTTACACGGATAAGAAGGAATTCTTGTTTAGGTTTTTGCAAAGAACATTTTCCTCCCAGAGAGCCTCACCCACAGGAAGGGATCTCACTCCAGCCACTGCTGTAATGAAGCAGGGAACTCCTTTGGGTGATTGCTCAGTGGCTGAGTGGGATTCCCTGTTGTAACCTTGCCAGAAGCTGAACTTTTGTTTACCTCCCTCATTAAGAAACTGAACTTAGTCCTTCTGATTCATCTTTTTCTTTGTGATGAGACTAAAACTCCTTTCCCTGACTGTTGTGTTTCCCCAGTGGCTCAGAGAGGGCTGCCAGGGGATCAGTGTAACAACAGCTTGTCGTGTTCTACCAGCCTCCAGTGACCAATGGCATTTAATTGTCCTCCCTTAGGTTCAGTCTTTGATGTGTCTGATCACTTCTGAGCCAGTATAAAATTCAGGCATTCACAGCATCCTGTAGCAATGAGCTGCAGGGTTGAGCAAGACTAACACAGAGCCTGGGTTTGCTCATTTGGCTGCACATCCTGGTTGTGTTCAGGGCTCTCTGATGCTTCCCTGGGAGCACTCACTCTCTCATCTCCACGGTGCTTTCAATTTGATAGATCCTGTGACCTCCCTCCTCTGTCACTGTGTCCCAGACTGACTGAGGATCATTTCTGTGTCACAATTATTTGCATGCTTTCTTCTCTCTTCTTTCTTTTCCTATTTGTTTGTCCTTTTGAGATGGGACACCAAAACACCACAGAGAATCCAGCACAAGGACACAGCATTCCTTTGACTGTAACATATGGATATCCTGTGTTTTCTTAATCTTTTGCTGATAATCCTAATTATTGCACTATTGCTTTCTCTGATGTTGCTAATCACTGAGATGGTGGGGATTTCTGAACCTGGATGTTGTACTAATAGATTTTTTCCCTGACTGGGAATATCCAGTTGACAGCCAATCATTATATTTGAACAATTAGGGATGGTTTTCCCTTGTGTTCACCTTTCTGTTTGCCCCTACAATGTTTTCCATAGAAATATTTCCACTTAATAGCTTTAAAAAAATTACCTATGAAGCAGAGGCAAATGATCACTTTCAGTCAATTTCCAATTTTGAAAACAACTGAATTATTAAAATAAACTCTATAAATATTTAAAGATACAATTGATTTTTGTTTTACGAATGATCCGTGCGGGGAAGTCAGACAAAGAAATTAGCTTTAGAAACATGACTTAATCATGCTGCATTAATCAAGAGCTTAAAGAGATGCTGCACTTCAGGCTGGAGGGGTAATGTTCATGCTCTTACTGTTGGAAGAAGTAACTCTAGTATATTTTGAGTGTGTATTTTCCTGTTTGGAATGGTTTTTATAATCCACCTGGGGAGGAATGTGGGCAGAGGTGTTGTCCTGCCGTCCCCACCTGTAAGAAAGCTGAAAAGCTGCACTTAATATCTTTGAAATGGCAGCTCCTCACTAATGGTGTGAGCACAGGAGCTGTCACACCCCGAGAGGAGGTGATGCCACCCCTGTGAATGATCTGGGTTTGGCAGAAGGTGACATTGGATTTGGAAGAATTGCTCTGTTTTCTCAGGAATGCAGCAGAGTGTGCAGCAGGGGAAACAAAATTCTATTGTCTGGCTTTTCCAGCAGAGGTGGAGAAACTTTTTGACAAGCGTGTAATTATTTTTATGGGTAACTCTGCAAATCCAGTGCCACTGTACAGAGCTGCTGTGCTCATGTGTGATGCTCCCAGTGTGTTCAGTGCCAAATGTGCTCCCACCAGTACCACACACAGTGGGGATTGACTGCCAGGGGTTACATTCATTTATCTGTATCACTGCTTTTTGTTTTTTAGGGTCTTCTTGAGAGCCATCAACAAATTTGCAGAGACAATGAACCAGAAATTTTTGGAGAACATGAATTTTGAAGTCCAAGTAAGTATTTAGGGTTTTTAGCTGAGCCAAGGCAGCATGTGCAGGTGTGGCAGAGCCCCTGCTGGGGAGTTGCCCCAGTGTCAGTATCAGTATCAGACTGATATTTACAGTGTCAGGGCTGTGGATTGGAGTGGGGCAGGATTGGACCATCCATGTGACATCAGAACTGGCCTTTGATTATTTATGATAAGGCACCCAACCAGGGTGTTTTCTTCTGTAACTCTGCTCAGGACTGGCAAGCAGAAAACTCTATTTCTTTCTTAGCCAGCCAAGGGAATTCAGAAAGTCAATCTCAGATGTAACACAGAGTCTTTACACTGTCAGTGTTACGGATGTAGGACAGAAAGAGCTTAACTTTGCTGATTCCCAGAGTGTTTAGCACTTAGAATTTATTTTTGACTTGTAGTCTTCACTGACAGGTCTATCTTCATCTATTTTTTTTATTAGTTCTTTCTGTAATATTTTAAAATTAAGATTAGTTGGGTTTTTTTTGTTTTTTCAGTACCATTCTCTGCAACTGAACTGTTCCATTATGCCTTTTACCATGTTTGGCTTTCTTTAGATAAAAATGAAAATATCTGTAGTTTTCACATTCATTAAATTGGTACTAAAATGTAAGTATACTTTTAGATTCAGGGTTTGTCACTAAGTGCTGCCTGATCATGGGGTGTGAAGTTATTCAGTTTTACCCTTTATGTAAATTTTGGGACTTTATATTTTATTGTTCATCTCACAGCTTTCAATCTGTTTTAAATTATTCCACTTGTGCTAAAATCTAGTTGGGAATTGGTTTCTTGGTCCTCAACACAAAACCCCTTGATCCCAAAGAGCTGCAGAGGAGCCACGTAAGTGTTACACAGGAAGAGTCTGAAAGACAGCAGTGAAAAGAAAAGTAAAAGATTCAAACTCAGTTACAGTGGCCCCAAGTAGGAAATGTAGAGCTTTTTCCTGCTTTATTTCATGAAAAAATGTTTTGCCTTCAAAAGGTGTGATTATACAAATGTATATATGTATGATGTTAATTAAGAGGTTTGAATCACAATGAAAGATGTTTCTTCCAATGAACTTAAAATGTATTTTTTTAGTAAATATCCCCGTTGGAAACTCTCAGGCCCTTGACATATTTGTGATATAATCTGTCTTAGGCTCTATCAGTTCATTAACAAGCAGCTTATAACCTGTTGTTTCTGTAGTACTTGATCACTTTTTACTGCACAATGTGTCAGTGATTTTTAAAAGCAGAATTTTTTGAAGGCCTGAAAGACATGACCATGTGCAGGATACCAAAACCACACAGACTATAAAGCCTGGATCAATCAATGTTTTATTAAGGTGTACACTGCCTTTTTCAGAGGTGAAAGCAGCAGTTTGATCTGGAGCCTTTATTTCAGCTCTTTCCTGTGGCAATCCTGTGCCTTCCAAAGCTTTATCAAACAAGCAGCGATGTTGTAGTTCAACACTGCACCTTGTAGTTCAAGGGGATGCATTAATGCTCTTTTATTCATGACTTGTCAAATATCTGGAGGCTGTAAGGTAAACAACGTTATAGTAAAGAAGTGGTGTCCTGTAAAGAATTGTGATACCCTTATAGTCTTCATAAGAGACTTTAAAGTACAAATCAAGGTGTTAATCTTACTTTTCTTTCATGAATTAAAGCTCTGCAGGCTTTCTAAGAATTCCCTAAATATATGTCTTTAAAAAATTGCTGCTGGTCTAATAAAGGTCTGAATAGTGCAAAGCACATTGTCTAATATCCTTAATTATAAATTTAAATTTGATTTCCCACAGTAAATTTTTTGTATTACTGTATCTTGGCTGCAAGCAAACCTGAGCAGTGCTTAACTCAAAGTAAATGAGAAACTCCTGTACTTTATAACACAGTTCACCTTACAGTATTACTGCTGTGTAGCTGTATTTCTATTTTTATTTACATTACTATAAAAAACTGAGAATAGGACAAAGAAACCTGCTTTTTCTATTTTGATTTGAGGGAAAATTTGGGAGAATGTCATTTTCCTGTTTGTTAAGAGCTGCAGCATGGTAATCACAGGGGCTGTTCATTGCCATCTGCAGCCCCAGGAGCAAAGGCAGCCCCACACATCCCAACCCTCAGGGGTGTTTGGGGCAGCTCCTCCTGCAGTGGGCTCAGGGAGCTGAATCTAAAAGTATACTTACATTTTAGTACCAATTTAATCACTCAAAGTGTTATTTAAAATAAAAAAAATGCCACACCTTTAGGTTCTGTGTAAACAAGTGCATGATTTTTGCTGTCTGCAGGATGGTGCTTTCAGATCAGATTATTAAGAGTTGAAGCAAAGTCTTAATTAAAAGAAAAATTTGAAAAGATATTTAAAGCACAGGGAAATAGATCTGAGGATTTTCACTTGGCTGAGTGGTTGCATGGCAGTAAATAGTAGACAACCAAAGCAAACAAAGCAAGTCAACTGTAAAGCAACTGAGCATCTAAGAAAGTGTGGTTTAAATCTAGAGAAATGCAATGAAAAAAATTTTTGCTACTCTGGTTGAGCTTGTTAAATGGAGAATAAAAAAGTTCTTGGCCTCTTTCTTGTTTGCAAACAAACTGCTTTTGTCATTTATGATGTGATTCAGGTAGAAGGGAAAGAGGTGTTACATTTAGGGCCTGGGAAAGGATGTGCTGTGTCTGATCAGGAGTGGGTCCAGTCCTTGAGTTTAGAACTCAGCATTGCCTTGAAGCCATAGGTTCAATGCTGGGGCTGTTGGATAGAGAAGAATCCCAAAGCCCTGCCCAGCACAGCAGTGAAGGGCTGTTCAGTTTCCTGCCTCAGCACTGCCATCACTCACATTCACCCTCCCATTCTGGTGGGGAGCCCTGCCCTGGCCCCAGAGCTCTGCCACCGAGGTTGTCATCCAAGGGCCACAGTGGGCTTGGGAATCTTTGGTCTTGGAGGTAAAAAACTCATCTGATATCTGAGGATTTGTGCCTGCTGGGTGAGGGGGTGGTTTTCCTTGGTTTGGGTTTTTTTCTGGGTTTGCACGCAGAGTACACAAGGGATGGATTCAGTACATCAGCAGCACTCAGAGGTTGTGTCCTGCAGAGATTCTCCAGTGTCAGCACGCAGCAAAACTTAGCACAATAAAACCAGCTCTGCCTGGAAGGCTTCTGTTATGGAATATTTACTGTTGTGCTGATAAAACAAAGCTGTTAGCTCCAGAGGAAATAATTTTGCAGGAGAGAAGAGAGTGAAATTTCATTAAGTGATTGACCAAAAATAAACCATGAAGTAGGAGTGAAGGAGAGCTCCCAATATTCATGGTGCCTACAGTACAAACAGGGACAGAATCTTGCATAATGCATGACTCTGCATTCTTCAGTGCTGAACATAAACTGGAACATGAGGATTTAATGCACAGAAATCTGGAGTTTCAGCAAGAATTATTGGAATAGGTAAAAGCCCTCGATATTTAGCAATTTCTATTCTATTCATGTCCCTGGGTTTATTTTCTTGCATTTATGTTAGATATAAAGAGGTTATGTTAAATATTGAAACGGGGTATCTAGAAAGGCAGGGAATATTTTCTCACTCCAGGATTCTGAAGAGTGAATTCAGCAGTTCACCTGTCTGAAGCAGTTTAGCAGCTCTTGCCTTGGCATGTGCAGCTGGAGCAGCTGAGCTGGCAGCTCTCCCTCCAGGTACATGTTCAGGGCTTGCAAGGAAAAGTCTGAAGGCTTGCAACTGTGGAAAACATTCTGGCTTAAGACTCTGTATTCAGGGTGACCCTATGGAGAGAATATAAGGAGATATATTGATGGCATACAAGAAAAAAAGGCAAGCAGGTCTGAGGTTACGTTTTCCCCTGAAGACCAATCAATGTCTTATTGCTCATTTGACTTCCTTGTTGCATTTCATGTCAATAAAAAGACTTATCAGTGTGATTGCAAAATTGCTTATTTTTCTCTTTTCCATCTTTTTTGTTTGTTTGCACTCAATTTTATTTAGAATAATGTTCCCAAGGATTCCCTTAGTTGATTGCAGAGCTGTCTGAGGCAGCACACACTGGTGCCCCCCAGTCAGGACCACGTTAAGGGTTGTAAGAGGATTCATTGTGGGCTGCCTTTGATGTTTCCTTTTCTCTGGAGGTGGGGAGTGCTGCTGGTGTAGGGTTCATTATCAGCTTCTCCTGGTAAAGACAAGGGAAATTCAGCCATTGGCATAACATCCAGTCTTAAAAGATGTTGCAGTGTAGTGATTTTTGCTGGTTTGCATCAAGTAACAGTTAAGGATTTGCCAATTTCAAATGTGAAGATTGGACACCATGCCCAGACCATTGCTTTGCAGCTGGGCTTTTGCAGGGCAGCAGAACAGCTACACCATCCAAAGGTATAAATTCTGGATTTAGGGTGCAGCAGTTGAGCTGGGCTCTTCAGAAAAGACATAACAAACAAACAAACAAACAAACAAACAAACAAAAATCTTAAAAATTGTGGAATATATGTTAAAAAAAGTGTTCCCTGAAGGTCACTCTGGTGCCTTTGGTCTAACTGTAACAAAAACTGTGTGATTTTCTGTACTTGTGCTATACATCCATGGTATCCTGAACAACTGTCTGAGAAGATGTCATCTGTGGTAAATAGAAAAATTCCAGGACATTTTTGCTTCTGTTGGCAGCTGATGTCATTGCAGGGTGTTACCTCTGTCCAGGACTGATGGAATCTTGCTTGGGGTCAGATGTGACAAACCCCACAAAGGTCCATCACCTCTGAGTGGCCAGCCCTTGCAGAGAAATGGCTGAAAATCATTTTGCAAGATGGCTCTTCAAGTGTGTTTTGTAAAGCAAAGTTTTTAATAAAAAACAAAATAACAAACTATACAGAAGAAAGAAAAGGAAAAGCTGAGCACAGGTGTCAGAGAAGCCTCTGGCACCTTGCAAAGACACCTTAAAAAGGGCTTGAGCTCCTTTGTGCACCTTTGTTGCCCTCAGTTTTCTTGCTTTTGAGTGTTTGGAATTTTGCAGTGCAGATTCCCACACAGCTTCAAGAAAACAATGTATATTTTTAGAATGTTTACATATTTGTCCTCTGGGAGGAGAAATATGATTGATGGTNNNNAATCAAATTGGTCTGTGATCGATAGTATAAAAGGGAGACACATCCCAAAAATAAAGGAGTCATTTTCAGCCTTCTGAGGTTGGAGTGTGTGACGTTGTGGTGTAAAAATCAACTCTGCTGTCACTGTCACCTCCTGGCTCCATCACCTTTGGTTTGGAGCTCCTGGGGTTTGGGTTTTTGGTCCTATGCTCTGCCCAGGAGGAGTTTCCACACACCAGCCCTGTGCCAGTCCCACCCTTGGTGCCCCTGGGTTCCTGGCCCGGCTTTTGTGCAGGATCCCTTTGGGAATGTCGCTGGTTGGAGCTGGTCTGACACCCTCGGGGCAGGGCAGAGAACAAACCCAACCCATCCTGTTGTGCTCAGGCACAGCTGTTGTGGAGCCTCTGCTCTGGAAATGCAGCGTTATATCGATTCCTGCTCCTCCCTCCCTTCCCTCCATTAGCACTACATTTACAGGGCATTAGAAAGGATTATAATTCTCTATCTGTGCTGTTACAGCGATTAGAATAAATAAATTAATCACCTATGCCACAGAATTTCATTATAAAAGGCATAGTCCAAAATCTAATGTCAGCCTGATTTGAAAGAAAATGCTTATTTTTTGTGTTTTCCTACCCTTCTTGCATGAGCAATGCTCCATTAATAACTCAGCAGTTGTGAAATGTATTTCAACATCACAAACAGAATTGTGCAGCCTATTTTTTATGTTAAAACCTTGTTAGAAACCCCAAAATCAAAAGCCTCAATGCATTACAAACACACAGGGGGAAAATACACACTGCAAAAAATCTGTGTATGACAGTGACAGACATTGCAGAAACAATCCAGAGGTTAATAGGGAATGAAACCACTGGGAAATTTAGCTGGGATTAACTGTACTGGAAATATTAAAGTGTTATATTTCTATATATTATATATCATATTGCAGATTTGAAAATTATCAAATTGCAGAGTTTGAAGTTCATATTTGATCCTTCCACCAGCAAATATCAGCTTTCAGAGGTGTGTGAAGGAGGAGGCTGCAGCCATTACTCCTGGGTGACTTTTTAGGATAACTCTCAAATCTCTTCTTTGTGAGATGGTTGGAAATTTCCTGCTAAATTAATTCCACATTTTCCACTTGAACAGATGTCCGAAACACCTTGGAGTGTTATTGTGGGGTTAAGAGAAAACAAAACGTGTCTCATAAGAATAATTTTTGCATTTTTAAAATCTGTTTCCATATTATTTTACTTTAGAGAGAGACTAGTTTGTCTCGTAGAGTTTTAAAGTTAGTTTTGGTGCTTAAAATCTTGTGAGTCCTTAATTTGAATATGCAACTGAAAGGGAAAGGATGCCATTTGTTCAGCCATTTTAGGGTACTCTGAGGATGAAAGGAAAATTTTATAAATAAGGAGATTGAGTCTGTAGGGTGTGTCTCTGACAAAGGTAGCACTGAAATTGGAACTATTAAATTAAGTAAGAGGTTATTTAGGAATAAGCCTTCAATTTTCTCCCCACAATCTAGAGCAATTTGAAAATTTTTCCATTTCACTGCTATAATTGACACACAGAGTGTGTGCCCTGCACATCAATAAACACAGCTTCTCAAGGGGCTGGGAACTCCACACTGCTCAAAATAGTCTCTTAAAAATATTTGGTGAAAGAGTAAAACAGGCCTTTCAGGGCATGAACAACGTTTGTCCTGATGAGCAAGGCTCTGAGCAGGCTGCAGAAGGGAGCTGGTGTGTGCAGCAGGGCCAGCTGTGCTCACAGACACACACACAGCCCTCCCAGGCTCTGAGGGGAGCAGCTCTGCTGGGCTCAGCCTTGCCTGCGCCTCCAAGGCAGGAATATCATCTACAAATCCAAGGGGACGTTTGAGAATTGTATTTATGAGGGGAAATGTCTGTGGATCTGGGTGTGGTTTTGTGTGTTGAGATCTGTTTTCCCCCGTTATTTGCACACCAGAATTTTCCAGGCTACAAAGGACAGAGGCCAGTTAAGTTCTGATGGGACATTTGTTTAGTGTGGGCTCCCAACCCGGGCTTGTACTGCACCATACAAATGAAGAGCTCTGTCCCAGGTCTTGTTCCATCCCTTGAATCACCACTGAATCCATTCCCCATTGCCTTCTGCTCTCTCACTGAGCCCTACCACTGGTTTTAGCTACAGCTGCATTTTTAAGTGTTTAAAGCTGCTGCTGACTGCCTAAAAGCGTCAGAAAATTGTATTTCCTTCCTTAAATTTGTGTTTCCTAGGGAAGTTTCTCTTTTCCCTTTCCATTTCTAGTGTGAGAGAGGTGCTTGTGTTTGATTGTCTGTAGAACAGAGTTTGCTTTCAGGAATGAAGGGTTGTGCACTGTAAGCACAGATGCTTTTTGTCTGCTTCAAGTACAGGCTCAGTACTATCAGCTGTTATTTAGGGATGTATTTTGTCTTTCTTTCATGTGGAGAGCTCTTCACAAATTACACTGGAATTTCAGACAAATGGTTGTTGAATTCGGATCCAAAGAGGAGTCAGGAGATGCCTTTAGAAGTGGTGCTCCAGTGCAGTGTAATTACATTGGTGCTTTAGCTCCAGTTTGTTAAGATCCACCAGCACCTAACGTGTTCCCCCAGTCCTGCTTTGGTTCAGGGTTTAATGTTGCTGGCTAATGAATCTCATGTGAATCTTTTTTTGGCAGTATTTATTCAGCTGCTCTGTTATTAAGAGCAAATGTGTAGTAGTGGTTATTAAAATTCATCTTTCTTGCTTTTCTGCTAATTGCATAATACTAATGATGTACATCTCTGCATAATATAAAAATCTCATATTGCTTGCATCATTTGGCTTCATAAATTATTCTGCATTATGCATCATTTAATATTATTCCTGCTTTCCTCAAAATTATTATAATTTCCTTATATTCAATTTACAGCTGTGGAACAACTATTTTCATTTGGCTGTGGCTTTTATTACCCAAGATTCACTACAGCTGGAAAACTTTTCCCATGCAAAATACAACAAAATCCAAAACAAGTAAGCAAAATATATATCCTTTGGCTTATATCTTTAATTTTGTAGTAAAATGATAAAAAAGATAATGATAAAAACACTTTTCCTATTCCTTTCCTCTCAGATATGGAGATATGAGACGTTTAATTGGCTTTGCTATCCGTGACATGTGGTACAAACTTGGTGAGTAGCAAACTGAGCTTCACTGCAACTGAATCTGTCACATAATGTTTGTTCCACTGAAAAATATCTGACATGAAGTGGTTTTGTAAATATTTCTGCTATTTGAACTTAAAATATGTTTTCACTCCTGTGATTAGGCTTGGAGCCGACATGAGATGCAGTTGGACTGCTGCCAGGTTTGTACTTAAAGAGAGCTCACAACCTTCTCTCAGATTTCAATCATGACTGAAATCAGATTTCAGAACCTTATTTTGCAGGATTGAGCCTGAATGAATTTTCCCTGAGAAGGTTACTGCTCAGCCTGAACCTATGATTCTGCAAATTAGGAGACTCAGATTTGAAATCTGTTTGGATTAAAATGCCAAAAAAGTTTTTACATTTGTCGTCCAGCCAGGTTCTGCTGCTCCTCCTTTGAGAGTTTCTCATTCACTCCTTCGGGATAATTTCTTATTAACTGAACTTAGGTAGAATATTCCTTTTATCTTGGAAAAAATTTGTGTGGCATTTGCATTAAAAGTTTCCATGGCACGTATCAGAGAGGAGCATCAGACTCAGAACACCCCTTAGTTTGGAACAAGTCTCCCATTTGCTGATGAGGATGTTTTTATCTCCTTGCAAGCTTCAGGCAGCACTGACACTCTCACAGCTCCTTGGGTTTGCTGCTCTGCTCCATCTGTCAGGGCAGCATTGGAGCCACACCTGGGACCTGGTGAGATCCCAGGGTACAGGGTAATAGGAATAGGATAATAGGGTAAAAATAGGGTAAAATAGAATGGAATGGGGTAAAAAAGCTGNTAGGGTAAAAATAGGGTAAAATAGGATGGAATAGGGTAAAAAACTGGCCTGTCATTTCTTCCAAGTGCTGCTAACAAGCAATCTGTAAGTTCCCATATGAAGCTGTTTTGAGAATGAGAAGTTCCTTTAACACAACAATCTATTCTGAGGGTGAAAAATCAGTGCACCTGTAATAACAAGGGATTTGACCCATGAGAATCAGTAAAGATGTAAACAATCCGAGAATAGACTGATTTGATGAACAAGTAAAATACCTTTTACTAACCAATAGAGTAATTAACAAGAAAGCTATAAACCAATTAGAAATTGCCCTGGAGGTTTGTAAAAGCTGTATGAAAGACAGCATGGGGCCATAATGAAGAGCCTTCTGAAGAGATTCTATCGTGTCACTCTGTGTGCTGTGTCCTCCCTTACAACGACACCTGGCCGGGTGTTCTGCAGGTGTCTGGCAGAATTTTGGGGGTGTTTGTTGGCAGCTGATGTAACCCTGGTCCTGCAAGGTAATTCCCTGTGGGTTTAGCAGCTGAGTTCAGTGGATGGTGTTCCTGTTACTGCTGCTGATTTTGATGCATTGCTTGGTTTGATTCATCGTTGCAATGTCTAATTTTATTCAGAAAGCCAGTAATGGTTTTCTCCTTCATAGAGAGGTGACCCCATGTGACATTGCCGTGTCCTGCTCTCCTGCTGGCAGAATTGGGGAGGTTCTTAGGGTGATTTATTACTTTCTACTCTAAATATTTATAAGGAGCTGTCCAAAACTGAAAAATCGAATTCTTCACTGAAAATATCAACTGCTCTGGCACTCCTGCTTATTCCTGGCACTGCATTCTGGTGCTTTAGAAGGAGACAGAATCCATTCACGTGCCCCCAGCTTCTGAGAAGAAATCAAGTGACTGAGTTGTAAGGCTTGACCAACACAGATGGCTTAAACACTCCTTTAAATGACTGCAGCTCCTAGATGTCTTCCTAGAAATATTTGGTTTACTCCTCAAATATTCAAGTATTTTTTGTTTTGTTTCAGGCCAGAATAAAATTTGCTTTATTCCGGGGATGGTTGGGCCCATCTTGGAAATGACTCTTATTCCAGAGGTTGAACTACGAAAAGCCACGATCCCAATTTTCTTTGACATGATGCTGTGTGAATATCAGAGGACAGGAGAATTCAAAAAGGTAATTACAAATGCTCTGCATGAAAATGCATTTAAATGTCATGTGCTCAGTACTTCTGGTAGATGTTTGTCAAGTGAGCTTTTGTGCTTACACAAAGTGAAATCCCAAATATTAAGAACCAAAGAAATAGCAAGTGTAGGATCTCCAGAGTGACTTAGTTTGACTTAGGCAAAACTTGTTGCAATGACAGCAACAAATAAATGGAACAGCAAAGAAAGGCCCAGGGAGACCACAGGATCTTAATCAAATTTTCAGGATTTTACTGGAAAAGGTCCTGAGCAGCAAGACTTACATTGAAGTCAGCCCTTCATTAAGCAGGAGACAGAATTAAATGACCCCTAGGGATCCTCTATGATCTAAATATTTCCTTATCCCCCTTCCTTGTGACATAGGTATTGGTAAGACAAAACTTCCAGGTTTTAATACACAGGATCTGACAGGAGTAGCAGTGAATAGTTAATTATATGTTATCAGATTTATCAGGAAGCTGTAACGTTTCTAAATGTTCATCGTGAGAAAAAATAATCACTGTGAAGAACTGAAATTCCTGGAGAGTTTTCAACAGTCATTTTGAAAAGGAAAAAGAACTTCTAAGTCACTACTATGCAATATTTTTGATTGATGGAATAGAAATTGGGATGGTGGGGCAGGGCACTGGAGATTGTAATCTAAATTTCCTGCCAGTTCTTGCTGTGTCTGCCTGGGCAGGGGAGTATCCATCCCTGCCTGACATCTCCATTCTCCTCGAGCTCTTTGGGCATGGACTCACCTTGTTCTGTGTTTGCACACTGCCTCCTGCAGTAAATTGTAAATTGGATATTCAGCTTTGTAGTTACACAAATAATTAATTCAGAGCAGTCTGTGTAAGGGAAAATGACAAACAAAAAGGCCTCATTTTAGACACATGTAAATATAAATATCTCGTGTAGCCAGCTATGTTTAATACTTTAAATCATTTGGGGCATTTCTGTGTCAATGAAGTGTGGAACAAACGAGCAGATGGAATTTCCATTTTGGTCTGTATTCCACAGTGCAAAGCTTTTGGTTCAAGGCCAAGATTAAAAACCACTTTGTTTCTGTGCATCTGTTCCCTCCGTGTCCTGATAGTCCTATATTTGCCTTCTTAAAAATGTTTCCTGCTCGTGGCTTATACCTCCACTCTTGAGAGAGACACAGAGATCTGTGCAGCCCAGGAATGCTGAGAACTCATCACTCATCCTGCCTGACTAACAGGGGCAGCAGCTTGGGAGCCTGGGAGAGGCCAGGTACTCCAGTGCCCACTGAATCACTTCTCCTGCCATAAAAATAAGTTTCAGGTGGTATTTTACAGTGCCAAGGAACAAGGACATTGGGTTTATTGCAGCTTAAGGAGAAGGGAGAGTTTTCATCAGATGGTGCAAAAACTATTTCATAATTGAGCAGCTGAGTCTCATTGGACTCTAATGTTCTGCTTTAGGAATTGTGATCATTTGCTCATCAAGAATCGTGGGGTTTATCCTCTCCTTTGCTACAGATGAGGTCATTAAGATAAAAAAAACCTTGCCTCTGTAAGCTTAGCCATTCTGGTAAGTTTAAGTCCTTTAAGTCCTTTAAAATACATATTTTAAAGGAAAAGCATATTAGGCTTTATGTTTTAAAATTGTTCCCATCTTAATTTAAACGAGCAAATAAGTAATATGAATGGATAGTTATTGGAGGCACAAACACATAAACTCCAGGTTTTGGTAGTGGGCAATTTTCATTTGCAAATTGACATTTAGTGGTATAAAGGATGTTTTTTTAAAGCTTTATTATAAAATTTTGAGAACGACAACATGTTATTTCAAGAGTGCCTGGGGCACTCAGGAGCCCAGAATGACATTCACTTAAAACATAATTTTGTGGAACTTTAAAAATAAATAATTTATTTTTAATCTAATCTTCTCTAATGAGAGAAGAGGGGGGAAAAAAGCACAGACAGAAACATCTTTACGAGCTGAGGCTGTACCAGCACAGGAACCAGAGCCTGTCTGGTACCTCCCACACGATTTAATAACCTTTCCCAACAATCCTGTCCCTGTTAACCTGCCCTGGTGCTGGGCTGGGCCAGGGCTCTGTTCTGGGGGCACAGTGAGTTTTCTGGGACCGGGGGCTGTGTCCTGCTGTAAGCACACAACATACAGGCAGGAAGGATTAAATTTATCAAGCAAGAATTTTATTTTATTTAGCTATTTCTAGGAAATTGTCTAATCTCAGAGGAAACAAAATTCCACCTGTGGTTGTCTCAAGAATGAATTGCTCTACAAATATATTTAATGGCTTGGAATCTGTATGTAGGTGTAGGACACAGTAAGACATTTTCTTGCAATCCTGTCTTCTACTTTGCACATGTAATTTCCATTCACCCAGAGCAGTGTTACATAAGCTCACAATTTTAACTCTAATTGAAGATGTAGAGAGGGAGCCATTAATATCTACTAATTTTAGCTATCCAGGCTCTGCCTATCATGAGCTCAGAGAGCTGGGAATCTTGGAAAGCCAATTTAATCATCCCTCAGTGTCTGTGGATAGACTCAGTCCTGTAAATGGATCCCTTTCTCCTTCAAATAAAAAGAGAAGCTCATTGCTCATGTGTTGGGCACACGGGATTTCAAAAGTCCCACCCTCTAAATGCTGATAACACACCTTTCCTCGCCTTGAAAGATCAGGTTGTGCATTTTATTAAGACTTCCCAAAGGAAGACACATCTTCAAGGGACTTTGTCCTGCTTGTTCTACCTGTGATCTGAGGCCAGGAGTTAGAAAATGCTTGCTTTAAAAAACCAAACTAACAAACAAGGAAAATTAGCCCTTTGCAGAGTAAATGAAAATATCATTTAAATAAACATGGATTTGAGTTACATTGCAGATTTAACTTGGCATAGGAAAGATTAATTCATCTGTGTTTATATTTTTGTTCAAATAAATCATTCTGTTTGTGTTTGGTATTTTCAGTTCAGTATCTCTCGTGGGTTCTGCCAATTGCTGGAGCCATCTGGGGAAGTTTTCTGTGTTTGCTTTCCTTCCTGCCTGCTGTGGGACCGTGTCAGAAATCAGTGCTGGCTGCTGCTGTGTGCTTGGCTTTCCAGGCTGCTTCTTAGAGGACAGACCCTGATTCTGTGGCACTGTCCTGCTGTCCTGAGCTCTCCCAGGTGGCAGAGAGTGACTGGGGTGTCCTCAGCAACTCCTCTGGCACAGGAGATTCACCTGCTGTAAACAGCCACATTTCCTTCTCTCAGCTCTTGAAATCTTGCTGTGTGTGAGGGTTTCAGAGGGGTGTGATCTCAGCAGCAGAGGCTGAGTTTGGACAGCCTGGTGCTGCAGAGAGATCCTTGTGGGAAACATGGATGTGTTTGGTGCTTTGGTATCGAGGTGTGCCTGAGCCTCCTTGATCCTTGGATTCCTCGGATCTGTTAGAGCAGCAGGTGGGTTTAAAGCTGAACTGGTGCCAGTGACAATTAGGCACGCTCTGTTTAAGTGAGAGGAAAAAGACACTTTCCAGAGCTTAATTTTGTTGCATAGAAACATTAAAACTTAATTCTATATTTCTGCCAACTTTTTTATTTGTTTTGATCCAAGCAACTGATTTTTTCTCTTCTTGCACCTTGTTGAGGAACTGCAGGAAAGATGCTTAGGAAGAGTTTTTTTGTTCAGATCCAGCAATGTGAAATTATTGCCTCTTCGAGAACTAATCAATTCTCTACCTGCTGAATAAGTACTAGGAAGGATTTAAGAGGTGGATTTAACTGATGTTTGACCTGCACTATATTCACAGATTTGTCTTATTGCAGTAAGCCCACAGAAAATGGCTGGATTGCATGTTTTTGCTCAATATTTCCTTGTCCTGGAACTGTCATGCACCCACATTAAATGCTAACACACATCCTGCTTGCATGTAAAAATTAATTCAGAGCCCTTTAGACTTCTATTTCAACCAGGGTGAGACAGAGTAATTTTATTTTTTTCTGTAAAGCCATTTTTCAAGGATAGCTCTTTATTCTCTAATATTAGTATAGCATGTACTGTTCAACAGGGAACCTTTCATTTGAATTCTAATTACAGAGGAAGAATTAATATTGCAAGTAACCAAGTGGTGGAAATGGCTCCTTCCTCCTACCCCTTTCCAGAGCAGAGTGTGCCTGCTCTGAGCCCAGGTTTTGCTCCTGGTGTGAGCAGTGGAGAAGTTTGGCTGCTCAAGGTGCTGTTTCAAAGCTCCTTGAAAGCAGCAGCAGCCCCTTCAGTTTCTGCCTCCAGAGTGGTTTCAGGATCAGGGTGGCCAATAGATCTGGGTTGGACACTGGAGGAAAGAGGGGAAAGTTTGGCCTTTGTTCTTGAAAAAATGATGAATCATTTTTCTGGGTGGAGAGGTTGAATCATGACCTACTTGAAGGGAGTACATCTAGAAACATATTTTCATTTAGAATGTCACGTTCTTTAAAACTGAGGAAATTCTAAAAACACATCAGAAGAGATGCGTGACCTGCTTGGGGCCCTAAGAGGAAGGATTGTTTCCCTCACCGTAGCCCTGCCTTGGCCTCAGCTCAGAGCTGAATGTTTTGATGAGGATACATTGAAATTAGGTGAAATATTTTGTGTTGCAGTTATCTGAAAGTCCCATGTCTAAAATACTACAGCAATTCTTCGTGCCATGAGAGACTTCTGGGTCTCTGATGGGATGATCTGGATCCCAGCCTGCCAAAGCTCTCAATTACACAGAAACACTCCAGGGAGAAACAGAATTATTCATGTACTGACAACTGTGTGAAATTTTGTATCAAAGAAGAACGTGAAAACTTGCTGCATTAGCACAGTAATGAATCCTGTCATTTTTACAGTGGTTTTAATAATTAGATGTATATAAAGCAATGGAGCTTTATTTCAGTGTCGGTCTCCACTAACGCTCCTCCTGTGCCTCCTGACGTGTTAATGACTTGTCAAGAACCCTGAGGTAGATCTTTCCTACCTTCTGAACGGGGAGCAGTTGTTTGCATGAGGACAAAGAATGTCTGTAGCTGCCACAGACTCTGAGCTTGTGTCTCACGTGCCTAGTGCAGGGGAAGAATTGTGAAAATCTGTGTCCAGGCTTTGAGCTGTGCTAAAAGCCCAGACCAGAATATGCCCAAGCATTTCACCTTTGGGAATATGTGACATAATTATACAAAGGTGCATTTTTGATGCCGTGTTGAAGTGTGTTGACCTCTGGATAGCTGCTCAATGTTTTGATTTTTCTTTCTTTATTAGTTTGAAAATGAAATCATTTTGAAGTTGGATCATGAGGTGGAAGGAGGACGAGGGGATGAACACTACATGCAGTTGTTTGAATCCATGTAAGTAGTGCATGAGAATAAATAGAACAAATGCCTTCAGGATATGTTTCTATCTTATTGTTCCCAGTCCTCAGGTTGGTAACCTCACCTAAAATAGAATCTCAGCAACTTTTTTCATGAAGGGACTGGAAATACCATAATGCCTCACTACACCTGGTTTGCATTGCAGTTTGGCTCATTGAAATTATTTTCCTGGTTGCTTTTCATTGTTCTGTGCTTCAGCTAAATGATGAAGTTTTACCCAACCTGTGTTTTTACATGTCTAGATTGGACTCCAAGAGATTATTCAGACAAGTCTGAATTTAAAAAAGGCTTTGTGATGTCATGTGCATGTTTTACTTCCTCAAAGCCTGCTACCCTGTATGGGTTGTATTTCTGGGTAGGGGTAGCAGTCTTTGAAAAGTCACATCTCTCATCAGATGAACCATGAAAGCTTTGGGTACACACACAGGGGACATAAGGAATCATTTATTCTCTTTCTTTTTGCAGCAGCTTTTATCAAATTTGAATGTTGCTGTCTAGTTTCCTTCAGGATTTCCCTTAGAGTAAACAACCCCAGTATTTCAGTTTATCATATGGAATGTTTTCTGGACGTTCCTACAATGTCTCCATCTAGTCTGAAATACTACATTGCCTTAAAGACGGAGAGAGAATTCAAACTGAGACTTTATCTATGCAAAAAGCAAAGCTCCCCTCAGCTCTCGTGTATGTGACCCTTTGAAGCTGACTCTTTTTGAGCTGTGTAACATTTGCTTGCCTTGTTTGCACTTCGCTCTTTCATTCCAGTGCTTTTTTTGGAAAGTGGCACCATCCAGTTAAAGCCCCTCTTTCAGCAGTGCAGTCAAGGAGTGTCATCAAACACAGAACAGAGCTTTTGATCTCCTGCCTTTGCAAGGCCCCCTCCTTGCTCTGACATATCTGGTTTTTCCCCTTGGTACTGTCCCACTTTCTAGAAGGCCTCAAGTTCAAAGTTTCCACATTTCTAAAGATGACAATTCATCTTACCTCCAGATTTTGTTGAATGACACCTGTAGGTGGAGTGTTGAAGCAGAGGCTGGTGACCTGCCTGTGGTAGGACCTGTTGGCTCAGTTTGGTTTAAGTATTCCTACATTTACACCTTTCAAAGCAGGGATTTCAAGCCTAGGTCCCCAAGTCCCAGTTCCAACTGGAAGGAGACCCAGTTAAATTTGCCTCCACATTTATTCATTTGGTCATTTTTTCATCAGCTGGTCTCCTGTAACTGTCTGCCCTCCTGCACAGTTCCAGATATTATACATATAAATATCTGAAGGCAGATATTTAGCAGCACTCAGTGACTGCTGTGCTGCTGCTCACCTCTGCAACCAACATTTGCCCACACTGGTGGTTGCTGGGAACTTCTCCATGCCCATAACAATAAACTAAACACATTGAGCAGAAGTTTAATTCAGCACTGCCTTGCATTTGTCCCTAGAGCTAAAGGTGAGTGTGGCCCATGAGGGGTTGTGGCCTGTCCTAGACAGTGCCAGGGGAAGCTGGAGGGATGTGGGACAGTGAGAGGTTGCTCTCAACAGGCAGAGCAGACAAGGCTGCCCTGCCTGGGGAAATGCAAGACAATCAGTGCAGCTCCATGAACACAAGTTGTGCCATGCCACTTGTCCTTGGGCTCAGGAAATGAGTTCTGGCATGTTTTAGTTCCTAATACAGGCACAACAGGAAATGGCACTTGGCAGCTTTCCAGTTCCCCATCATTGCAGTGGCCCATGCTATGCAGTTGTTTTTCTCCACCTTTATTGCAAATATTTTTTTTTTTTAAATTTTCTATTTTTTTTCAAGCTCTGTTTAAAAATTCAAAGGTTTCCTGCTCCCTCCTGGGGGTAAAAAAATCTTCTGAAGTTTTTTGGTCCTTTTTATTGGGATTACTGTATAAAGCTGAGCAATACAACTTTTTGAATCTTCCCTCAAGAGACAGGAATTCTTCTCTCCTGTTCTTTTTGTAGTTCTTTATGTGGACTCTGTTTCACCTTTCTTTACTGCCTGGAGTTATGTACTTCGTGCTGGGTGAGACCCAGCAATAGCTTGTGGTTTATGTCAATGTTTTTCTGCTTGTATTGGGAAGAAATGTGATGTCTTGGTGCCTCGTGTTCATTGTGCAGTCAGGCAGTGTCCACAGCTCTGCCTTGTTTGCTGTTACTGCAAGGGAACCTGTAGCAGAAATCCATAATAGTCACTTGAATGGTGGCTGTACTTTCCTTCATTAGTGTCTCACACTGTTTCTGATACTTGTAGATGTAAAATAACACCATTTTCCTGTATAATATTCCAGTCTCCTGTGTGTTCCCGAGGCTTTCTTACTTTCTTTCCCACAAACATATTTTAATGTGCTCCAGCCTTTTCTGTCATTGTCAGCTCTTCAGCCCCTTTAGTGTTTCCAATCCATTTGCAGTGTATTTTATAAGCCATGTGTCAATTATTGATTTGAATATTTCAGTTTCAGACCAGTCAGACAAGAACAATTGGAGTATTCTGGTTTTATCTGCTGGCCTCCGTCCCTCCTATCTTATACAAAATAAATGTTCCTCCAGACATCCACGTACACATTCCCTCTGTGTCAGGACTCCACTGGAGCTACACGTTCCAAGAAACAAACTTTAGATGCTGCTTTTACTTTGCTTGAGTTGGAACTTTATTCCTGGGTATTCTGCAGAGGTCTCATTCTGGGCCAGAGCTTCGAGGATTTCTTTGCAATTGAAGTCAATATGAATATGTATTTTCTGAAGAAGGTTCAAATAATTATGAGAAGTAAAAAAATTTGGTTTGCTGTTAATTAAATCACTATACTTTTAAATTACAGTTTAAAAATACTGAGCCTAAAGATTACTGATTTTTTTCTTTTTTTCACCTGGGTGTCTGGAAAACAATGATTATCAATTGATA
>VXBB01022072.1:125777-143714 GCA_013399915.1 Illadopsis cleaveri | reverse complement strand
GTACAAAGAGAAGGACAGCATTTTTGCATTTTCTGCTGAGAAAAAAACTTGATTGCAATAGTTTGACGTTTCAGAGAATTAAGTTTGTGATAGCACAGATGCAGATTTCTCTGTCCTCAAGTTGTGGGTACACCCTTGAATTCAAAGTAGTTTTCAGACAGAAAAAGTACATGTTTCTTTAATTTTTTTTCCATTGGATTTATATGCCATCTGTCTTCTGAATATCTAAATTACCAACTCACTGAGGGGATTTCCAGCGCATTCTGCAGTGGATTTAGGCCTAATTCAGCACTTGCCATCAGAATTGCACCAATATTTCTGTGTTTGCAGCCTTACAGAGTGTGCCAAGCAGCACCCTGGCATTTGCAGCCTGGTGGAAAGCTTTGTGAGCCTGGTGAAAGGGCTCCTGGAGAGGCTGCTGGATTATCGCGCCGTGATGAGCGACGAGAGCAAGGACAACCGCATGAGCTGCACCGTGAACCTGCTGGTGCGTTCTCTGGGGGCCTGGGCTGAGCAGGGAGGGGTCAGGGGTCACTAGACAGACACAGAAAACCCACACTCACCCGTCAGATTGTGAGACCAGAAAAGAAGGAAGTTTATTTTGGTTTGGGGTTTAAATAGGGTTTGGACTTTGGCCAGCAATTGGGGGACGAGGTTGACACCTTTTTGACCCCACTGGTCAAACCAGAAGTTCATTAATTTTGTTTTTCCCCCTGGAAAGGAATGTATTATTTACAAAACATCAGTCTTTGTTTATGTTACAAGCATGAGAACTCCAGTACAGAAATGTAAAAACATTAGAAGGTTGAAAAATCAGGGTGACAATCAGGGTCCATTTATTGACCATGGAACTAAATCTTCCTGGGGCAGGAGAGGGTGACAACATTCCATAGTGATTTAAACTCTGGGGTAAGAAATTTTATATCTCTTTGCACAGATACATGTGCAAGTCTGAAAGCAACACTCACCTGTAGGAACAGGGTAAAAAGCTGGCCTGTCATTTCTTCTAAGTGCAGCTAACAAGTCACCTGTAAATTCCCATATGAAGCTATTTTGAGAATGAGAAGTTCCTTTAACACAACAATCTATTCAGAGGGCGAAAAATAAGTGCACCTGTAATAACAAGGGATTTATCCCTTAGAAGCAGTAAACAGTCTGAGAATAGACTGATTTGATGGAAAAGTAAAATACCTTTTACTAACCAATAAAATAATTAACAAGAAAGCTATTAATCAATTAGAAGTTGCCCTCAAGGTTTGTTAAAAGCTGTATAAAAGACAGCATGGGGCCATAATAAAGGGAAGCCTTCTGAACTTTTATGGTGTCACACTATGTGTCATGACTGCCCCAACAACATTCACCCATTTGCTTTGTTTGCTTTGGGTGCTTTATCCACTGTGGTTCTGTGGATAAATAAGAAGTTGGCTGCTCACATGCCTGCACCCTTAATGGGACGGTGGGTTCTTGACAGTCAGGCTGTGATGAGGAACTGACCCACTTGCTGCTTCAGCATCTCAATAGTTACAGTTTTTAAATGTGGGCAGGAAACCTGCAAGGCACCTTTGCAGTTAGGTGCCAAGAGGTTTGAGCTCTGCTCTTGTCCTGGGCCACTCAGTCTTCTTTTCTCTTCCTGTTTTGTAATGAGGATATCACATAGAGAGATTCTTCCACCAGGAAATTCCTCAAAGCCAAGGAGGAACCTCTGCACCTTTGAATTATTACACTCACACACTCTTTGTTCCTCAATAATCACTGTGCAAGGTGGTGTAAATTTCTGCAGCTCTTTAAGAGACTATTCTTGTCATGCCTTTTGCACAACCTTAGCAATTTGCATTCCTGCAAACATGTTATGGTGACAAAAAATGAGCTTTATTTCTGGAACTGACTCCTTTAGAGGTATTACACCACAATGCTCCATAACTACAGTGTTACACATCTGCTTCAATACACACCAGCTTCCACCAAGTGTATGTGAAGCATGTGGTTTATTCTGTTAATGCATTTGGATAACCATATTTTCCTCTTCTCCAAGAGAAAAACTTTCAGTAATAACCCCATTATGAACTAGGAGAAGTATATGTAGGTATAAAACCATACATATAATTAATAAAAATATTAATTGAAGAAATAGTCCCAGGTTTAAGCTTCAGATAGTCTGTAAATAACTTATGTTTCATGCTGTCTATGGTTCCTAAATACCAAGGAAAGCAAAACCTCAGTCTGTACATATATATATAGCATTTTATTAAAGGACATTAGGAGGTAACTTTAAATATTTGTGTCCCTAGAATTTCTACAAGAACATTAACCGTGAGGAGATGTACATCAGGTATGGGAACCATTCTGTTGGATGTCTTTTGGAGAGGGGAATTAATACTGTCTTGTGAGTTCTGGTTTTATCAGTGTGCTTGGATTTCTGTATTTATTGTTACTTTACCATCCCTAATGACTCTGTGGCAGCCCTGGCCTCATCTGCATTCTCACTCTGTTCTTAGCTTAGCCTTCAGCAACTGGGAATCTGTGCTATGTATTCAGCAGCAGCATTTTTTTTCCACAAGAATTAACTTCTAATTGATCAAATCACTCAACAGTCACTGTCTATTGTTTAAAATTAAGAAAGTGCAGATAGATTTGAGGTTTGAGGGAGGCTGCATCACGCATTTAGGATGGCAGAGAAAATATTCTGATTTTGTAGAGTGGCCCAGTCTGCTGAGTCTCCTCAAATACACAACACTCCAGGGGCAGGGTTAGAGCTGAGGCATTTTCTGTGGGAACTGCAGCTATATGGGCAAATTCCTGCAGATGTGGCATGGCCTCTTGCTGTCTGCAATGGCAAATTCCTGCAGATGTGGCATGGCCTCTTGCTGTCTGCAATGGCAAATTCCTGCAGATGTGGCATGGCCTCTTGCTGTCTGCAATGGCAAATTCCTGCAGATGTGGCATGGCCTCTTGCTGTCTCCGAGAGTTCTGCATGTGCACTGCAGCAGATCTTGCTGCTTCAAAAGCTCCCTGTTTCCTGCCTGTCCTCTCCTGCAAAATCTGCAGAACACAGCCCAGAGTTCCAGCTGAAATGAGCCCTGGAGGTGATTCAGAGCTTACCCTGGAGCTGTGAGCCAGAGGGGCCAGGGGGAACAAGGCTCCCTCTGCGGGCATTGCTGAGGGGAAAACTTCCTGTCGGGCTGGCAGCTGGGAATGGGAGTGCCTTGGTGTCAAAGCTCCTGTGTCTCAAAACTCCTGGTGTGAGTTAGAGGAAGGGATGCAATTTTCTTCCTGGCTGCTGTAGATTCAGCTCAAGCCCCATGGGTGGGCAGTGACCGTGCTGGAAGCAGCAATGCTGCCATAGGGATCAAGGACAACGTTCAGCTTAGAGCAACTCCTCTGCCCCAACACCTCCTGGGTGGAACAGGGACTGCTTTGCCCTTCTGGGCTGGTGTTTTCCACTCGCTGCTTCCTCCTGGTGTCTGCTGTAGTTGCATCTGTGCATGAAGAACATGTGCCTGTGAGTGAGAGGTGCTGCAGGGCAAGGCAGTGCCCTGAGGAGCCCTGCAGGAAGGTTGGCCTTGGGGGGCTCTCTCAGACCCTGGGTGCAGCAATCCCTGCTCTCTGAGGAGGAGCTGACCACAGCTCACAGGAGCACAGCTCACTCTCCTCCTTTCCTGCACAAAGTCTCAGCACACAAAAAGAACACAGCCAAGGGTGAACAAATACCCAGAGCTTCAGCCCCCCTCAGTGTCCTTGAAGGCTCTTTGGGGAGTCACAGTGTGACATCCACAGAGCTTCCCGTTATCTGGAACATTCTGATGCTCAGCATTCCAGTTGTGTCAGTCTCCAGTCTAATCCTTGCTCTCTCCTCCATCAGGTATTTGTATAAATTGCGAGATCTTCATTTAGATTGTGAGAATTACACAGAAGCAGCATATACCCTTCTACTCCATACGTGGCTCCTGAAGGTTAGATTTTCTAAACTCAATATACAATTAAGCTTTTGCAATTTTTGATTTGATATTCTTAAGTGAATGTCTTAATCTCTGAGTTATTTTTCACAGGGGTATTCAAGATTCTAGTAAGAAATACTGCAGTAGGTCGTACAAAATTAGCATTAGTTGTTGAAATTATATTTTCAGTAGGTGATTAAAAACCATACATTGCTGAAACTAAATATGGTAGAAAAAATAGTTTTCCTTTACAGTGAGAACATTGTGTACAAATGTCGTTTTCATTTTGGTAATTTCTTACTATCCTAAACATAACAGTTATGAAAAAAAAAACTATTCCAGCTATCACAAGGGGACATCTAACTTTTGATTTTAAATAATATGGATTACATAACCAAGTTATGTTGGCTTTCTTTTGTAGCTGGTAATTAATTATCTTTCACTATAACTCTTGTTCATTACCAATGTAATGGGCAGTATCAATTAAAATGGTCAGTAAGATCAATTTCCATTACAAGGGGACATTCCAAATTTAAATGTTCTTCAGCAAAACTCTGATATTTCTTATGGAATTTACTTTAGTGCAGAATTATATAAATTTGTGCTATTTGGCTTAAACTTCATTTTGATTTTTTATGATTATAAAAGTATGAGATATGTTGTCTATATTGGTATAGACAAAGATAATCATATATGAAATATTTTAATACAAAAAATCTAAATCAAGTCATTCAAGACAATACCACTGAAAAAAAGAAAAAGGAACTAATTTTCTCACATAGATTTTTATACAAAAATTTTAAGTGGGACAAGGATGGGCAAGTATAAACTTTTAAAATATTTTTTAAATATTCTGTCTAGTGCTGGTTATCACATAGCACTTGTCTGGAGAGGCAGTGAATGCAATCCTTGAGCCTTTCCCAGCTTGTCTGTGGATGGGTAAAAAAGACTTGGGAAGAAAACACTGAGAAGAGCCCATGGGACCAGACCTTATGGGAGAGGGGGCCTTTGATGTGAAACACTGAACTTGAAAATTCTTTTTGATGTGTTCTCATTCTCAGTGGTCGGATGAGCAGTGTGCACCCCAAGTCATGTCAACAGAGTTCCAGTGCTCACAGACCTACAGACACCTGAAAGAGAATTTGTATGAAAAGATCATAGAATACTTTGACAAAGGAAAGGTAGGTCTGGAGAGCTCTTCCCCTCCAAATCTCTCTGCTGTGCTACTCTGAATAGTTGTGTTTAATGAATGTGCCCTGTATAAAACATTTGTGAGGAAAAGCTGCTTTGAAATGTGGGTCAAGTAAAAATTGTGTCCTGGAGGCTTATTCCCAGAGCATATCTGCTCCATAGGAATATGTTCTGTCCACGACCTCATTCACAGGGAAAGAGGGCTAATATCTCAGCACATCATCACAAGCATCTCTGTCAGGGACCAACAAAATACAATAAAAAATGTTGAGTCTACCTCCCCTTACAAAGGAAAGAGTATGGACTACACAGCTTCCATTTCTAAACCACTTGGCCCTTATCTCAAAAAAATCCAGATGGTTCAAAATAGACATACTTGTTTCAGAGAGAACTGGGAGTTGTATTGTAAACTTAAAATGTAATAGATTGATGCTCAGTACCTCAGTTCAGTTCAATTTAAGGGAAAAAAAAAAAGCTAATAAGATTACCTGTAAGTGCAAGGGCATTAGAGCTGAGAATTTTGGAAATAAAGCAAAGGACTAGAAAGCAGGAGGAAACTGCAGTGCCAGGTAATTAATCTCATGACCAACAGGACCTTTAAGTCATTATGTCTTGTTCAGCTGTAGCCAAAGGTACAAAGGGGAAAGGAAATTCATTCCTGTTTCTTGCAAAAGAAGCCCTTCCTATAATTCACAGGGTAGAAAGTTTCAGCTTCCCAGGTTTTCTGCTGGCCTCTGCAGTAGCTGCACTGCAGCAGTGCCCACCCAGTGTCCCAGGAGAACTAAACCCTCCCAGCTCCTGAGCTGCAGCACCCAGCACTCAGATTCAGCCCAGGGACCAAGGGCTGAGCTGCCAGGGTCAGGAAAACCTGGCCAAAGAGCCTCTGGCAGCAGGTGAGCATGGCCTGATGTGTGACTGCCAGTGTCCTCTCTGCAGCAGAGAATTCTGCCCAGGGACCTCCTTGTCTCTTCTGAGTAGATGAAGAGACAGAATTTGAGAAATATCCTCACAAGAGGGAGTTTGCTCCTGCTTTAAGACCATTTTTGAGAAGTGCCCACAGCAGATGAGAAAAGCAGCCCTGGTCTTTCAGTGGCACTCACTGTCACAGGCAGCTGTTAAGTTGTGTGGAAAGAAGGAAGCTGCCACTCTGGGCAAGTGGAAATTTAAGGCTTGTAGTGATTTAGCTGACAAGGAGAGCTGTCATAGACAAGGCTCCCTATGATTATGAATGCTGCAGGGTATTTTGTTAAATGGTGTGTGCTTTAAGGACAGGTGCCAGTCCCCTCATAAACTGCTCTGTGCTTGGGGTGTGTTCTGAATGTCATCACCTCAGTGATTTACTCTTTTTTGATTTCTTTAATGCATCTGAAAGGTTAGATGATTTTTTTAAAAAAATGTTACTCTACTAATAAAGTAGGTTTACTTATTCCTCCCTGTAATGAATCGTAAAACACTTTTATTTTTTAACATTAATCTGCCTTCCTTAAGTTTATGATTGCCCTGAGTATTCCACTCTAAATGTGCAGTTAATAAATGACTGCACTTTAAAGACAGCATAATCAATAAAACTGCAGTTAAACTCTGATGCATGGAAAACTTGTTTGTTGGTACTGAATTTACTTTTTGAATGTGTGGTTGCATTGCAGATGTGGGAAGAAGCCATATCTTTATGCAAAGAGCTTGCAGAGCAATATGAAAAGGAGGTTTTTGACTATGAACTTCTAAGTCAAAACTTGGTAAGATTCAATGCAGATCTTCAAATTACTGCAGTCTCAGAAATTAGTGCTTTTCAGCTGTCAAATAGCAGAGCTGCCTATGAGCTCGTGGCCTAAAATGGATTTTAAATTCATTTGTTGAAGAGTTCCTGTTTCACTGTAGCAATCCAGTGGTAAAGTAAAGGTTCATAAATAACTGTTGGTTAAAGTTGCATGAACATCTGTTTATTGGGGTATTTTAAACAGTCTGTAGATGAAATAAACATGTTCTCACCTAGGGAAATTTAAAGGCCACATTTTGAAGCCTCTGTACTGCACTAGGGTAGAAAGAACACCCGGATGAACTTTTCCCCCTAAATTTTTCTTGAAATTTTAGCAGCTTGGATCTTGACAAGCCTGAATAATTCTGTCCTAATCAGGACTGTGTAAGTATTACAGCACAGGGAATTAGAACTAGGTCCAAAGGCTAAAAAGAAAATTTTGAAGCAAAACAAAATATTCAGTTATTTGTTTTCATTAAAATTTAGTGAATCCAAAAAGGATCCCACCTCCTACAAACCTTTTTTTTCTACTCCCAATATTTCATGTTTGTATGATTTTTAACAAATGTTTAGGGCCCATTCAATGGATATCCCTGAATCTTCCTCAGAAAAACCTGTGAGAGTCAAAACATGATGTTCTTGAATGGTGCTGCTATAAAGAAAGCTTCTTTTGCTCTTTTTTAATCATTAATTAAAAGGCATTTTTGAAGCCAGTTTAAGTTGCATTGCTGTGTTCTCACAGACATAACACCCAAATGACACTTGGTATTTCATGGAAGAGCTTGTTCTAAGCCCTTTACACGGTTTGTGCCCTTAATACAAGGCCACAGTAAAATTGGAGTTGATCCCATACCTCGGGAAACGTTTGAGGCAGGGAGTTTTTCCAAATGTATTATTTCAGTAATGTTATCAGTGGCCAGGGATGACTTTGGTGTTTGCTTTGCTCCTAAGTTAAGGATAAGCCCAATTCTGAGGTCAAATATTAAAGCTGAAGCCATACCCATTTCACTGTGTATATACTTGTGTATAAATGTAAACAGTGTTTAATGTTCCCCTGCAGCCTCCTGTGTGAAAATTGATTATTGCTGTAGCTCATCAGCTGATAGCTCTTGCATGTGTAGTAGAGGTTAAAAATGCATAGATGAAACCCCCAAACACAAGTAATTACTGTTGGTTTTGCTTTCAGATCCAGCAAGCAAAGTTCTATGAAAATATCATGAAAATTCTGAGGCCTAAACCAGATTATTTTGCTGTTGGATACTATGGGCAAGGATTCCCAACGTTTCTAAGGGTAATTCTTACTTTTTCATCTCTTTTCATTCTTCTTTTGTTTTCCTGTTTTCCTCATGATTAATGTCCAGATTCCTTTTTTGACTCTGATTTGCTTTGAGCTGACCTGCTCATACCAATTGTCTCATACTGCTCTAAGTTTGTTCCTGAACAGCAACAATTCCTACTTTAGGACAATTATGGTAGATTTGGACTGGTTTTATTCACAAATGCTGAATCTACTCTTTTTTCTTTAGTTTTCTCTGGTTTTGACTACCATGAGGGAAGTCCAGACTCCAAGGGGTCTGGTTTTTCAAAGAAACCTGATGAGCTTGGGAAGTGCTGCACAACTGGATTGTACCATAGTTTTTTAAAAGGTCATTGTTGTAACCACAGTAGTGCATGAGTTCAGAGCATAAAAATAACCTAAATATTGGATGTTTCTTACTACTGAAACCTTCTCTTACATGCAGCAATTAATAGGGAGGCTTTCATCACCCTTGGAAAGCAATGAGAGGCCTTGCTTCCCAAGTTTAAAGGCCAAAGCTGCCTTGAAGACATTGGGAAAAGAGTGAAATGACAGGCTGGTGTTAAACCAGTGTTATTGTTTCTGAATAATAAAACTTTGAGTTCAGAATCTCTGAAGAGTCAGTGCTGCTTTCCAGCACCTGGTCAAAAGGTTGTTTGGCTTCAGAGCTGATTAATATTCAGAAAACAGAAACAGCCATTCCCAAACCTGGACTCTGCTGGGTCCTTGTGCCGATCACCATGAAACTGCAACTTCTGCCTCAGCACCACCCACCCAGGCAGTAACTCCTCATTCCCTGCAGAACAAAGTGTTCATCTACCGTGGCAAGGAGTATGAGAGGAGGGAGGATTTCCAGGCCCAGCTGATGAGCCAGTTTCCCAATGCTGAGAAGATGAACACGACCGCAGCGCCCGGAGACGACGTGAAAAATTCTCCTGGTCAGCGTATCCTTGGACATGTGGGAGATTGCAGAGGGAAGGAGGCTTGGGAAACCTTGTTCCTAGCATGAGTTTATCTGTGTGGAACAATAATTATCTGAAAAGGTTGAAAGTTTACTGATGTGGCAGCTCAGTTTGCAGTTTTGTTTACACGTCTTCCATGTCTCTTCTGGTTTGTTCCTAAGAGAGCTCCTGTTTTTCTGCCAGTTCTGAGGAGTCTGTCTCTTTCATTTGTCATAGAAACATTTAGGTTGGAAAAAACCTTTAAGGTTGAGTCCAACCACAAGCCTTGTTCACCCATGTTCCCAAGTGCCATGTCTACATGCCTTTTAAACCCCTCCAGGGGCAGTGACTCAACCTCTTCCCTGGGCAGCCTGTGCTAGGGCTTGACAGCCCTTCAGGGAAGAAAATTCATCCTAGTTCATACATGGTTTAGCTTTATTTTCTTGAAATGGCAAAACCAGTGTCACACACTTGAAGAGACCCAGTTCAAAGCAGCAAATTTTCTGTTGCCTTGCATTCATAGCTGTTGTGTCTTGATATTAAATTCATGTCTTCCTTGAGCACTGCTCTGACTGGCACCACACTTTGGCATCACCTCCATTTCTTGGCAACATAAACGTGTCCCAAGTCTCTCAGAAATTTTCTTAGGAAAATTAGCTTCCAAACATTGTTAACCAACTTTTAGAATGGCCTCAGTTTTTCTTGGTTAGAATAACTCTGATTATCTTTTTCTTCTGATTTGAGTCACTGCTGACTGAGCAGACATGAGATCACCTCATTGTATCAGACATTTGTTTTTGCATGCTGATTTTCTTTTATCAATTTTCAAGGTAATGTTGTAACATTTCACACACTCTCTTGAGCCTATTCTGGTGGAACTTTCTGGAGGAGAAAGGGAATACTTCCTTTTCACACTGCTGGGACTGAAGTGGGAGTATTACAGGCTTGTCTGAAATAGTACATTAAGCTTGAAAGCCATGCTCTCCCTAGTCTGTCTTGTCTCTTAATTAATTAATTTTTTTGTGGAGAACACATGCTTCAGTCCTTAAGGTAGAATTTGTTCATCTATTTGCAAGGAGCAGGAGATAGGCATTACTTCTGCACTTCTGCAAGAGGATATGACCTGAGGGCATGAGTTTCAAACATACTGAAATATGTAAGGATGTGATATAGTTACTTACAAATACAGTATTCAGATTTTAAAAACAGCACTTCTATAGAAAAAGGAAATCTCAAGTAAAAGGGCTGTTCAGTTACAGATTTCAAAACAAAATGTTACCCATCATGACTTTATGCATGCCTAAAGCTACACAGTGAAACTGTTAACATCAGATGTGGTTGATGTTATTTTTGTTAGTTGCCTGAGCTTAAAAGTTTAATGAATGAGTCAGTGTGATAAATTCAGCTGCAGATATTCAAGCTCGGGAAATAATAAAAATATGCAGTTCAGAATTAATATGTATTCACTGGTTACTACTGGCAGATTTTTCCTTTTTTGGCCGGGGAAACTCCAGAAATGAAACCCTGAACACTTCAGATTTTTCATCAGAAAATGTCTTTTATTATTATTTTTATTTTTATTTTTCCTGCAGCCTACAATATTTCATACTAATAGTTAATAACATGGCCTTAACTTCCACAATTTCAGATATCCAATGTTTTACAGTGCAGCCAGTCCTGGAGGAGCAGCCTAGATTCAAAAATAAGGCAGTGCCTGATCAAATCATAAAGTAAGTGAATTTCTGTAGTAGATACTATAGTGAAAATCAGTCAGTATTCCTCAACTGACAACCATTATTTTGTGAATTCAGACATTTGCTAATGAATCTTGGAGGTATTTTTTTGTCTTAATATATTGACTTATGTATTCATAGAATCAGAGAACAGTTTGTGAGGGAAGGCACCTTCACAGCCCAGCCAGTCCAACCCCTCAGGGACATGGCTCAGAGCTCCATCCAATCTGTCCTGGATATTCCCCAGGAACTCCATGAAGGAGCCTGTCCCCATCTACCACTGCAGAAATAACTCATGGATGCAGTGCAGGGAGGTGGAATCTGTGCTTTGGGTCGAAGTTATTGAGTTTTCAACACAGCTTCTCAGACAAGTGGTGGAGATAGGGCTCTTGGAGGTCACTGGCAGTGTGAGAGTGGTTGAATGAAGGCTCTTGAATTACAGGATCTTGTTATATCTTGCCTGGTCCAGTGCAGAACACACAGTGGCAAAATGGTTTCTGCTGGTGCTGTGGAGTATGTGTTTTATAAAGGAATAAAGGAAATGAATTGACTGGAGTATTTTGAGAACAAACTGGCCAAGAGCTGCTTCCAAACCAGTTGTGCCCTTGGTCTGCAGCCCACTCTATGGGATCTTTACTGAAGTAGCAACTGACTCAGAGTGGAAAAATAAGAATCACCTTCCCACGTAACACCAAAGTAAATAAAGCAGATCCAAACACAGGTCTTGTGTGACAGGATTTTAAAATAAACACAGACCAAAAAACAACCTAACCCAAAAAGCCACAAAAATTGTTGTTGTAATTTCAACTTGATTCATTCTAAAATCAGTGACTGAAAGGCAGGTTATAAATGTGGTCCTGTTGGACCAGATTTCGGTGTAGGGCCTGCCACACTTCAAACTGCTTCAGTTTGTGTAGCAAAGTTCCACATAAAGTACAATCTCTGCTCATAGGGGAGATTTTGTGATGGTTTGTCTCAGCTGCAGAATTCAACCAAAGTGCTGATCACATCTGGGCTTAAAGATTTACTTTTATGAGTTTACTTTATTGGGCATTTAATTGTTCGTTACATTAGGTGATGGCAACGCATTTATTCCATCAAAGTGCTTCAAAGTATCTGTCCTTTCAGATGGAACTGCATAAAGGGATCTGACTCAGTGTGGCAGTATTTTCCAGTTACTTTGCTTTACTCATGAAGAAAATCTTCACAGTTTGGATCAGAAATCATAGTTTCCTATGAACAAACATACCATGGTTTGCTTAACTCAGATGCTTGGGGCTTCTCCATTTGTTTTTCTGGGCTTTCAAAACATGGTTCAGTTTTACTGGAAGAGATTTCTTAGATTTTTTTTTTTCTGCAAAATTAGTTTTTACTTAACAAGGGTTTAAATTTAATTAATCTTTAAATACTAAAAACCCAAAGGAGAGATTTGCCTGTGGACAGCAAAATGCTTAGCCAAAACTCTGCAGCCCCAGTGCTCAAGGCCAAGTGGTTGCAAGTTTAGTGGAGAGATGTGCTCACAATGATGGAGAGTGAAACATTAGCTGAATAGAACAGACCACAACATAAATTTGCAAAGGATCCTTTCCATTGGTGTACCCCTCTACAAGCAATTATTTATATGCTATTATCTATCTCAAGAAATGGTTATTAATGGTTTCAGCTGTTTAATTTGTTAACTGTTGTTCAGCACTGTGAGTAGGATTGTTGGACAAGATTAAACTGCTTTGTCATGTGCCATGTTCCACTCCAGGTGAAAGCACCTGCTCTGCTCAGTCAGTTCTTTTGGATGAAAATGATCCTTTCATAAACCAGGATCAAGCTGGCAAGCAGGGCACACACCACAGCAAGATATGAGAGGAAAAATGTCTTCTAGTTCTTCTATAGATTTGATTTAATCTGGATGTTCTGGAATTTTTATACCTGGGAAATACATCCAGTCACAAGTTGAAGCTTAATACTTGTAAAATACTGTGTGTTGACTCTGATTTATGGATAAAGTAGTTGCCGTCTGATTTTCCAGTAAAGTCCCTTTTTTTCTGAGCACTAAATTTACTTTTAATTAAAAACTCAACTACTCAAAATGAAATATTCCTCGGTGATAACAAGATCCATTAATTTCTGGTTTCTGTATTTTACAATAGTCATTTTAAAATCTTTCAGCTTTTACAAGTCAAACAACGTGCAGCGGTTCCACTATTCAAGACCTGTCAGGAAAGGATCTGTTGACCCTGAAAATGAATTTGCTGTGAGTAAATTAATGACAAGGTGATGGATGTAGTTCTGGTAACTGTGACTGAATTTTGATCCTAGCTCCTTTCTTAGGCTCAGATTACTCATTATAGACACCTTTAAGATCAGGTTCAAAACTCCCAAATGCCAGGCTTCTCTATTTCAGCACAACCCCTGTGTACATAATTACACATCACTGTTCCAGTTGCAGATAAGCATTATGCAGTTAACCATGTTCAACATGTTTGTGTTCAGCAGCAACTTTTTCTGGTACAGATTTTCATTAGGAAACAAGGTGACATGTAAATAAATATCAAATGTTTTGCTGCTTGTAGTTTGCAACATTTCCATCAGCTGCCAGCCTGGCAATGAGGTGAGTGTTGTCTGCCTTCCTGAGTCCTGTGAGATCTCACCTCCTGAGAGAACTGCCTATGTCACTTTTACTCCTGTGCCTAATGGTGGAATGCTGAGGAATGGCCTTCACTCTTCCAGTATTCTAAGAAATCTACACCACCATGAATTACTTCTCGGTGTTCATAAAAATGTGGTGTCTGTATTTTCATTTTACAGGTATCTGGTATTTTATGGTTTGTTTTGAAAAGCATCCCATTCAATCCTTATGGCTAAAGCTGTGCTCTTGGCATACTGCTGGGAAAAGCCATTTCTTTCCAAAATGTACAATCCCTGTTATGTGTGTGCTGATTAACAGAGTCAACACTTTCATGTAAGAGCTTCCTACCTGCTGTTAAATCAACTCTTCAGACACAAACTCTACCCTGACATCCCAGAATGTATTGTCAAGACTCAGGATGTGCCTTGGCTTACTTTTAAACTAGAGAGTTTGGGGCCCACTTATGAATATACCTTGAGATGGTTTTACAAGAACTAAATTGTTGATGTTTCCATTGCTGAGGACAATAGATAAGATGCCTGCTTCCTTCAAAGAGGTGGAAACTGGGACAGCTGGAGTGTCTTCATTCATCTGTTAGGGTATTTAACAGTACTGGCAGTTTTGATGACCTGATAATGAAACAAGGAGCAGCAGGGTAAATGAAACAGTGGCTATTCCAAACTATTCTGAAGTGCCAACCGCCAGTCTTGCTCAGAGAAGAAAAATGAGAGGACCAAAACCAAGGTCAGAATGCTGGCAAATTGTTATAGGGCTATTACTGCTTTTAATTGAAGAAATACCTTTTGAATGTGGAGAGAGGAAATATAATCTGGGTAGAGGAGAGAGTGGTTGTTTAATGACAGCCATTCCAGCTATAATGGCAAAAACAGGAATACAGACTAAAAGATTCAAGAGTAATTTTCTTTTTCCCCTGCTTTGTGCAGGCTTTGTGCCTGAAGATGACCTAATCTGAAATCAGGAAAATTATTTGTTCAAGTCACTGTACTAGATTTAGTTTGCAGTGTCTTTTTTTATGCAAAGATATGCATATGTTTTCCATCTACATCATCAGCACTCCGACATCTCAGAAGGCAGAATAGATTAAAGTTTCAACCCTAAAGTACCATTTTATGTTTTTTGATAGTCCATGTGGATTGAGAGGACATCATTTGTCACAGCCTACAAACTCCCAGGAATCCTGCGCTGGTTTGAGGTGGTCTCCATCTCACAGGTGAGTGTTAACGTGCTCAGGGCCCGTCCAAATTGTAGCTGTTGAATCCTCATGTACAAACCAGTCTGCAAATTATCACACAAGGCTGCAGTTACTTCTTTTTATACATACAAAATGGTGTTATCTACATTTAATCTTTCTACTGCTCAATACAGGATCAATGTATCTTGTGCCTGATTTATAGTTTCAGAATTGAGCAAGTCTGTGTGGGTTTGCTGAACTGCAAAACTGTTGTTCATGTACGTGAGTTTTATAAAACCGAAAAGATGTGTTTATATTTTATGAACCTAAGAAGTCTTTTGTTTCTTTACAGTGCACAATTAGTCCTTTAGAGAATGCTATTGAGACCATGTCCACAACAAATGAAAAGATTTTGATGATGATTAACCAGTACCAGAGTGATGAGAACCTCCCTATTAATCCCCTTTCCATGCTTCTGAATGGAATTGTTGATCCAGCTGTTATGGGTGGCTTTGCTAAATATGAGAAGGTAGGAGCTTTTGAGTCACGGCAAAGAGCATTCTCAGGTGCATCATTTCATAATCCTCCTACATCCTTTGTTAAAGTGGCAGTGCAGTGGGGATGGGGAATAGGAAAGCCATCATTCCATCAGTTAAAGGATCCTCAAATCCTCCTTTCCTGGTCACCTCTGTCTTTGAAAGCAAACCAGAATAACTGAAGTGATCAGTTAACGTAAATCGTGGCACTCCAAATCTGTGCCTTTTTACTTTCACTGTAAACTTAATAAAAGAAACAATAATTGGGTTTCATAATGAGGGTCTCAAAGTCAGAAGTGCTGGATGAAGACCAAATACATCTTTTCACAAAGTGCACCTCAGCTCCCAACTGACAGAGGGAGGAATTATCACCAGCAGCACCTGGCTAAGGGCCATGCATGTGTCTCTGCTCTTTGATGGGTGGTGTTACCATCACCATCCAGGCTGTGTGGATTCATGTTTGATTGCTTTACCTGTCAAAATGATGGACTGTATTTATTTTTTTTTTTTTGTCTAAGGCTTTCTTTACAGAAGAATATATCAGACACCATCCAGAGGATACAGAAAAACTGAACAGACTCAAAGATCTGATTGCCTGGCAGGTAATTTCTCACTGACAGACACCACCAGGGGTTCCTTTGTTCCATTCCTGTCTAGCAGGAGAACAGAGCATTGAGGTGATCGTGTCATTTCCACCTTTTTTTTAACCCCTGAAAGGTATAATCTGGAATGGTTTATCAAAAGCCACATATAGCAGGCTACATTTATGGTTAAAAGGACCAGGATTTCCAACTTGGGTTGTATCCCTGAAGAGAAAACTGAGAGTATGACAAAGGTCATAATGATTTCATCGATTTCTGGGCTTGGCAAATAACAGAAACTCTCTTGGGAAACAACTCTTTCCTAGAGCATTTCCTTTTTGTGGAGGATTTTTTTTTTTTCCCACTAGAAAATTAATGGAGTGTTTGCTGCTCTCAGGAATTACTTTCATGCTCAGGGACCCTTCAAGATTGCTGCTGTGTGTCTTCTGTGGGGCAAATAGCATGGAAGGTTATTAGGAAATATTTTTAAGTTGTATCTCCAGAGGAGAACTGAATATTCTCCCCATACTGGCAGCACTGAGGTTACTTGAGTTTACTATTCATTATTTTCTATATAGTGTATATATGATACGACAACCAGCCTGCAGAACCCTTTTGTCCTCAAGGAGGAAAATGCACCTATGGAAGGTGGTAGCAGAAAAACCTCTATTTTTGCTGAGATTCAAGGGAAAATGGCTCTTTCTGTTGACCTAATAATGATAATGGAGCAGAAAAAACCATGACCTCAGAAATTACCCATTCTATTTCCATTAACCAGTCCAAAATAGAAATCATTGCTATCAATAAATAGAGAGATAATAAGAAATAGTGAGAGTTCATCTGGGATTGTACTATCAGAAATGAATGGCTCAAGGTGTTTCTCCTCATGTTCCGTGTCTCATTCTTTGCACTTACCAAAACATCCCTGGAAATATCCAAGGTTAGGCTGGCTCTGAGCAGCCTGATGGAATTGAAGATGCTCCTGTCTATGGCAGGGGGTTGGACTGGAAGACCTTTAAAGGTCCCTTCCAGACTATTCCATTATTCCATGATTCTGTCTCTCTTTCATAGATGAGAAACAGCAAAAATTTACTGTTTATTCCTCTCTCAGCCTTGAGATGAATCTTCCAAATAGTTTTAATGGAATTGTTTGTACTGTTTTCTAAATGTTTTTGTAGTTTCTTCCTGTTTCATTGTGACTCATCCCAGTTTGGTTATTATTTGAGTTGTGCCTTTACAGTTTCTCCTGTGTCATTGCCCGCCACAGCTCTGTGTGTTGCTGTTTTCTGGCCATCAGAATCACTCAGTGAATTCAGTGGGTTTGACTGCCCAAATTGTCATTTGGCCATAGGAAATAAGGGGTAATTTCTACCTATCCCTGCAAATCCCTCTAAGGAGGACAAACAGATCTGTCAGTAACAGATGGGCTTTAGTACCACGATTCTACAAGTTATATTGCAACTGCACTTCCATAAAATATCATCAGTGTGATGGGTGGACCAATGTTCACAGTGTTTACTGAGTCAGAACACAAAAAGGAAGCATGGAATCTGAGTGGATTTTACAAAAAATCCCAGATATAAATGCAAAATCGTTAAAAGCTGAAGTAAAGCAGTTAGAAAAGGTTAGTGGCAGAAGGAGAGCTAAAAGTATTTTGCACAAATCTCATAACATTAAAATACACAGAAGAGACAACACAGCCTCTGTGAGGCAGCCAACATTTTTCAGAAATTTACTGGGAAAACTCATTTTTCATGAGCCTTTTCCATCTTGTATTTGCTGCTCCAAGCTGAGATCAATGGGCAAATCCACCTGCCAGTCACAGGAAAATTTTGCAGTTGATTTCCCAGATAATTCAAACAGAGTCAGAGAGGTTGTTGGACCCACTTGAAAAGTCTCACCTTTTTTTTTTTCTTTTGTTCCTCCTAAGATACCTTTCCTTGGGGCTGGAATTAGAATTCATGAAAGAAGAGTTTCTGATAATCTTCGTCCTTTCCATGACCGGATGGAGGAGTGTTTCATGAACTTAAAAGTTAAAGTGGAAAAACAATATGGAGCCAGAGAATTGGTATTACTCTCCTTTTAACCTCTACCCCCATCTCTCTTTATGTAATACACATCTTGTTCCAAACAAAAACAGGATGATTTTTTT
>VXBB01022072.1:0-125720 GCA_013399915.1 Illadopsis cleaveri | reverse complement strand
CTTATGAGTTTTCTTGTGATCTAAAGGTAGTAGGATCTGAATTGTACCATCCAAGAGCTGATCCAATTCTCTGCCACATCAAATATTCCTCATTCTGGAAGATTTTGATATTTTATTACGACTTAAAATTGCAAGACTTATTGAGGAAGTAAAAGCAAGTTCTTATGTTTGTTCTCTTTGTAATTTTTCTTAGTGGTTTAGGGCTTTGATCTGCAATTGATGTCTCCCTGTGCCAGCCACTTCCAGCTGTGTTGTGAAGTAAAACCTGTCATGTGTATAATACTATAAATATTAGTTGAGAACAAACTGAAATATCTGGGAATTGAAGGATAACTTCTGAACACAAACTCCCCAGACAATTCTTGAAAAAAATATTCTATCTGAGTTGTGCAGGCTAGCAAGAATGGCATTGCCTAGTTTTTGTGATTAAATGACAGTTACTTTGGAAATTATTTTATATTGTTGCTTTCAGCATTGGTGATTTTATAATAGGATTTATTTCTTCTGTTATACAGGGAAAAGTAGCAAGTTTCTAACTTAAATTTTTGATATGTGCTCTACTATACACCTGTACGATGAAAGTTCTATATGTCTATCTGAATATGGATTTTCTTTTACAACAATAGAGGCTGTAATTGCAATAATTTACTTGAAATCATGTAATTTCATTAATAATTGCAATAACAGAGGTTGTAATCCACAATCAGAAATCTTGCCTCTTGCATGAAGCCTCCAGCACTCTTAGGGACCAGCACTTAAAAAAAACCCAACCTATTTAAAATTTTGCAGAGAATGTACTTTGTGAATTGAGTTTGGGAGGTCTGAAGAGTAAGAATTCATCCAGACACGGGATAAATCACAGTAATTAATGGGACCAGACAACTTCCTTCATGCCAAGTGTTAAACACGTGCACAGCCTTCAAGGCGTGGTGTGAGGAGGAGGAATTGGAGCTGCAGAGTTGTTTGACAGGATGTTTCTCTCTCCCATCCTGCAGCCAGAGTTTGATGACAAGAGGGTCGGGCGGCCAAGGTCGATGCTGAAATCCTACCGCCAGTTATCCTTCATCTCCATGAGCTCCATCAGTTCAGACTGCAGCACTCCCAAAAAACTTGCTTCAGAAAGGTTGGTCATAAATACAGCACATAAATAAATGCTTGTTCAGTCCTGGTTTTTAATCAGTTTTATGAGATGAAGCAAAAAGATCTTGAAAAAGGAATGATGACCACCAGCAGCTTTTTCAGAGATACCAACATTATCTTTAACTGTAGCTATCACTTCTTCCAGGCTGAAAACTACAGAGCTTCAATCTTAACAGACAAAATGTGTTCAACTCTCATTGGAAAAAAAAAAAAAAAGGGGCATTTCATTTTCAGAAAATAAGTATTTTTAAAATGAAATCACTATTAAAAAAATTATCAAGATCTGGGGGTTTTTATAAGTTTCTTTTCATACAGCTTTTAACTTAATTAGCATCTTTTTGTTTGTAAAATGTGAATAGGAATGGAACAACCTTTACAAACCTGAAAGGGAGGTGGAAGATTTTGGTAAAGTCTGTAGTAATGTAAAATGCTTTGCCTAATGTGTTTTAACTGCAGAACTGGAAAACAAAAAGACTTCTAAGTTTGAGACAACATTATTAGTATAGCTTTTTCATCCACAAATTATTTTGTTCACTTTATAAATTATCTTTCAGACACACAGAACTTCTTCCCAAACAAGGTACATATAAAACTGAACTTGTAGAGCAGTGTTTGATTATTTTTTAAAACATCTGATCTCCTTTTTTGGGTAGTTCACTTTGAAAAAGTCCAGTGGTTTATGTGGAAGGGTTGGTTCTTCAGACACCCCTCGTTGTACTGTGAGATTCCTGAGGCTGCTCCTGCTGCCCTCCAGCATCCCCTCAGGAGGGTGGAGAGATAAACATCACTTGTGTGCTGCAGTACAACAGGACTCCTCTGACAGGACCAGACCACTGAAGCAATGGCATCCTGCACCTGCTTTTAGTTCTTAAGATGCTAATTTGTTTCTAGGAAGCACAGGTCAACAGTCACCACACTTGTTGATTTATCAATTTTTATGTGGTAACATAAGTTCAGTCCCATGTTTCAAAGGTTGAGAAGGGAGTAAAGCCAGCACCAATTTCATGGGCTTTTTTTTTTTTTTTTTTTAATAGGAGAAGTAGCCCAATTTTCAAACTGTAAAAATTTGAGGAAGAGAGAAGGTGAAAGGGGAGTTAATCTCTGGGTATGTGCATTCTTATCCAATATGGTGAAGTAAAGAGGAGAATGCATTTGAAACATGGCAACAGACAGCAATACTCTGTTCCACCTTGGTTCTTGTACAACCAGAACAGCAAGTCTTGCTTTCAGCACCACCATCAGCACACATCAACTTGCCATGGGAGCTCTACTCTATTTACTTTAGGAGTTCTTAAACTGATGCACAAATCTTTAAACAGGGATTTGAGCTCCTTTTACTATTTTACATTCTTCGCTTCATTTTAAGACAGTGCCACACTATCTGAAGGCATCTGATTTGTGTCTCCAGTTGCCAGTTGCTGAAACACATCAGATGCTTTTTACCAGCAGTTTGGGCTGCCTGGAAAGTAGAAGGAAAGAATGACCTGCATTATATTTCATGGGCAAATGACATCAGAATTCCAGCAGCTTTTAAAATATCACTCAGCAACTTGTACTTTCTTTCTTTTGCTCCTGCAGCTTTGATCTGGAAGCAGTGCTGCCGAAGCAAGGAAAAGCAGAATCAGAGGAGATTGCTCCGCAAAATAATCCTCATCCTGAAGTCAAGATGAGAAGGTCCAAAAAAAGAACAAAAAGAAGCAGTGTGGTGTTTGCTGATGAGAAGGCAGCAGCTGATATTCCTATCTCTGACATGAAATGTGTATGTTACTGATTTAGAGTAGTGTTTTATAATCCATGAAAAAGAGGACATTACTCCTTCCCTTAGAAAAAGAAAAATATGTCCCAGAGAACTCCAGCTGTCATAAAGGGAAGGATGCAGGATGCAGAGATGATCTGCCCTGCCATGAATGAAACACGCAAGATGCTGTGGAGGAAACAAACCAGTGAGAAAATCAGATCATCTCTCCTGGCTTCTGGTGACAGATAACAGAGCTCTGAGGCTGCAGATCCTGAAGCCTGGTTAGCTCAGAGAGGAGCACTGTGTGGGGAGGGTTAAGCTGCTTTCCTGTGGAGAGGCAATTGACTGTGCTGACATTTCATGGCAGCTCCTCACAGGCAGGGCTATTTCAGAAGTGATGAGCCCTGTACGTTTTGTACCTTGTTATGGAACATGCAGCTGTTAGCAAAGTGCAAGATTGCAAACACTGCTCCTTAAATGGTGCCAGACTGAAGTTTGGAAGCACTGGCATCTCTCACTCCATAGATCATCTGAGAGCTGCTGGATCATCACAGTGACTTATGGAACTTACACTGAGCCTTTTTTCTCTAGAGACTTTAATCCTCAGGAGGATTTTATTTTAGGATGTAGTCCTCTAGATACACAAGCCCCATCTAAATTAAAAAGCCAGGCAGTAACAGATTGTCAAATTACAGGGAGGGAGCATAAATAATTTGATCCAAAAGGTTTGAAGGACTCATCAAAGGTAAAATGAATGGAGTAGAAAGCCAAGACTGTTTGGGGAAGCACAGAGGAACCCAAGGATGATTATGACTGTCTCACACTGCATGGCCTTATGCAAAAGAGAGATAAAGCACAGTCATGCTTTGAGAAGCACTGATACACAAAACCAAGTAACACCTTTGGCTTTTGATGAAATTAGATAACACATCCACCAAACTGTGGGGATCCCACTGTGTATTGAGTTAGAGGATTTTCTTCTGCTTCAAAAAAGCAGTGACAAGGCTTTGCAGCAGCCAAGCTGAGCATGTTAATGCAATAGGGAAAAATGTTTTCAAAACTTCATTTTACTTTGCAGATCACACCCAGAGTTGTCTGATGGTATTATGCCAAAAATAGGTCAGGAATTCAGATTTCAGATCACAGATTGCTTCTGTAACTTTTAAAGAATTCCTTATTTCTATGTAGAATGAGAAGTTTTTATCTAACTATAAATTATCTGCAAAATTGTTGCATGCTTTTAGATTTTACATAATATGATACATGAACCAAAGTCTCAGTTCATCATTAATGTTGGGGCTTTTTTATTTAACAGCTGTCAAGGAAACATGAGTTCATGAGTGACACCAACCTCTCAGAACATGTGGTGGCACCTCAGAAAACTTCTGTCCTCAAGCAGATGAGCACTGTCAGTCGTTCCATGCCAACTATCCCAGGTAAGGTGCTTACACTAGGGTGAGAATTCTGAACTTTACTAGAATGTTAAGAAAACAGCAATGAAGGGTTTGCTCCAAGCAGGGCTGGCAGCTCTCTCCACCCTTGTGAAATCCACTGGGACAAAAATTGTAATTGAAGAGTGTACTGTGCATGTGAGGCTGCACTGCTCCAAATGCCTGGTAACACCACTGTGCCTTGTGCCAAAATGCAAATTCTGAAACTGTTACTGCTGGAGCTCTGAATTTCACTTCCTTGTACAGTGTGAGCATTCCTGCTGCCCAGAAAGAGGCAGGCTTTATTCAGCTTCCCTGCTCAGTAGTTTCAGGAGCAGAAACAAGGGCTCACAGCCAAGGGCAGTGTGTGAAACAGGGAGAAATGCTCCGTGCTGTGCTGTGGGGGATGAATATCCCCAAAGACTGCCCCATAACAGGATTTCACCTTCTGCTTTTGAAAACAGAGAGGGATCCCATAGATTGCCCATGGGAGGCAGGGGAAGCAAAATAACACAACTGCCCCCAGACAGATGGGTGGTTGTGTGAAAGGAAAGGGGAAAGTGGAACTAAAGCTGGAGCTCATCTCCAGGCTGGGGCACACAGAGAAAACAGGCCCAGTTTCAGTCTCTCTTACCCCTTGTTCCATAGGACATCCCAGTTCTTAGCCTACATTTTATCTGTCTCTCTCACTGCCCCTCTCTTTCCAGATGCCTGTAACAGATGTTTAGCACAACACAGCAGACTGCCATGGCCCACTTCTTTGTCATGTGTTTATCTATTTTTAATTCTTTGGCCAGATTGGTTCCTTTTTTTCACTGTTCAGTTTCAATGTAATGAAATTTATCGTTTCCCTATCATTTATTTTTTTATTCTAAGGTTATAGTTAGATTAAAATTTTTTTCTAATCATTGCAGTAGTTCACAATTTTGAGTTCTGCTTTGTCTTACAGTCTGACTCTCCTTTTTTGGTTTTGGTTTGTGTAACCAATATTGTTTCCATTCTAAGGATTAACTCTGTCTGTCAGCACCGTGGCACCCGATGAAACAATTGCCTCACGCAGGCTGAGCCAGCCAGTGTTTCCTTCCACCTCAGATGGGGACAAGAAAACCTCCAAAAAAATGAGAGTGAACCAGTTATTTAAAGCAAGGGTAGGTCCTGAGTGTTTGTGGGGGCAAAAAGGAAGAGTTTCATGTTCAAAAATTCTGTGCTATGAAAATTAAGTATTTTTCAGACAAATAGGCTTGTAAGTCAAAATCTGTTGTTTTTTTTCCTTGATGCTTTTGTCAGAGAGTTGGGTGGGAGCTCAATGTGGAAGCAAAGCTGGCTGTGGCCACACTTCCAGTGGGAGGGATTTGGGGATGGAGGGCTGGAAGGGTGGAGGGATGCAGGGTGCAAGGATGGACAGGTGCAGGGATGGAAGGATGCAGGGGTGGAAGAATGGAGGGATGGAAAGATGCAAGAATGGAGGGATGCAGGGGTGCAAGGGTGCAGGGGCGCAGGGGCGGATGGATGCAGGAACGGAGGGATGGAAAGATGCAGGGATGAAGGAATGGAGGGACGCAGGGTTGCAGGGATGGATGGATGCAGCGGTGCAGGGATGGAAAGATGAAGGAATGCAGGGATGCAAGGATGCAGGGATGCAAGGATGCAGGAATGCAAGGATGCAGGAATGCAGAGATAGAGGACTGGAAGGATGCAGGGATGCAGCCGCGTGTGCAGCTCAGCTCCCGCCCCGCGAGAGGGCGCGGGCGGCCCGCCGAGAGCCGGGGCCGCAGGGCGGGAGGGAAGGAGGGAAGCGGCGATTCCCGGCGGGATCGCACCGGGCCGGGCCGGGATGGCAGCGCCGGGCTCGGAGCGGGGTGAGGGCGGCACCGGCCGAAGATGCTTCGTGGAGATGATGAGTGAAACGTGGAAATCGGCTCTCCTTTAAAATGAGGAACTTTTCACTGATGTCTGAAATTTTCACGAAGTTAAAACTATTTCATTTAACGTAGTGTTTGACAGCAAAACAAACAAAAAACCCAAACAAAACAAAACAAAACAAAACAAAAACAAACAAACAAACAAACAAAAAAACCACAAACCCAAAAAACCCCCAAAAATAATATCCAGAGCAGTTATTCAGACACAAAATGTGAAGGTTTCCTGCTTTGAAGGCAGTGGGACGGTGACATTTCATGCAGATGTGGGTAGCTACCAACATGCATTACTGCATAAGTATTCTGGAATATTTGTTATGTTTTACACACCAGCTTTTCTGATCTTTCAATGCAAAGGGTTTGTTGTTTTGCTTTCTTTTTTCCTAGGTAATTGGTGTCATTTATATTCATTACTTTCTGCAGTGTTTTGGGGTTTTCTTAAAAAAAAAAAAAAAGGTTAACACCTTGAGGGACCATATAGCAACATTTAGGAAAACCTTCAGTTAAATGTGTTCATAATCACAATTTTCTGGTAGGAACAAGAATTATTAATGTGAAGTCTGCTGTATCTCACTTACATTCAATTTATCACAGACTTCCTTGTTTCAGACCCAGGAGTTGCAGCTTTTCAGTGCTATCTCATCCACTTGTATTTAACCTTATATAGCATATAAAATACAGAGGATAGAATGTTTTTCTCACATGGCAGAAAAAGGACTAACTACAGCTAAAAATCCAGTTGTGAGGTGCTTCATAACATGTTTAGAATCATGTGGACAGGTTTAAATACAGGTTTAAGGTTTTGCAGAATAGAGAAATGAATTCAAAACATTCAGGATTTGGTCAATGTATTTTTTCTTTAGCTACAGCTTAAAGGCACAACTAATTAATACACATATTACTGGATCCAGCACAGAATCAATTTTAACATAGGAAAATCTGTTTTGGTGTTTTTTCAGCGCATTTCCAGAGTTCTGGAAGATGGAAAGCAGTCTGTGGAGCAGCATTTCAAACCTTCATCACCAGATCTGTGATCAATTTTTACAAGACCACTTCTCAACCAAAAATAATTATATCTACACCCAAATACTCTATTTTAGAGCACCTTCTACTCTAAAGAAAAGCACTGATGGAGAATATGAACAACATCCCCCATGGACTCTGATAAGTTACTTGTGACACAGATACAGGAATAACATTTGAGGAAAACCCTGCAGGACGTGTCCACTGGGATCTGGAACAGAAACCTCTGGCTGTAGGTCAAAGGGAGCTGGATGTTCCCTGGGGACAAAGCTTGTTCCTGGGAAGTGACATGTGTGTGAAGGCCAACTGCAAGTGTCACTGTGTAAAGCAGCTCAGGGTCTGCTCTTTTCAAAGACCAGAGTTCTGGTTTCCTGGAGCTCGTACAGACACACTCCAGAGATCCTTAAACCCTCGCTGGCAGTGTAGCCAAGGCAACAGATGGCTCAGCACAAAATAGCCCCTGACAATTTACTGTGTGGCTGTAGCTGGATTTACAGCCCTCAGATCCTCCGCTGCTCCCAGCACACTGCTCTGTATCCTCAATCTTCCCCAAGTGCTGTCTGTGGTGTGACACCACTGCCTGAGCTGTTTTCAGAACAGCAGCTGTTTTGTGGAAAACATGCAGAAGTTTCTTTACACATGTACAAGTTGACCTTACATCCAGCAGCACGATGAACAAACGCTGCATTTTCTGCTGTTCAATAAAGTGTTACAAATCTGTTTTATTTGCCCTGACCCTTTCTCCCTGACATCTCCAGGTGCCATCATATGAAAGGTAATGGTATTTTACTGACAGCAAACAGTGTTCTAAGAGCTCAAGTTTTCTAGGTTTAGATTGATTTTCTGTGTCTTCCCACCTCATGAGCTGGAGCTGGGAGGTGATGCACCACAGGTCAGCACCTCGAAGTTTTTATAGCCTGTCAGCTATTTCTCTAAGTGTGTTTTCCAGACAGAGGGGGGTCTAAAGGTGAATAATTGATTTCCTTCACTCATCCCTTTATCCCGACAGAGGTTTATAGTAAGTAAATAAAATATGTTCATGTACAGTGTTGTGGATGAGGGGACTGGCCTTGTTGCCATTTCTATGGATTTGGGAAAGACAAAGAGGCTAAAGTTATTCCTTGCTGTGGAGTTCAATCTATGGAAAGACATCTGCAGTTTGTTTAAACCTGTTTTCCATCAGCACTTTAATATACAGTGTGAATAGTTTTATGAATTTAGACTCTCTTAGCAACTTGTCAGAGTGAGGCTGTTTTCTACAGGAGTAGTTAGTGATTGTTTTCTGTGAGAGGTTTGGAATATTTGCCATTGGAATTAATGCTGCACCTTCACCAGAAAAACCATGGACAGCAAAGCAAAATGGGCCCAGATTTAACATTAACTGCAGTGTTTGGCATGAATTCTGATAGACTTTTGGTTTCATTTTGTTTCCATTTTGTTTCATTTGCTTTCCACAGCAACTTGATAATGCTTCTTACGAGGCACAGAAGAAGAAAAAGGTTTTCCTAGGAAAAAGTCTTCTGTTTAATAGAGAAGGTTATCTGTGAGTGAGAGAAAGTGAAAGGATGAAAGGTGCATGTTTAACATCTTGCTAACCTGGAGGAAGAGGAGGGAGGGTATCAAAGCTGTCCTTCAATATTATCTCCAGGTACCCTGAATAGTGCACAAAATAAACAAGTATTGTAAAAAAAAGTTTGCTTTTACTGGAAATTAGTAAGAAAAGGATGATTTCTTACTCGTTCTTTGTAAAAATACCTGTTCAAGGTTACCTTATAGTTATTGTATCTTGCAGAGATGTTTTCAGGTGAGGAGCATAATAGAGTTTTACCTCTAGCTGTTATTATAAATTTTTATTGAAATACTGTGACTCAAAACAAAGAAGTAGCAAGAATGGAAGTGAAGGAAGTGCCCAGAAACAAATATTAAGAAGGCAGGAGCACAACATCCAAAGGAAGTTTGGTGTTGGGTGTTAAGCCAGTGGTTCAAGATTTGTGCTTGTGTTTTGCTCAGGTTGAAGTACAGTTTTTGGTGAAGGGTTTAGATTCACATTTAGTTTACTAAATGTAAGTGATAATTTATTAGTTGTCCCACACCACAGATTTTCCTCCTCTTGCCAGCCCAAATTCCAAGCCTGAAATCATGTCAATCAGCTCTCAGCAGAAAAGCAAAATTAACACAGAAAAAGTAGTTGCCAAGGAAGGGGCATTCACAGAACTGGAATTTTCAGGGTGTTTGGACAAGCTCCAGCCTTTCACAAGTTTCCAGAGACTATGGATACTGACTGTTAGTTTAAAGAAGCAGCATAGCATGAAGGACAGCTGATGCCCTGGGACAGTGAAGTGCCTGTATGGCAACGCCTGTTTAAAAATGTGAATCAGCATGACTGCTGCCATTTCTGTCATGAGTTCAACAGGTCTTCAATTCATGCATGCAGAGGTGGGGGGCAGAACCTGGTTTTGACATTCTTTGAGGTGAAGCACAGAGGGCAGAAATTTCCTCCAGGACAGGGTCAGCTTTGGCTGCTGTTGAGAGAATTCGTGCAGCAGGGATGGCTTCAGCTGTCCCCGTGCAGGTCAGGAACAGAGCCATCCCACAGAGCTTTTCTGTCCCACTTATTTCCCTTCTCTCTGACATTTCCAGTTGTCTGGCTGGTGACAGTCTGTTTGCTGTCACATGGCACTGAGATAGTGATGGTGCTGTGTGATCTGTAAGTAATGAGCTGTTTGCAGGGGCAGGAAAGCTGCACGTGCAGCTGAGGTTTGATGAGCTGACCTGCACTGAGCTGTTACACTGCAATGACCTGAGACATGTTTAAGCTGCACATTGTAGTTCAGTTTAGGCAGAAATCTCATTTTTAGCCAGACACAGGTACCTGGGTGTCTCTGTGGGGAGTAACAGCATGTTAGAGGTGCTGGACCAGCCCAGGAGCTGCTGTGTCAGTGCAGCACAAGGTCTGCACAGCAAATGTTGGCATTTACCCACCTCAGGGTACTCAGGGGTATCCTCACCTCACTTGGGTATCCAGCTTGCCCTTGTTCATGCCATGAAATCATACCAAGTCCTTACTATGAAAATATGACTTAAATATTCATTCTGGGGAAAAATAATTTCCCTTAAAATGTCATTAAAAATGAGCTGGTGTGAGCTATAGGAAAATGGTCAGAGTCTAAGTCAATAAGGATCAAGTTTCTGAGGAGGAAGGAGAGTTTTATTAAAGATTTTACAGACCTTAGGAACACATTGTTCTGGAACTTGAATGTGTGATAGAGCTGTGTACCTGCTTGACATTGAACTTTTATCTCTATCACACACAGCCTGTAACCTTCTTTATCAGACAGCAGAAACTGAGCAGAGCCATGGAACGGTTTGGGTTGGAAAAGACCTTAAAGATCAACAATTCCCAGTCCCCAGTGGGGATACTGGTGCCACACTGGTTATTCTGTGAGGAGTCCTTTGACACATGAGACACCACTGGATCTCTGCTTTCATTTGTTCCACCCTGATCATGGGATGAGGGCACTTTTAGATAGAAGAGGTGTTTAAAAAACTTTTTAAATGCCATGATAGGAAAGACAAAGTGCTTTTATTTTTTATTAAATCTGGTTTCCGTTTCAGTCAGCCAAGATCCAGGAGTTGTCTTGAAAGGCACCCAACCACATAATTCTCTTGCTCACTTTCTCTGCTGTTTCCAAGGATTTTAGCTTAAGTATCATAAAAATACCAGAGGATCCTTTTTTTCATTCTAGCTTCAGTACAAAACTATTCAGATGATGGAGCATTTATCCCAGAGACTGATTCCATTTATGCCAATGTCAATGGGAATCATCCAGAATTAGGGCATTCTGTTTAAAACAAAAGCACAGGTCAATTCTCCAGAGTGGAGGAAGATAAAAGGAATAACTTAACCAAGCACAGCATTTTTCTCATTTAGAAATCAAGAGAAATCAGCAAATTTAAAGCTAACTTGTGTTTTGCAGCACCCATTTTTTTTAAACTGTTTCTGAGGAGGGAAGAAAACTAAACAGTTTAAGGATTCTTTCCCTCATTATTTTTTGGATGCAGAGATATCCATCTTTTTAGATGTGTCTCTATTGTTTTGGAATATGGAAGCCTCCATGAAAAAAAAGCTTGCAGCCATCTCCTATCCTGAGTGCCTTGGAGAAGTCACTCCACAGAACTTCTGTTTCCCTGCCAGAACTCAGTTCCTGCTTGCTCTTAGGCATTCAAGGTCCTTCTGAGGGGGGAACATTGAGCAACACCCCAGGGGCTGCCCTCAGCTGTAAGGACTTCAGCATTGGCAGCGTTTACTGCCCTGGGGTGAGGAGAGGACTTGTTCTTTATTGACTCTGTGTAATTTTCAGTTCTGATTTGCTCTCCTCATGCAGCGTGTGCTAAAGATTAACACTGTAAATGAAGAATTGCTCCGCAAACAAACCTTGGGTAGGCCACGGATTTCATAAACTTTTAAATGTTAGATAAATTTAATCACGGCTTTGAAGTGAGGACAGTTTGAGCTGATTGGGTTTTGCACAGAATTATCCTTTTTCAATGTAGATTTTGTCTTTCAGGATAGCTGACAGCTTCTGTGTGCCATGAGGGGTCTTTCCTATGGCTGACCCTGTGATGAGAGAGCCACTGTGAGTGTCTGAGCTGGAACAGACACAGTGTCTGTGATAATGATTTTTTCATGTGTATTAAAGCATCCTTGCAGCTCCAGATGCCCCATTCTGTGTGTGGGCATTCAAGCTGCATTTAGTACCAGGTTCATGTGACAGGCATGGCTGATCTCTCATTCACAGTTAACCCTTGGTAGGCCTTGCCAGTGTTTGGATTAGTTCAGCTCATGGCAGGTAGCTGCTGATGTAAATGGTGACTGATTCAAAAGGCACAGGACAGGTGATGGGGATCAGAAAACAGTTATTTTTCATTAATTTCATTCATCAGAAAACGGATCTATGCCCTGGCAAGCCAGCAGCAAAAAAAGACTTATGTAGGTGAGGTAGTAGGAATCTTGTGCTGTTGTAACTAGAATGTCTAAACAACTCTCCACGTTTGACAGATATTTTGAGGGAAGACTTTCTGCAGAATGTTTATTTATATGTTTTTAGATATAAGAAAACAGCCCTGGACAGAGTAGCTTTAGACGCAGACTTTTAAACCTTGTATTTTGTATGGTATTTTATTGTACACTAACGTATGTTATGATTGGATACCTGGATTTTACAAATAATGAGGAATGCAAAAATTTACTTCAGTTGCTTTGACATACAGGGTAGCACTAGTGCACAGTCCCTGAATTCATACAGTCTTTCTTTACAATTGCATTTGGACTAATTCACAAGATGGGAAAAGAGGAATATTGGAAATCAGGATGGGGAAACAGAAAAGAAAAAAAAAAAGAAAAGAAAAAAAGCAAAGGAAACTAATCTCCTACAAAGACATATCTAAATCTACCAGAATTTCCACACAGAATTCCAAAGGAAATGAAAGATTCTAATCGGAAAAAAAGTTTAAAAAGTTTCCATCCAGAATGGGTTATTTTTCTAGATGCAGGTGATCCCGAGCAGCAGCACCAGGACAGGAGGATCCCCGGCAGGTCCGTTCCTCGCTGTGCAGTCCCGGGCAGTGTCGCCGGGGGGCGATAGGATGTCGCGATACTCCGCCCGTGTCGCGGCCCGCCCCGCTCGGGCACCGGGAAAGGCGGCGGAGCTGCTGGAAGTGCCAGCGTGAACAGCGCCCTAAATCACCCTGTTCGCAGCTCAGGTTATCTCGGTTTGCTGCGCCCAAACCCCGGCTGCAATAAAACAACCTGCAGGTTATCTGTGCCTGGGTGTGTCCGCAAAGTTCCCTCTGCTTGCACCGATTCGCGTTCCAGCTGGAGCTTCTATTCATTTTCCCCGAGTGTTTGTGTCGTGCAAGTACTAAAGGGTGTAGAACACTGGGAAAAAAAAGCTTTTTTCCTTAAAAAAAAGGACGTTATGTTTTCTGAAAAATGCTGTGTTTCTAAAATATCTTTTCAATGAAATCTCCATTTGAATAGTGGAGAGGGAGGAGCTGATTTATCCACACCAGCAAATATCTTCATGTTGAAATGTGACTGAAACTAAAGCAGTAGCATGTTGCTACTTCTTCTTTCTATGAATCATTGAATAAATTCATTTTATTGACATGCACAAGGATTTAAATTTTGAAGGGTTTTGCAAGTGTGTACAGATTAACTCCTTTTGTACCCGTGTTGATGTTAATACAAGGCCTCATTGAATTTTAGCCCCACTGATTTCTCATACATGTAACGGTGACAGTAGAAGAAGAAGCAGATGATCTGAAAGAGGGAAGCCTGTTGGCTGCTCGGGAGCTGCAGCAGCAGTGAGGCTGTTGAAGTATGATTGATGAAAGGTCTGTATCTGTATTAATTTCCTGTAACTGGGAGGGACACCTCAGATTCCACCATGAGAAGGATTTGTCACAGACTGTGCCCCTCTGTGGCAGATGTGACCATGCCTGTGTCCCTCAGCACAGCAGATCCTGTGGCAGCCAAAGGGAAGCTGTGGATTCCTTGCCTGCCTGTGGCCTGTCACAGGTGATACACGAGTCAGGGGACACCTAATCCCCTTTACCATATTTATTTTATGTTAGGAGATTGTAGAAGGCCTTTTTGGAGGTAGGAGTTATGACCACTTTTATTATCACCATTCTCATGGTCAGACAGCAGCTACAAGCCCTCACATGATTTCACAGCCTTCTAAAAACCCAGTTATAAAGTTGCTTCAAAAATCCACAGTGATTTTGTTCTGAAAGGCTTGAAAAGTCTAAGGGCATTCCAGCATTGCAGCACTTATGGCACAGATCCCAATGATATTGCCTTTTCCATTAATTTAATGTTCAACCTGCCTTTCTAGAAATAAAGCCCAGTTCCCCTGTTTTGCACTGCTGTATTTTACATTTCTTATGCTTTTGTAATGACCTTGAGATGACATTGCTTTGCCTGCTACAGCCTGTTTCTTCTCGTGGTGTGGTTTATTTTGTGGATATGCTGGACAGATGATGAGTGGAATAAGACATGAAGACTTCTAAAAGTAATTTACTGGACAACTGAGAACACAGAGAATTTTTCACTGTGTGAAAATGTCTTATTGATGAATATTGACCTGCTTGTGAATTCAGAGTGTGAATTGTTTGAAACAAGGTGGGTTGCTTGGTATATTGACTTACATATGGACTCTTTTCTTTTAAAAACAAATTTTCCCTCTTCTTTGTGACCACAGGAATTGTTTCTATGAACAATGTGCTGGTGTGTGCACACCTCTCCCAAGTCACTGCATTTCAGAAACACTGGATGTGTAGGTTACTGTGGAGTATAAGTGGAAATGCTGAGGAATTTGTGTTTAAAAGAAATCAATCTGAACCTTTCTTAACCCAAGATTTTAGATATTATCTTTTTTATATATTATCTTTTATATATTTCAGATAATATATTTTCTTTTTTAGTCAGTGTGATAAAATATTACTGGTGGCTGGAGAAGGGTACATGGGAGCTGACCTAAAAAATCTGTGGAAAACAATGGTTCTATCAGGGCTCTGCCTCAACCCTGCAGATTTTGGGAGCTTCACTCAAGAAATTGAGAGCAGCAAATATTTGTACAATGCAAGAGCTGTCAGCAGTCTCTGGTTTGACACCAGGCTTCCAGCTGGTAGAGGCATGCACCCAGGGCTGTGCAGTACTGGACTGCAATAAAAAGACATGTTAAAAATATGATGCATCCTGCCAAGTCAGACCTTACTGACCCAATGCATCTGGAAATAATGATCATTAAACTTTCTCCAGCAGCAGCCTCCAATTTATTTGCAGAGTTTTTAATCCCTAAACAAGATTTGTTTATAACATAAATACAAAACATAAAAGACATTATAAAACATATAAATGTTGGCCAGCATGCCACTTTTTTCCAGCCTCTTTTTATGGAAGCCTCACTGGTTTTCCTTCTCTTTTCTCCACTTCTGGGATTGCTACTTTCTTTCAGCCCTGCCAAAAAGAAGAATGTCAGTGGTGAGGACCCCAGGACAATATTCCTGGTTGGACCCAATTTCCTCCTCTTCTGACTCAGCCACCACAGCTTGAACTGAGTTGTTCCTCTTCTCGCTGCCTCCTTGGCTGCACAGGAGCACCTGCAGCAGCAGAGCCGCCCGGGAGCGTGTGCTGCAGTGACCCTGCAGCAGCAAGGTGTGCCCAGAGTACTGACAAAGCACCTTTTTCCTGGCGCTGTTTATGCTCCGGGCTGAGTAAATCAGGCCCAGCCAGCTGAAGGGAAACGCTGCTGCTGGGATCGTGTCCCTGCTGGAAGCTGTGCCAGCGCAGCCAGGCCGGGGAGGGCTCAGACTTTGTCCCTCCTTTCACAGCTCCGTGGGCAGCAGCCCAGAGATGTGTCTGCACCTCCCTGCTGTAAAAGCAGCACTTGCCATCCTCAGCCCAGCTCCTGATTGCTGTGGGACACTTTGCTGGCAGGGCTGGGCATCCCCAGCACAGCTCGGGCTCGCCCTGCTCGATGCACTGCACAGAACCTCACCAGGAGTCATTTGCACAGGGAATTTTACAGCCTGCACCAGTCCCTGGCTGCAGCAGCAATGCTTTTTAACTTCATAAAGCCTGGGCTTTTTTCAAAGCCTCTATTCACTCAGCACCCACTTGAGTGTGTTTTTATTGCAGTGCACCTCAGGCAATAAGTATTTAGATGTCACTCATCAAAGTCCATGATGCAGTTAGTTGAATTTTTACTTCTTGGAATAAATTTACGAGTTTTTCTTGTTTTCAAGGGGGTTTTTGGCAAAAATCTTAATTTGTTGAGCAGGTCAAAAATGTATTATGTTTACTTTTCTCACTATATTCTGGCTCTTTAGTTAATTGTAAATGTGGTTTTACTCATGAGTGTTTCTTAAATGTTTTATTCTATTGACTCTTCTGGAAATGAAGGGGGGTTATAAGCAATATTTGTACCAATATTTGCAGGAATACAAATATAATTTTAAAATATATCTATATGTTAGAAAGTTAACTAGGAAGCTGTAGGGGATGTTGCTCAAACAGCATTTTGCATGTTTGTAACTCAGATTCATATGGTGAAAACGATTCTTGCAGATTAGTCCCTTGAGGAGGGAAGCACTCACATTATGAGCTTTTTGAAAAATAAATCTTTTTTCTTTCTTTTTTTTTTGTCCAAGTCACCTTTTGCACAGCAATTGTCACTAAGAAAATAAGCCAGTCCCACCATGTTCCACTTAACTGTTGTCTGTTTGTGTGTCTCTGCACAGGTTATTCAGCATTTACATATTCTGAGCTCTCAGCCATTCAAATTAAAGTAGCAGCTTGTTTGTTGTGGTACAAATGATTTTCTGTGCAGTGAGAGCCTGGATTTTTAAAGTAGAGCTGCATTTCTGAGCTGGCAAATCGGCTTTCTTTATCATTCTGTACTCAATATTTCAGCAGTATTTCCAGTGGAATTTTTTTTCATACCTTTCAAAGGAACAATATGGACATGACATTAGTGAATCACTAATTCTTAGGGAGTGGGGAGTCTTGGTGTTTGTGCTACAGCACAAAAGATTCAGATGAATGTGTGACAAAGCAAAAGGCCTTTGGTACAGCCAGGATCTCAAATCTATGGGTCAAAACTGGTGTTTCTGCAGAAATTATAGGACAAGAGCTACCTGGAAGGCCCTGTCATAACATGACCTTCTTTAATTGTATGGGTATTAAGGCTGAGGCAAGTTTTAAATGATGTGTGTGCCTTAATCACAAAAAAAATATGCAAATATCACTGTGAAGGGCAGTGCAGCTCTGCTTTAACTCCAGTGCAGGCGTTCATGCAGTGAAGCGCTGTCATCCCGAGACGGGGTGGTGAGATTGCAGCTCTGCTCCTTCCTCCTTCAAACGTGCAGGGTGCCATGCAAAGCACTAAGGATTTGTCCAAATCATAAAAGGGCTAGAGGTTTTCCCTTTTTACTTAATTTTAAGGAATCAGCTCTTGTTTGTATAGATACAGATGAAGTTATTGGAACTTGGCTAAAAAGAGCTGTGCCGAACACTGTTGCTGCTTTCCTGTTTGGAAGTTGTGCTGAGAGGTTTTATGAGCTCTCTGCATCAATCCTGCAGCAAAGAGGAAGCAGCACATAATGATTTCCCATCTCAGTTCACCAATTTAAGCACTAAAGAAAGGTTTGATTATTAAGCTTGATTTTTTTTCTCACAAGATTAATCCTTACTTTAGGGAGTTAATTCCATTTATATCAGTAAGATTACTCACGTGAGTAACCAGCCACAGAATTTGCCTGTAGTGCTGTGACTGCCTAGGGGGAAGTACCAGCAAATCTGCAATTAAAGTTACAAAAGGAAAAGGTCTGACCTTTTCTTTTCTTTTTTTTCTTTTCTTTTCCTTCTTCTTTTCTTTTTAAGTATATATCTCTACTGTTTCGTTGACTAGTGACAATGGCTTTTGCATTCTGAAGTGTTACTAAAAGCAGCACAAAATTGCTTTGCTTTAATAAGAAAATAATAAGATATGGTAAAGCTTCACTGTGAAAGGTAGAAAGAGGAGGATCTCTGAGTTTTAACTTCAAGAAGTCCTAGGCTTTCTTCATGTGCATCACATTAGTGGAAAATTCCTTCATTCATTTAAGAAGATAAACAGTTGTAACTTTCACGTTTGGTTGATGTGACATCAATGACTGACTGGGACTGCCAGCATTCCAAAAAGGATATCGTCCTCATCTGCAGCCACTCAGGGCAGCGGGGAGGAGCCTGCAGCACCGGCTGAAACATTTACAGGTGCATAAGTACCTAGGGAAGGGCGCAGGTGATGCACCTGTCCCGGGAAAGCAGCACTAGCACAGGTGTGTCACAACTCACCAGCCAGCTGGGTTAGAGCATGAGCTTCTTTGACCCACAAACGCACTCCCCTCCACGCTGCAGCCCACAGTTCCCAAACATCGGCCAAGAACCTCCGGAGATGAACATCTACTACGAGAACTTCTTCCATCCACAGAACATCCCGAGTCCCCAGCGACCGAGCACCTTTGAGACGACAGACTACAACAGCACTGCCAATCCTTACCTCTGGCTAAATGGACCTTCCATTACCCCGCCACCGTACCTGCCAGGATCCAACTCCAGTCCCTTCATTCCGCAGTCGTACGGGATGCAGAGGCAGCTCCTGCCTAACATGCACAGCTTGGGAGGAACTGACCTCGGCTGGCTTCCCCTCCCGTCCCAAGAGGAGCTCATGAAGTTGGTGAGACCACCTTACTCCTACTCTGCCCTCATTGCCATGGCCATCCACGGGGCACCTGACAAGAGGCTGACTCTGAGCCAGATCTACCAGTACGTGGCTGACAACTTCCCGTTCTACAACAAAAGCAAAGCTGGCTGGCAGAATTCCATACGGCACAACCTGTCTCTCAACGACTGCTTCAAAAAGGTGCCTCGAGATGAAGATGATCCAGGTATAGCCTTCTCCCCCTTTTCCCCCACCTCTAATTAAACCTGATGAATTTTAAAATACCCAGTGCACTGTAAAGAGACACAGTAGCCCAGATACAGGACATAGACACAGTAGCACTTTGTTTTCAAGGGGCTGAACTTAAAAAGCAGCTGTGCACAACTGAGGTGTGAATCAGTGTTGCTGTGAGATCTCTGGAGGGAAGGGAATTCTGTCCTGTCCTGGGTCTTCCTGAGAATGGATCAATGAGCTAAGCATGAGGCTCAGCATGCAAAGGAACATTTAACTGGGCAAGGCACTTTTGGTGTAATGCATGACTTACGTCAAATTTAACTGGGAATTCAAGGGAAGGTGATTTGTCAAAGGAATCCAGTGGCTTTGGGGAGTCAGCATTAATTCTCAAGAGGAGAGCAGGCTGCTTTTATTTTGTTTGTTTCAATTAGTGTTTTGCTTGGAATGACACCTCTGCCATTACCAACCTCTTGGCTGGTAGGCTGTCAGATATTCCTTTATTCATGGTTTCCTATCAATAGCTGTTAAGAACCATCGAGAATATTAAATTATTCTGCAGTAGAGGACCAAGAGTCTAGTTCAATCCTGTTAGAAACTTATGCCAACCCACTGAATCTGGAGGAGCAGCCCAGTGTGGGATTTGATTACTCTCTGCCATAAATTCAGAAGATCAGCTGTATACTGAAAACCTCCTTCCCTCACCAAGAAAAAAAACCCAAAAAGCTCTCCCAGTGACTCCACTTGTAGTTTTGCCTGTGTGAAGAATCAGGGCTAAAGAGTAGAACCCAGAACCTTAAACTTTTTTCTGAATTCAACAGGCTTGTACTTTTGAGTGACTAAAAATACATGTGTATTGCTCATGCAATTGTTCTGTTTCTGTGAAATGAGAGAAACACTGTAAAGCCCTAAATGACTGGGGGTTTTTGTTTGTGTGCATATTTTCAAACTAAAAGTGTGGGTTTGTTTCCTTTGACAGGAAAAGGGAATTACTGGACTCTGGACCCAAACTGTGAAAAGATGTTTGACAATGGAAACTTTCGCAGGAAGCGGAAGAGAAAGTCTGACATTGAGGCCAGTGCTGCTGCTCTTGCATCTGAGAAATCCGAGGACAGTACCCTGACTGGCAGCCCCAAAGCTGCAGAGCATCAGGATATCTTGGAAAACTCATCACCTGGGACTGAAAATTCACCTGAAAAAGGATCATCTCCTCCCTCTTCCAGCAGCCCATGCCTCAGTAACTTCCTCTCCAGCATGACCGCCTATGTCCACGGCTCCAACTCGGGGAGCCGCTCCGGGCCCGTGGGACTCAGCTCAGAACCCCTTGACAAAATGGGGCAGAACATGGTAGGCTTCAATTCCTATTCCCCACTCTCCAGTATCCCCAGCCATGGTGTGGGAGACTGGTCCAATTCCATGCCTTCCAGTCACCTTGGCCACAGCAGCTCGGTGCTCAACCAGTTTAACACCCATTTCTACAGCAGCCTCAGCACAAACAACACCCTGTACTCCAGGGAAGGGACAGAGGTTTAAATGAAGGGTTCTAGGACACTAGAGGATAGTTATTTATGAGAGGAAATGATCCATGGGCAGGTGATCAGCATTAGCCTCTTGCCTCTAGGGCCACACTGCACCCTCCTCCTGACAGCCACCAACTTGTTACCCATTGTACTGAAATCAGAAACACATCACATTTGGCAGCTGCACATGAAAAAACAGGGATCATAAGAGGAAGAACAGTGAAAAGTTCTCCTCAGACACTGCTTGTACTGCTGCCAACCAAGGTCCTTTACAGAAGTCCTTGAGAAGTTACAGTTTGCCTTAGGCAGGAGGCTCTTTCTGGCATGGCATTAACATTGCTGTGCTTTTTAAAGTGACAACAGAAGAGCAGTGGTACCCTTAAATATCCTGTCTTCAGGTATAGGCTGCCTGTACTAAATGCTCAGCAAGTTCTTATTTGGCCAAAGCTCTCCTGAACACTGCAGAATCCATACTAAAAACCACTGTATAGTGAATATACACTTGAATGGTGAGTGCTGTGTTTGGCTTTCTCTCATGCCAGTGCAGACTTTGTCTAAAGCTTGACCCCGTTGTAGCCCCAGGGGGAATGTGGCTGTGCAGTAAACTGACATCATCATGGACACAACAGGAGTTTTGAAGCTGAAGGGAAGCATAAAAAAATACATTGGAATTGTCTTCTGCTGTTGGATCTTTGTGTTTTCAATTCTAATTACAGGGTCAATTTTATTCCTTACACATGTAAATCTAGTCACATAAGGGAAACAGGATCTGTTCTGAGTATATAAATATATATATTTAAGACATGTTTTTTCTAAGAAGAAAATACATTTGTTATATCTTGACATTCTACATAAATCATTTTTACTGAGTAAAGGGTTTGAACACTGGGGTGGGAGGTGAGGGAAGAAGAAAAGGGAGGTAAGAAGTTCAACTATCTCTGAATTTCAGTTTCAAAGGCTGGATCTTTCAGAGGATCAACTGCAGACATTGTAAAAAGTCTCTGTATTGTATTTTTTTTTTCATTTTCTAAAAGTCTATGCTGTTTGTCCTTGTATAAATATTAGAAATAATTCTTATTTTTCCTACACTTTACTGTAGCAACAAACATTTCAAAATATAGATTTTTTTAAACCAAGACTTGACTTCCACATTTATGTAGAGTAATATCTCAAAATAGATAACCCCAGAAGAATTTTTAATAAAGCATTTGTATAGAAGAGTGTGTACTTGTGTTTGTTTGTACTGCACTACTTAAGCCTTTAAAAGTCTCCTCAGCAGTTTGACTTGAGGAATTCACATGAGGAAGGGCAGAGTAATAGTAGCAGAAGGTCAGATGCTGAGATGACATGTCCAGGCCATCAGCATTTGCATGCCTGGCAAATATAATTGGCTGCTATTACACAAAATACTATCACTGAATAAAAATCATCTTGGAGTTTCCCTGCTGGAGCAAAGTGGTGCCAATCATTTAAAATTTCAGAAAGCAGACTGTTTTCATGTGTCAATTAGCCAATATGACTGCAATTTTTCTGCATTCTTATTTATTATTTAATTTCTGTTATGTTTCAAGTTTTTCACTATCAAGGTTGCTCTGACTTTTCCTAGTTTTAGATCCACTATAATAAATTGCCAGTTGGGAGTTGCAGCCTATCTACTCTACTAACACCTTTGTTCAATAAAAAGAGAAAATGCCCTTCTGGTGCTGTCCTCGTGCCATCACTTTAAGTTTCTCTCAAGTCAGAGGTCTGCTGAGGCTGAGGCCTGAGCTGTAACTCCTGCCCTCAGGATCTTCCAACTCTTGCAGAATCTCAGCCTGCTGGGTGGGCTGCAATATGCCCTGCAAGTGGCAGCATTTTTCATAGAGATCTGCTCATGTTAAAACTGAGAAATGTCTTCAGTCACTGTGCTTATGCCTTGGATTCAGCAGACATGCCACAAATTGCCCAGAAATACAGTTCCTTTAGAATATGTGGTCCACAAACTCAGAGGAACTGTTTTCTTTAGTGCTGTAATAGAAAATGTTCCATTATGAAGTTAGAGACCAAAAGTGTGGGGGGAAAAAAGGTGGGAAATAAAGAAGAATGACATTGCTAAGTGACAGCAGAGAGTAAAAAGCAACTCCTTTGCCACTCAGCACTTTGAGACTCCTAGTGCCCAATTCCAAATAATAACAGGAACTCCATATAGGTGTGCATAAAAACAACCTTGTGCCTCATTGTTTCCCAGATGCTGTCAACCCAATACCACTTTTGCCTTCTGCATGTGAGGAAGTGCTGCCAAAATTCCACTTCACAGACAAAGGTTTGTTCTCCAGTGGCTTCCCTGAACACCAAGGAATTGGTTCCCCTGCAGCCACTGAGCTGGCTTGGCACGACAGCTCAGCTGGTGGAGCTGCTCTTCAACGAGGGGTGGAAAGATGATTGCATCCATTGTAATCCCATTTCTCCTCCAAACAGAACTGCTTTGTAATGAAACAAATCTTCATCTGTATTTCTGTGGTTTTCAGAGAGAACTGGTTTTGTTAACCAGCCATGGTCAGTGCATTCCTTGAGCTCCTGCACATCAGTGAAGCAGCTGCAGGGAAACTTAGCAACTATTCTTGTATGAGCAGCAGCACTGCTCTGTCAAAGTAATGCTCCCCTTCCTGTATTTTACCAATACGATCAGTGTCAGCGTTTTGGATGAATCTGGGGTTTAGGGATTTTTTTTTTTTTTCCTATTATTTTGTTTGGTTGATTGGTTGGTTGGTTGGTTGGTTTAGGTATGCTATTAAAGAAGCCACTGATGTTGGACCCATAATTAAAATATATTTAAAATATCGCTGATATTTATAGACCTATAGTGTGATAATTAACCGTATTTACTAAACTGCTCAGAAAGAGAATCTGGACTCTAAGAACTCTGAATAGGTTTCCCTGTTAAGATTCTTGATTGATTATTTCATTCTTAGAGTGTGTTTTGTGTTGAGACACAGCTGTCTTCACATACCACCAGGTTTCATGACTCTGCAATTATTTGTTCCTGGTTTAAATGTTAACCCTTACAGGCTGCTCCTATGTCCCCACAAACACATCCAGCCCTAAAGTGCCAGAGTAGGTTACTACTTGCTTTCCTCCTGTATCACAGCAAAACTGCAAATATTAGAAGCTTTCACCGACAGGCAGTGTGTCTTGACTAATGATTAATGAGTAACAAGTTCCTACGTAGGTCTGAGGTATACTGCTGCTGAGTCCCTGGGGCAGCTCCACTGTCACTGATCCCACTAGAAACACCTTCCCTGGGTTCTTACTCCACAGTTTCCCCAGTCTGTGTCCTGGCTCTGCAGCCCTGGAGTCTGTGACTCTTCAGCCCTGGCTCTAGAGCCAGGGAGAGGAGAGGAGAGATTTGGGGTTCGCAGCAGAGATCCCTTGCACCACTCCAGGGTTGTTCCACCCCATTATGGATCAGCTGGAAGCCAGGAGTCCTGCAATAATAGGTTCTGTTTAGCTGATGTCCTTTGTGTTCCAGCAGTCCTGTTGGAGCCTCACCTACAATTCAAGACATTTCGGCCACAAGGTTGAAGTATTTGGGTTTAACTGCAAGATTTCGAAGCTTCCAGATGATAAACTGATGAGAGCTTAAATGTTACAACTGGTTCAAAGATGACACCAAGAGATGTGGTACAGTATCCCCTGTATAGGAAAATCACATTTCAGGCCTCACAGTATTTACTTCTCCCATAAACAGCAGTGGGGACTTTGCCAGATTTGCTCTGAATTACAATGTACTAACTCTCTCTCATGAGGGGATACATTACGAAACTCTTCAACTCTTCCCTGTACAGTAGTGTCAATAGTTGCTTTGTTGCTCCATGTGAAAGCATTCCCAGGGGAAGAAAATAACAAACTTCTTCCCAGTAGGTTTGCCAATGCCTAACACTTCCAGTTTGTAGCACTTTGCAGCAATCCTTACAGCTCTTTCTTAAGGATTTTAGAAAGATCTGCCCTGAACCTGTGCGATTTTTTTGCCTAAGTACCACACTTTGGATCTGTGAGCCATGAACCAAAAGCCTGCTGTACACCTGGAACCTGTAGCTTTCCCTGCTTTAAGTGCTGACAGCTGCAAGGCTGTGTTGCTGTAGTCCTGGAGGTATTGCTGTTAAACACGCCTCAGCTGGTGCTTGCCATGGGCTAGAAACCTGCAGGGCTTCACACCCTGGACAGAAAGACACTTTAGTTTTCCTTATTTATGCTGCAAGTCTAGTTCTAAGGGGGTAAGGACTGTGATCTACCAAAACACCCTTCCTAAGTGTACTTACCCAATATCCCGTCTGCTGATATTCTATACAAATTTATTTTCAGAATACCTCTCTAAAATGTATTTTTACATCTCTTGTGTTGGCTGAATTGCAATACAAATTTTGCTTTACCCCAGCAATGGTTTTGATTCTTTTTAAATCCTAAACCATTCCTCTGCTAATATCTTTGCACAGTGGTTTTACCCTTGTGCAGCCTATGATATCCTTCACTCTTTAAGAAGGAAGGTGCCAAGTTGAGGCAACTCTAAAAGTAGCCATTCCAGTCTTCTTTGAAGTGCTTTCACTGTGACAGCCAGCAGTATTCTTCATGTTAGGCATACTTTGATTCTGCAACTGCTCTGAACTGCTCCAACTCCTCTCATTCAATCTTTGCAGCTGCAGACCTGTTCTGCTGCCTCCTGCTTACCAGTGTTGAGTTCCACTAATTATTTCCCCTTGCTTCTGTTCCTTGGGCAGATTCCAGAAGGTAAGGAAGGTAGGCAGGCAGTAACAGGTGTTAGCCTCAAACTCTGCATGAGAAGCTGTCAGAAGCTCTGCTCTAACTCCATGACACAACAGGAGAGCTTTTCTCAGGGTTTGAATTGTGTGTAGATGACCTATGACAGCTGGATTAGTAACACACTTCATCCCTGCAGAGCCCCCAGCTGCAGCAGCAACCTGCCCACAGTGTAATGCTGATGCTTTCATGGCAACACAACACAGAGAAACTAATTGTGCATTGCCCAGTACCTGAGTGATGGAAGCTTCCAGCCACCACATGGAAAACTGACTTCTGTCATCAGGAAAATTTTTTTATACATTCTGCATACAGGTTCATCAGGGCCTCAGAACTTCCCTGGAGTCAGGATGTCCCACAAAGCAGTGGAGGCTATTTGGACTGCAGCACAGAGACAAGCACAAAGCTGCTCAGTTTATCCTTTCTGTTGCCTTTGCAGAGCTGCAGATTTGTGTGAAGTGTCAGTAGAGCAGCACAGCAGGGTAATAATACGGCTCAGCAGCTATTTGATGCTGTTGTTTGTACAATGGGTTCTGACATGAGCAGTTTATTGTTTGCTAGTTCATGACAAGAGTTTTGTGTATGCAAACTTGCATGCAAATCAGGCATAATTTATTATGTTTCTCTCCAATGAGAGTGGAAGGAGAAAAACCACTGTTTAACCTCAGCAATACATTTTCCTATGAATAGAGCAGGTATTAAATGATTTATGGAAGGAATGTTAAGAATGTAAGAAGTTCAAAGAAGGTGGAGGGATATCTTTTTCCCTTGTCAGCTGGGAACCTGGCTCTTTAATGCTGATAAAGCCATCATCTAACTTGACTCCAACTGTTGTGCCCATATGATGTATCTGCACTTTACTGCACCACAAGCAGGAAGATCTCTAATTAGTCTTATTTAAAAAACCCAAATCACTTTAACACAATTCTTGCACAGAAGAAGAAATGATGAGGGGGTTTCTATTTATTCACTCTTGTTGTCTGTTGCTTTGCAGGGATCCTTCCCTACCCTGGGCCTGCCACAGCTGTGGACAGCCCTGTTTAGCTCAGGTATGACGAATTCTCCTGGACCTGCTCCTCAATTTTGCCAGACTGGAGATACTCATTTGGCATGCTCATACTTCTTTAACCCCATGAACTTGCATAATGATTTCCCCTTCTGCAGTGAAATAGGTAATATTTTCACAGAGGTGGGAATTTTAGAATTTTTTATGATATTACATATTTTAATAGGAAATATCTTAATAAAAAAAATTTTACCCAGACAACTTAACATTAATATTAATAACCTGGCCTTATCACACATCTTTCTTTAATATAAATTGAGTAGATATACTTTAATGAGTGGTACAGGTACCATAAAATGAATACTGTTTTTCATTTAATTTTATTGGATTCATTCCTGTGCAATCCATCAGGTGGACAATGCAAACATGCATGCTAAAGGAGATATATGTCTCCTCATGTGGACTAAATACCACTTAGAGTGATGGTGAACAATCATGCATTCTGCCTGAAGAGGCAAGTATTGAAAACTATTGGTTCCTGGGATGCTACATGATCCTTACTAATTCCTATTGAATTTTTAATCTCTCTCCCTCTCCATAACAGGAAATTCTAGAGTGAAATTCATCTGACACTTTTCCTGCCATCTATAGAAAAGTTGCTGGGTTGTTACAGGGTGAGTCTCATGTGCTGTAAAATCACAGGTTCTCAGAAGCTGCACACTCAGGTCATTGTTTTTCCCTTGGCACTGAAAGCCACCCCCACTCATGCACCACAGCAGACAGCACATGAAAGAGATGTGCTTTGCACTGAGACTGCTGCATCGTTTGTGTCATCTGACACATGGCCTCCTTAGTAATCAGGTGATGGTCACTTCTTATTTGGCCTAAGCATCAAATTTCATTGATCCCAGATTTGTTCTGAGGAAAAATGCAAAGATTACAGAAGCTGAACATTTTTCCAGGAGCACAAAGTCATCTCCTGTTCTGTTTGGAAGTGGTAAATTTGAGCTAACCCTGGTAGTTATGGAGCAAGATTGTTTTCACATTTGGATTTATCTAACCTTGACCCCATGCACCTTAAGTAGACATGCTCTGCAAGATATGTGGATGCAGAGCAGTCACTGTTTTCCTGTTATGTGTATCCTTCAAGATCTTTAAACCACTCTGATAGAAAATAGATGCAGCCAAAGAACATATAATTGCCTGCCCTCAAGCAAGGATATGACAATGTAAGTCATCTGCAGGTTTGCTTGCAATATGCTATTTCTGGTTTTCATGTGGGGTGTTGTTTAAAGCAAATATTGTAAATTCAATTGATTTTTTGATGTTAGCATTAAATCAAATACTGTAACTTTATGCAATTTTTGAAAACAGTATTTATGCAAATAAATATGCAAAGAGGCCAGGTCTGTTATCCCCTGGCAAGTTAGTAATGAAGCCCTTAAAGGGTGAAAGTCCTCAGACCACTGCCAATAAGAACTCTTTTTCCCCCTCTATCAAAGTATTTAACATTCCTAGCCCTGCACAGAAGGGGAAAAATAAGGTCATAGCTGTGGAAAAAACTTTTGATCATAACTGATAATATGAAAATGAAGCAGTCAAGCAGGCTGTGGATAGCACAGGTCAGGTCTACTTACACAAAAGCAAAGTTAGAAATGCAGTGATAGAAACATGAAAATTCTGGGACATGAATGAAACAGAAGCCACCAGTTGTGGTCAGATTAATCCTTTAATATTGCTGGTATTTCCTTGTTGTCATGTGGGACAGGGGGTGGCTGGAGTATCCCAAATACAGGGGGAGTAACACCAACAAATGTGACAGAGAAAGGGCTGACCTGAACCCTACACAAACAAAAACCCTGCAACTTGAGAATTTTCCAAGTTTAGGGGATTTTGACACAAGTGACACCAGAAGTATTAACTATCTCCTGCAAATTTTGCACTTTATTGTCACAGTGGTTTCTGCACTACTTTGAGAGTTCCTGGGGTGGTTGGGGTATCATTGTTCTTATCCATGGGATCCAACAGTGAAGCTGTCTGCTTTATCACACAGTTTTATTACATATTTATTGAGATTATTCATCTGCTAACTAGTTTGAGTTTGAAAATTATATTTGTAAAGGAAATTTCCCCCTGAAATTTATTTAAAAATTTTTGTGTTAGATTTCAGTGGATGGTTGTATGGACAAAACACACAGGTCTGTGTACTATGTGCAAATAATTCTGGAGATATGTACAGGCTGGATTTGAATAATCAGGTGAATCAAGTGCTAACTTTTAAATACTTCTAAAGTTCTATGAAAATTAAATTTTAAGCCACACTATTGCCTCCAAATTGTGCTTGTTGAATGCAATGTTTTTCCAGTAAGGAAGAAACAACAACTCAAAACAAAAAGCAAGCGTGGTCTGGTTTTATCCTGAATCCACTAACTTCTTCATATATTCCTATAACCTGGAGGATTTAATGGCAGGAGGAGTACTTTGAGGAGCAGGCATGAAACTGAACAGACAGGGACTGAGAAATAACTCTGGAACTACTTAAACTAAAATTGCCACCAAGGTTTCTGTCCCAAAGCTTCATCCATGGTCTCACATAATTTCAGACTAATTCTGTATTTGGGACACTTTCATCACATCTTCCAAGAGAAAAAAAAAAAAAATTCAAGTGGTTTCAACTCATCAAAAGTTTTAAAAATAGGTGTGTGTTAGGAGAAGGGAGATGGGCTTTGTTATATAAATTTCAATAGTCCTTCTTGCTCACTATTTTTCCCCACAGCTGATGAACAGAGAAGTACAGCTGACACTGAATCAGGGTTTACACCTGAAATGAGAGCAGTGAGCACTCAAGATTCACTCTGTCCCCTGGGTCTTGGCAAGCTGAAACCACATACTGCAGATGCACACTTGGGTTGGAAAGGAGACACAGGCACTTTGGACCTGACAGTTATTTTATGAGAATGGGATAATTACATTGATAGAACAGAGAAAATGGGCCATGCACAAATTAACAATCAAAATTAAATGCCTGTGTAATTAAATACAAACAAGGGAACAGCCTAGTTTTAAAGGTTGCTTATGAAACTGCATCAGACTTTGTGTAAAGGGCCAGAATTTACTGCTTTGGCCAATTGCTTAATTGGTTATTAACTCTCAGTGTAGGTAAAGCTGCTTTACAAATGTAAAGTGAAGTGAATATATCTGCTTGTACACACATAGTGAAATAATGACACCCACTGCTGTTGGTTAGAGTTTCTGCAGGGTTCTAGAGCCTGGGGAGCTGTAGTATTTCACTAATTGTATTTGTTGTAGGTTAAACTCAGGTGGAGAATGTCTGCTCCTGCTGCAATCATTCAGATGGCACTCAGCTGTGTCTCCAGATGGAACCCAGTGTCATAACTACAGCATTTCACTGAAACCACTCTCTGATCAAGAACATGATTCCTTTACTCTCAGCCTTGAAAAGAAAAGAATATCCTCCTTCTTTAAATTACTCCTTAAAAGAAAAATGCACCTGAAAACCAGGTTTTTATCACAGAGTTCTTGAACTACTTTTTCCAAATTTGTTCACACTTGCAGCATAGGAGTAATTTGTCTGATACTGCAAAGTGATCTCCTGAAAAACCTGCCAGAAGTTCCAGGTTTTTAGATGCTTTTGCCAGTTATTTAATTTTGAAACACTGAAAAAGCCACTATTCACTTTTGAAATCTATCATCAGTCTGTATTTTCCTGCCAGGAGAGAGTGGGAAAAGATGTCATGAGACCATAACAGCCATTGCCTGTGCTCTCACAATGCCCTGACCACAAGAGAAGAGAGGATTTATACATCCTACATGTCTTGCCCAAGTTTTAAAGCTTATGGATTCAGTCTGAAACAATGAGCAAACAAATGCCAGTAATTCAGGGGAAGATTGAATCCATTTTCCACATAAAGTGAAAAAACAAAGGCCATTTTAAAAAGCAGAACATTTGGGTCTTTTGCCCGTGCACACAAGCTTTGCCTTAGTATCTTACTAAATTATTTGTTTGCTTGTCTTCTAGGAGAACCTGCCTGGCTGGAGCTGAAGGGGACTGAGGCAAGAGGTGCTCTGAACTTGGCAGCACAGCTCAATGGAGGTAAAGAAATCCACAGAAGTCCATTTGCCTGGTAAAGCTGCAGTGGGGACAATTAATCTCTCACAGCAATTACAGTTACAGGAATTGGTCCCACAAACTTGGTGCTCTGTCTGCTTTGTGCTTACATTTGAACACTGTGTCAAATGTCACTATGTGACATGTCACTTACATTTGTCACTATGTGACAGAGCCTTATTCTGTATGCATTAAATGCAGACTGATGTTTTCCTTTGTGTCCAGCATATATTTTGCTTCCAAAGGAAGGAAAATGCATTATAAAACTGTCTTTATTATGCTTCCCTGTAAAGTGCCAGCTTCCTGCAAATCATGCATGTGTTTGCATTTTGTTAATTTGGAAACTGAGGCTTGGAATGAGTGGACATAATCTGAGGTGAGGCAGTAAGCTGGTGTTACAGCTGGGAGTGCTTAAAATTGCTTTTAAAAAATCACTGGCAAGGATATGAGCAAAAGTGAGATTTGTCCCTTCTAAGAGACTTTAAAATCCCTTCCCCTTTATCCTGCATAGCAGTGTTACCATGACAGCTGACAGTCACAGAGAGGACAAGGACAGAGCACACCTGGGTTATTGTGAGCTTGGTTAAAAATTGTAACTCAGTGCAGTTCCCTATCCTGCAATCAGAGGTACTGCTGGAAACACCACCATCCCTCTTTGCCCTGCACTCCATACCCTGTTCATGTGATTATATCTTACAGCTTGTAATTATCTCCTTGGTGCAGCCCCTAAGAAACAATGAGCCCTCCTTACCTTTCTGCAGAAAGGAGTTAACACACACTCCCACTGAACAGACCTAGTTAAGCTGAATGGTGATGACTCTTTAAAGAATTACAATAACAGAATTTGATTACAAAAATGTGTGTGTGTGTACATATATATTATCCTCATTATCCAGATTTTTGGACACAGCAGGAGCTGTCTTCTCTTTAACTTTCTGCATCTGCCATTATTTGGGCAGAAAACACTCTCAGAATGGACTAAAATTTTAAGAGCCCTGATCATTCTGCAGTTTTTTCTGACTAGTGCTGGTAAACAGGTGCCCCCTACACCTGCCAGGGTATAAAAGGTGAACTTTACAAGAAATACAGTTCTTAATTCAACATGCATCACCTAATAGTTGTAAGGTAAACCCAGAAGAGCTGTATGGAATAGCTAAACCCTGTTAGGACACTACTCACATGTTCATGATGCACATTTATAAAGAAGCTTTCCCATGCTGAGTTGGTGATACAAATGTAAATGCATTTCCCATTGTCTGAGGCATTTGGTTTGGAACAGCATTAATTCTGTTACCCTGCTGTTTGTAACACTTCTGTAACAGATGATCATGTGAGTACCAGCAAGTGATGACACTGTAAATACAAATAAAATAACTTTATATACAACTTCAGAGAGACAGCACATGAAACCTAAGAATCCAAGTATAAAAAGATAGGATCATGCATATTAATGGTCTTAGAATGTTGAAAATTACAGTGAAGCATGCAGAACTACACAGTATGCATGATTTTCATTTTGAAAACCTCTTTCTAAATCTGTAAAGTTGTGTTCTGAAATAGTCTGTTTAGATTATTTTCATCAATTTAATCTTGACTGAACTGAAAACCATTCTGAAGTTAGTATTTCTTGTGTTCAGTTTTACTTTGTTTCCTTTTATCTTCAGAAGGCATATTTGAATTTAAATTATTATTAAAACTTCTGACCTACTCAGAATAATGTGCAAAGAAGCACCTGATAACCCAATCCCATATATCCTGGTGATGGAAAGGGAATATGTGTGGAAAGGGGTTTCATGGTGTCCAAAGATAGGACCAAAAGACCAAACTCTTGCACTCCTATCACATATTTTAGATATTCTGTTTCAAATGTGATGTGACAGTAGTGAAATTACCTCATAAAATCCTGAGCAGTGTGAGACAATGTGGAGTAGGAACAGTAGAATGCAGCAGTAGCTGTTCTCTGTGGTGGTAAATTCTGACTCTGGAAGGAAAAACAACGGGAAGAAATATGTTTTAATAGTGATTTAGATAGAGACATTTTCTGGAAAAAGACATGACCCAGTAAGGTAAAGAATAGAGAAAACCAGAAATAGTTGTTTTCGTAAAACCATCAGAAAAATGTCATGTTCATTAGGAATTAAGTAGAAAATTATGGAAATAAATGTATTATTTTAATCATTTGCATTTGCATCTTGGTGAAAAATAGCCTGGCTTTTCTTTTAATTGCTCATATTATGTTAAACAGTACCCACAAGTAATGTCAGTGCTGTTGAAAAGCAACCCATAAAGTTTTACTCTAATGTCACGCATGGGTAAATGATTGGTAAATCAGTTAAAAAATTGGCAAAAGTGAGATCAGAATCCAACTCAAACCACAATTCTTGGGGGGAAAAAAATCATAGATCTATGTTTATAATATTTAGCAATAAAATTTACAGCCCTGTTATCTGCTAGTTATGCAAAAACAAACACTTGTGCAGGAGGAGTGTGCCATGTGTTTATATATAAACAAATGGCCTAATCCTGCCCTAGGGCACTGCAGTGCTGGAGCACACGGGGAGATAGTGTGGGCTGAGGGAAAGCAGCCAGGCCAGCAGAGAGTTGATTTGTCTCAACCACCTAAAGGGAATGCAAGGTGAAGTTCCAGGCACAGCTCGAGTTCACATCTATGGGCAGACTGCTGGCAGGGCACAGAGCAGAGCCCAGCAGCCAGGAAAGCAGAACTCTGAGCTTGCCCAAGCCAGGGGAGCTCCATGACACCTGCATGGCCTGCAGCCAGTGCAGGACATTGCTCTGTGCACCTTCCTCTGCTGTCACTGCTGTGGCAGGGACTTCTTTGTGTCACATTCCAGCAGTGAGGGGAGCTCACCCATCAGGCATGCCACTCTGATCCAGGGAACAATATCTCTGGGATCTCCCAAAAACCAGAAGAGTCATAGGCCATATGATGTTCTGTGTTACTGATACTTGTCTGGAAAGTTGTGTCATGTCATTCATTAAATGTGGAACATAATTTGTACTCTGCATACTATCCTCAAACTGCATTTTTCAACATAATAGATAATTCTTCCAGTTTCCATTTCTGAGTCTGATAAGGAAATATAAATTAAATATTTACTTGCTGTGAAGTTGCTTTTCTTTTCTCATCTGGTACAGAGGAAAACAAGTCAAATGAATGTTACAGTTCTGTGAAAGCTTGACAGAGCAGTCTGAGTTTGCTCTAGAGAGGAGGCTGCCTCTGAGATGAATTTTGAGATTTGGGGTTGGTCAGGTGACAGTTTTGCTATACAAGAAGCTGTAAGGGGACAGGGCAAGAGTAGAGAACTAGGAAGTTGCATCCTTCCTGCACAGCAAATCCACAGATCTGCTTCCTGTGCTGATCGAAGAGGCTGATGGCCTTACCCTGCACACAGGAGGAGGCAGCCAGTAATCCTCGTAAAGATTATATCAGAAGCTTTTTCTGCAGGGTGTAGAAAACTTTGATTAAAAGCCCATCTTTATTGTGAAAATTGGCCTTGGTAGAAGGGCCAATTATCAGACAGGCCAAGGTAATCTAGGCCTTAATCAAAACAGTAGTCCGTTGCATTAAGGCACGTCAAAGATTATTTTCACTGCTATAAAAAAATGACTCATTTGGGTCATTATGTATCTAAGATACGTTGTACCCATGCAACAAGACACACTGGTTTGCTATAAAAAAAGACACAATTTTATTATGTGGCAAAACTCGATGCATTTTTTTGGTGGGGTTTAGGGTGGGGGTTTTGGAGGGTTTTTTAGTGGTTGTCTTTTCACCTCGTGTCATTGACATCCTTGATGTAGCAACATTATGGACACACCATCTTCAGCTCTAAAAGCTCTTTTTCAGCTAGTACCAGAAGGGACCTTTACCTGAAACCAGGACTAAAGAGGAGAAATGGGTCATGAATTGTACTTGCAAACAAGTTTGTGAAGCTCAGTGGCTCTACTTTAAATGAGGTCATGATGGCAGTTCCAGATTGTGGAATTTAGTGAAAACACAAATTGCTTTTCTTTATTATAATTCTGTTTGGAGGACTGATTTTTCTGCTCCTGTTCAGCATGCATGTTTTTTCAATGGATTGACTTTTTCAAGGCAAATCAAAACTGGCCCAATGTATGTCCAATTTCCCAAAGTATTGATGACTCCTCTCCAATTAGTTTTAACCCTATCAGTCTTTGGAACTCTGTCTCCTCCACCACCAGTTACAGGAGGGCACAGAGGGACAGACCTAAAGTTACAGTCAATAAGAATTTTACTTGGAAAAATTCTAAGTAGAATACAATTCTAAGATAGAACATAAAAGTGGCAGATATGTTGACAATTGCTGAACAGCTGGGGTTTTTCTAATACATTGTTCAATCTAGGTAGGGCAGAAACAGCTCTGTGTCTCTCTGCAAATTCTTGAGTTTTGTGGGGGAATGCTGAAGGAAGACGTTCATTTAAAATATAAATAAATCAGTATTTCAGGAAAATACAGTGTGACTTCAAAATGTTTAGACCTAAACAACAGATGGTGAGGCTGCTGCAGATCAGGCGTCACAAGAGAAATCACTGGCTGATGACTTCCTCCTGGTCCTTTTCACTGATTTGCCTTAAGCCCAAGTGTCTTGCTGTTTTTATTTTAACTCCCATTTCTTTCAATCTTCCAGCCTTCAAACTTTAGTTTTTAACCCATGGTTGTAATTCTACTACTGATATTATCAGACATTAAAAAAAAGTAATTGTCTCCCGAACAAAGGAGATTCCCCACTTGCCATTCTGAAGATTTAAAAGTGAATTGCTTCCCACTGAAGCTAACCAGATACTTGGAAGACAATTCTGCATCAAAAAACTGGAACTGAATGGCAGAATTAAGCTTACCACAGTCTCTTCTTTCTGTCTTTTCCTAAATATCACTTTAGAAATATATCCAGAGAGTTATTATAGACAGATGCCAACTCTAATCTTCTTTTAGCCAGATTACTAAAATATAAGGTCGTCTTCTTTCTGCCATGCATAGGAACAAGTTATGGGAGCTCAAACACTGACTTTGCCTCAGTAATGAGCTTGGATAATTTACAAAGCAGTAGAGTAATGACAGTAAAGCATTAAAATAGTATTTCAACAAAAGGCTCTTAGGTTGGCATCAAGTTTTCAGTAGATATGTTGTGCTCCATAGTTTTAAAACAAGACAAAACATAAATTAAATAAACTAGTTGTGATATAGGAGCTAGATCATTGTTGAAAAGCAAGTGGTGACTGGGATAGCAAGCAAAGGATGCAGGATGAAGTGTATAACTTCAAGTGCTGCCTACTTAGAAACTAAAATAGGCAGTTAAACCTGTAAAACCTATCTAAGAATGTGTTCATTTGTACTGTGTCATGTAATGAAAAGCAATACTTTTATTAACACTTCTTCATTATTAATATTTTTAATCTCTCATTCATACATACAGTACACTTAGTCATTGTCTGCTAATTATTGTAAACAGCAAAACCCTAGCTGCCTTTAAATAAAAATTGCTTCCTAATCACTGTTTATTGCACAGGAACAAAATGTTACATTTTATGTTATTCTCAACAGGACCTCTAAAGCTCAGTAGGAGATAAGCAGTAAACACCGAAGCATTCTCATAAATCACATTTTTGCATGTAATTACTACATGCCTGTAAAAGTGAAATTTCAGCTATTCCCCTGTTACCAACCAGATCTGGTCGAGGAATTGATTCAGCTTCCACTGCAGCGTCTTCACACACCATTTGCTCCAGCAGCTCGGATTTCCTTCATTTTCATACTGTGAACAATTCACACCATTTTACGTATTAAGTCTGTCTATATTTTCCTGCATTTGACATTATGTGATGAAGAAAGTCCAGTCCCTCCCTTCTAGCGTAGATCACACCTGCTGTCCTTCATAGTGTCCTCTCTGGAAAACCTCACTTTTCCAGTAGGATCCCTGTATTCATTTTTAATCAGTTTGTTCTCTACTCAGTATTTCTACTCCAGCAAGCTGGATTACAGCTGCTGAGTAGGTGAATTTTGTTTGCATGAAGCCAAAATGATGAGGCTGTGCTAAAGAATATGCTGGTATAACAAAACTAGTGGATGTTTATTTATGAAATGGACATTTGTGTATTTATGAAATGGACATGTTTCTATTTACAAAATGGACAAGTGTGTGAAAAAGACTTGATCACTGAGAAGAACGTTCTCTTTTTCGAAACCTACCAGTCTGGTCTGTGGTTTTGTGATCAAAAACTTAGTAATTTTTTTTTTTTTCTTAGGTCAAATACGAGAAACTTAAAAGAACAACCTAGGTTGTACTAAGATGAATCATTAATTTTATAAAACCTGACACAGTTTGTTCTAGGTTATGGCAGAAAACGGATGAAGCATTGCAAAGGCCGGAAGGTATAGACACTTTTGGTTTTTTCCTTCATCTCTTTTAAGAGAGAGGGAAATAAGAAATCTCTGAAAGTCAGCCAGCTAAAGTAAATTCCTAGAAAAATCCTCCAACCATGCTAGAAAACATGTATCTTTCAAATGGCAAGAAACTTTAGGGTGAAAGTCACAGTTAACCTGAATTTGTCAGGAAAAGAAGCCGTGTCAAATCAGTCTAACAGCCTTCTCCTTGGCAGGACACCATCACCAAAGCACCAGGACAGGAGTGACAGACCCAGAACTGTTCGTGTCCCCAGAACAGGGCTGTGGGACTGCAGGGGCTGGGCATGGAGAAATCAAACCCCAGAGTCTGCACCCCGGTGGAAATTAAGGTAAGGACTCACTGAAACACTGCTTCGGTCTTCAGGCACTGCACAGAGAGGCTGAACTCTCAGAATAAAAAACCTCTCATACGTGTGTGTGTGTGTGTGTGCGTGTGTGTAAAATAACAAGAGTAGCAAACACCTGGAAGAGATTCCCAGGAAGGTTCTGGTATGTGTCACTAGCTTTAAAGCAAAGTCATACCGAGAGCTGGCCGTGACCTGAGCTGTGGCCCTTGCCTGGTGTGTCCCCGGCCCAGTGCAGGCACTGGTGTCCCCTGCCGCCGCAGGAGCTGTGAGACTGCCGAGGAGCCGGAGCCAGAGCTGGAGCCCCCAGAGCCGCCATCGGCCCGGCCCGGCCCGGCCCTGCCCTCAGCGCTCCCGCCTTCCCGCCCGTTCCGGCCCCGAGCCGCGGCGGTGCCCGGGCCGTCAGTGCGCTCAGGGTCCCCAGTGCCCCCGCTCTCCCCCGTGCCGTGTCAGGCAGCAGGACCGGAGCAGCCCCTGCGTGTGCCGAGGTACAGAACCAGCCCTGCTCCTCAGCAGGGTCCTGCTCCCGAGCTCTCCCCTTGGGCACAGACAATGGTTCGCTCATGGAACGCGGCGGTTCCTGGCTGAAGGGGAAAAGAGCGGGTTGGAGACGAGGAAGGAAAGGATGTCTGTGCCGCTGGGCAGGCGATGAGCAGCACAACACTGGGCACATTGTTCTGGATATGCCCAAACTGCCTCTGCCTTGCCCTGCTGCTCCTTCCGGCCCGGTATTTCCCCACAGGTGGGAAGCGCTGTCCTTGCTCCCCTCACAGATCCAAGGGGTAAATTTCAACCCCAGCCAAGCCTTCAGTTCTTCCCCTGCACCGGGCACTTCAGGCTATTGATTCATAATCTTTTAGCATTATCCCGTTCCTACAAAATCCATGAAACGTCTGAATTATTCACTGTTCAGTTTTATAGAACAAGAGTGAGCAGAACTGGAGCGTTACTCTGAGGGAGTTTACGCGGAGTTGAGTTGTGCTTTTCAGGTGCAGAATTTAATGTTCTTTTTAAACAAAAGCATAGTTAATCTTGGCTTTTTAGAGCTTGACTACATCTCTCTGCTTTTTAGAACTCCTGGTTTGAATTTAGATCACAAATCATGTGATGGTACAAAACAGCTTCATAAGCTGCAGAGACTGCTCTCAAACCTGAGAAACCAGAAATAATTGGAACTGAAGTTCATTATCTAAACCGTTGTTTTATAGGAATCTCAGTATCTCAGTCTGCACAAGCCAGGTAGTTTGAAAACATGGTGACCCAAACCAAACAAGCAAAAATCCAAATCAAAACAAGCAAAACCCAAACCAAACAAAAACGAAAGCAAAAAAAGCCCTCACAAACAAACAACAACAAAAATTCCTCATATTTTCAGCCTTGTCACCCACACCACTGTGGTAAGGGTAAGATAGCAGAGACAGTTCTGCATTTTATAACATAGGAAAATGAATCCTGAGCCATATTTCCCTCTCTTATATCTTGTGCTGTTTCAACATTAATTGCTAGCAAGCAAAGAAGTCATTATCTCAGCTATATTGTTAGATCTTAATATACCTACTAAAAAGGCATAACAATGCACTAGACAGTTTTCATTTTGATGCAAGAAAGTAAATGGACATCTTTTGAAATGCCACACTCCCACAAGGTAAAGCAATTTGTTACATTGGAAGGGCCATGTCAGTGTCTGTGAAAGGGCAGTGCTGCAGACCATTTTCTACTGAGGTGATGAGCAGCAAGTGGTCTCTGTCTTACCCTGCTCTGAGATATAGTATCTAACATAAAATAAGTACTTCAGCCTCCTTTTTCATTGCCAGGGCCAGTCTCTGCGAGTCTGGAAGAATGATCCTCTGAATTAAAAAAAAAAAAACCCAACCCAAAACCCAAAAAACAAGCTTAAATTCCATTAAGCTTTTGTAAAACTTTGCATTGCAAATGAGGAGATGATGTTGCAGCCCTGGAAGTCTGCTGTATTTCATTTCAGAAACTGTTAAATGAGAGCATTTCAAACATTTTTGAAATGAGATGCAGTTTCAGAGCTGCAGGCTTAGTTATTTCACAAGCTCTCTTTTCCTTCTGTGAAGTCTTAAAGCCAAACAAGCTTGGAGAAGCCTTGAGAATTGAAGCTGCTGTGGCAATCCACAGAAGAATTCTGATATGGCTATATTTATCAATTTATTTTCCTCTACAGCTAGCCTTTGTATTCAGATAGGCATAAAATTCATGTATTGTGCCCATAAGCAGTGGCAGGTGCTTCAATACAAGGCCAAGGGTACAAATGTAGTATTTCATATAGTGATAAACAACTGTAAATGTGATTTAATCTCAGTCTTGATGGGCTATTCAGGGAAATTCATTTGGTGGCTGTATTCAGGGAAATGGGGTTTTATGATGTATTTAATAAGTTTTTCCCTCTAACATTAATAATGAGGCAAGGCTTAGATTTTTGGAGGCAGTTTCCTGAAATACTTATGTGTAGATGTCATGCCCACATTTGTTTCTCAGCGTGAATGCAGCAGCATTTTCACTGCTGGTATCCAAAAGGCTTTTTTGACTTCCTGCCTATCCTGGACTGCTAAACAGAATTCCAGATCAGAGTCTTTGTGTATGACAACTCCCAGAGAACAAATCTGAGCTTCAGCTTTCATCTGTCTGTCCAGAAAAATAGAAAATCATGGAAAATATGTTCATTTCAAGTAGGTGAAGTGTGTGGGAGCTATTCTTGATGGTTTTTCTCCATTTTTTCAGCCATTGACACATTTTCCTTGTCCTAAGAGAATGTAAATTCCAGCAATTCATTTCATCCACCACTTCCTTTATAATTTCTTCTCTTCTTCCCTTGTCCTTTTCTCTCCCTTGTGATAAACACAGGTATAGCCACTCTCTGAAAGCATCCCAGCAAACAGAGAACAAACTCTTGAGACCAAAACTTGGAAACTGGAGCTTGTAAGTTATGAAAAAATAATAATACATTTTCATGATTGTGATGGAGTAATTATTGGAAAAGAGTGATAAAAGAAAAGAAAAGGGGCTGAGACATCACCTAGAAAACAAAAAGCTGTAATATTTTGGCTTGAAAAGGAGTTTCTGTGTGTAAGACTTGAGATTTGCTACAGAATTCTTTCAGAACAAGTTTTAATTATCAGGGTGGTATCTTGGTTAATGGCATTCTTTGAATTCTTCAGTGGCTGTGAAATCCTGAGGCCTTATTAAGGGAGAACATAGAGAAAAAGGAGCCACAGGAGATGAGCACGCTTTCCCAATTTCCCAAATTAAATGTTCCAAGGTGCACATTGATGATTTTCAGCTCTGGGATGTGCTGTTAATTGAAGGAGCACAAAGGGTGTTTATGGAGATGCAGTGGGGCATTCAGGGGTGTAGCTGAGCCCTGGGGTTGTGGCTGTGCTCATCCATCAGCCCCTGAGCCTGGCTCCAGCTCCTTGTGCACACTCCTGCTGCTCTGGGAGTGCTTCTCATGGCATTGCCTTGCCTACAACTGCTCTATGCTTTTGTGAGTTTAGCAAAAAAATAAGCAGAAGGTATTTTTAAGCCTACATAAAAGTGCTGTGCTTGGAGAGGCAGCAGTGATTCACTTCATATTTTCAACTAATTTAGCTGTTTAACAATTCTTTTCTAACTGCAGTCTTGGTTCAGAGAATGAGGGATAATCAGTGTGAAGCAGAGTCCTGCTAATAGAGTGTAAATACCTTTTGTCTGCTCCTTCTCCATAAAATACCTGTGTAATGTTTAATAACCTCCATGGGGGCAGGCTGGCAGTCCATGCAGCTCAGGATCCTGCCTCCAGCAGTGGCCAGAAGTGGCCAAGGGAAGAGCAGAAAGTCAGCAGCCTCCTTAGAGATCCCAAAGGAGTCTACATGCAATATGCAAAACTACACCCCCTGTGACAGCCCTCCATAAAACTGAACCTGCTGCAAGCTTAGCTGACTCCAGTTACTGGCAATGCAAATATTGATAGACTACAGTCTTCTGGAATTAGCAGATTCATCTGATGAAGTGAATAATAAATCATCTTGTGTTACTCCTAACAGTAACACATTTAATATTTGCATATGGTGTGAATGAAAGTTGTCAAAGACATGCAAACTAGAGGTTGAGAAATTAGGTTTCTAAATAAATAAAGATCTTGAAATAGAAAAGCCAGTATAGACTTGGTCTTTGCTGAACTCAAACTGCATTTACACATTCTCTGTTTAGCTCCCCCCATAAAAAACCTTTGGGCTTTTCGGACAGTGCGTGGGGAACTTCCAATATCACATTTCCTCAGTCCTCAGAACAAAGTTGTATCACTCATGAGATCTCCTCATGCTATGTATACATTCAAAATACACACTGTAAACTGAATAAATAACTCTATAAAAATCGGTAAGAGGTCACAAATGCCACTGTGGTCTTAAAAGGGGTCACATCTAATCTTTTTTATTTTCATAGATAAATACTATTTTCTATGGTTTATCGTGGTTCACAAAAATTTAGTCATAGTGAATTCCAGAGAGAGATAACAGCCTAAATGCTCAGAATTACCACTCTACATAACTAGATTTTATATTCTCCAGTGCTATTTGTAATTTGGAAGTCTCTGTAATGTGTTCATATTGGAATCTAGTCCTAGGAACAGAACCTTTAAATTCATTTTGATACTTGAAAAATGCCTTGTGCTGTTCTCAGGGAGGAAAACAGAACAATGGAAAGATTTGGAAATTTCTGTCAATTGATAGTAGGGCTATAAAGAGAAGATAAAAAGAGGGAATCGAGTAGGGCTGGACTCTCCAAAGACACTGAGTGTGTAGTCAGAGCAGTCCTGAGAAAGGAGCTGTGGTCTCGTGCTGCCAGGTGAATGCATCTCTCACTTTTTCCTTCTATAAGTAGCAGGCTGCACTTGCTCTTTATCAACAAGACTGGACAGAACTCTGCAGGAAATCAGGTTCTGTGGATCCTTCAGCTGTATAAAATTGTAACAGGGTTCTGATACTTCGCCAAGCAGCAGCTCATCTAAAACCCGTGTCTAGGGGGAGCCGTGCGTGTTTGCAGTCTCAGCTTGGAGTGGGGTTGGCTGCTGATTCTGTCACTCCTGGCACATTCCAGCAGGCTGAGTGGGCTCGGGAGTCCTGGAGCACAGGAACAGGCATGAGCCAGTTCAGGTGATGGTCTCTGTTCTTGTGTAATTCATATAGTTCTTGGTAAGGTCCATGTAGGAAAAGGAGAGAGGCAGGAAGAGAAAGAAGTCTTTCCTCAGAGCTCAGTAATTAAGACAAAAATTTCAGATTTGCTTGTCTAAATTTTAAGGGTGCAGCAGGAAGATTTTGGAGGAGATCAGGACACATTTGGGAACCCAGAAGGATCCAGTGGCTGGGATATTAGCAAAGAAGTCTAAAAATTTGGATTTTGCTCCCTGACTTAGTAGATGATTTTCTTTCAGTGAGTCACTTCATGCCTCTGTTTTCTCACATTAATGTGTTAGTGCTGGGCATTCTTTTCACTGTTTTCTTCTATCACAACAGTTTACTGGTATTTTTAGTGAATTGTGGATTATGCTACAATACATACAAAATAAATTAATAGATGCAGAATCAGGCCCAGCCTTTGGGCACCACAGTGTAAAGTCAGATTGTTTGAACTTCTGGGTGCACATTCTTAGGAATTAGGTTTCAGGATGAATGAAGCTATTCATCTTTCACAGCCTTTGGGACTCTACTTACCTGTGGAACTTTCCAGTATGCTCTGAGACTTGCAGGCTGCTGTTGATTAAGATGAAGTGGTTTTTTGTGAATACAGCATATGTTTTTTTAGTGCATGCTAAATATTGCTATGAAATGAGTAGAAATGAGGAACAGACATGCTGCACCATATTGTTATTTGCTGTGAAGTGATTTAACAAATGTTTGAACAGCTGTGCTGAGTAGGTCCTGTTGATATAAGTAGTGGAATCATGAGAGCTGCTGTTTTGGCAGCTTTACAGTGAAAAAGGATCAATCAAATAATTGTCTGCTGGGGTAAAGGACTCTATATGAATGTAATAGAAAGTTAAGGTAATTTATGGTAAAGTCTGTCAAATCCAGCTCAGCATGCGGTGAATTTTATTAAAGATGCACATTTCTGATCTTCCAGAAAAGGTGATAAAGTTTTGGCTACTTCAGCAATCAAGGGAAATTGCCTTGGAGAACAGTCAGGACAGTTGCTGGTCTTTATATTACTTAACAACACTCTTTCAGCTCCAGAACCATCTCTGAACCACAGTTCTAGGTGGACCAACAAAGTGACTGCCACACAGATTGATGATTTGTAGCAGAAATCCAAAGCTTCTGTGGCCAGCACCCCTTGCCATAGAAAGGTTCTGCTCTGTACTACCCTTAGCTTGCCAGTTTTTCAGTAATGAGGTAGTGAAAGAAATATCGTCTCTATACAGCCATGAGAGGTATTAAATGAACAGCTGGCATTCCTGGCATACCACAAACTCACCAAACAGGAAAAGAAAATCAGGGTAGAATATTTTAATGGCTTTTACTCCTAAAAATGGAAACCAGCTATCCAGATCAGAAAGACCCCACTTGAACTTTCTGCCTGTGGTCTGACTTCTGATAAGAACTAATTTGTAAGGACAGATTTGACAGTGGGCAGCCACTGTGACTGTGGGCAGCCTCTCACATTGGAGCTTGGGTTTTTACCTTCCAGCAAAATGCACCAAATGAAGACCCTTAATTTTAGCATGGTGGTAAAACTTTTTGGAAGTCTGAACGTGAATTTTGGTTCCAGAATAGATCCTGAGCACCTGATTGCCAGGGCTCGGGTTTAGTGGGAAAGGTTTAGTGGTGGCAAGCACAGTGAATTGTTCAGAGGGCACACTTGTGGTCTGGGAACCCCAAAGTCCTGGAGGGTGTGCAGGGACAGTGGCAATGAAGTGACTCCACCCTTGTCCCTCTCACATGTTCCACCCTCTTGCTTGCCTTTTTTCACTGCAGTGTGTTGCACTGCCCAGGCCTCTGGGCACTTCCTTGGGCTTTTTATAAAGAAGAAAACAGGCAAGGGAACATAAAAAGGACTTTCTTATACTAAGGGAAAGGCAAACTGAGATATGCTTATTGCCAGCCTGACCTTACAGGGGAGCAGTCCTTTCCAGGAGCATTCACACTGAGGTGCCTTTATTGCAAGGAATGCTGTGTGACAATAAAACCTTCAGTAAAGTTTATATTGCTGCTGCCGTAACTGAGGCATTATATTTAAATAAAATAGCACTCCTTTTATGAGTGCACACTGTAATATGAGTTCTCAACCAAAAGGAAGAGTTAAACTGGAATTTATTTTTTCTGAAGGATAAAAGCTGTCAGGTTCTGTGCTGATAGCTGCAGGTAGCTGGGTACTGGAGAGTAACCTCAGTCACTGGCTGTGGGTGCAGAGGCATTGTGCTGCAGCTCCATTATGTGCAATGTGTCTTCAGAGTTATTCTGTTTGCAGGGAAGCCCATCAGAACTTCATTCTCTGAATTAATTGTGTTTATCATGGCAGCTGAGAGAGACATAACCCAGACATCCCCAAGTCTTCAAGGCCTTGGTACATCTTAGGGTGGGCTTGAATACAGCCAGTGAGGAAGCTTGTGCTGCAAATCTCCTAACATATCCCACTTGGCTACCAAAAAATGCCTGTGAGGTCTTTTGTTCCTCTTTTTTGTAGTCTAAGTAAATTCCAAACTGGAAACATAGTGAGATTTGACTTCATGGCTTTGACCACTAGTTTAACACATTTTCAATCTGTGTTAAAGATTTCTGTACTTTTAATTTTGCTGGTACAGCCTTTTCTATTTCATTTTTTTTTTCTTTTCAATTAATACTTGGTCTTCCTAATGAGCCACAAAATTTTTCACCTAGACAATCAGGGTAGAAATCAGTAATATCAAGGTAAGTGGTGATGTGCACTTCTTGATGAACATTAATGGTACCAATTTCAGTAATCCTTTCATTGTTAGATAAAAGCTGGCCTGAAGATAATGAATCTGCCTTCAGGAAAAGCTAAGACATAATAGACTGGGAAAAGCATTTGTCTTAATTATGGTAATTATGTTAATTTAGGCTTTAAATAATGAGAGGGTGGCACTTTATGTATTTAATATTTCAGTTAACTGTGAGCATTAAGGAAAATGAGACATCTCAGAGATCCAGATTCACTCCAGCATTTAATACAAGCAATGCTAAGAAGCTTCCTGGGGAAAAGAAGCAGTGTGAAGAAATAAGGTGTTACTGGGCTGTTCCATGTCCCTCCCTCACAGTGTCCAGCCAGGCCTCAGATCTGCAGGTAGGGCACTGCAGCCTGTTTGGAGTAGCTGAGGACCTGACCCACAAATCCACTGGAGACTTTTACTTCCACTGCTTCTGTTGTCTTGGCTGCTTTCCTATCCAGTGCTGTGGTCTGAGATTTATTGTACTGAATCTCCCTGGCAGGATTAGTGCAACCTCAAGGCTATTTCCTTCAAAATCAGTCTATGAACAGAGCTCTCTTTGCAGTGAAATGTCACCTTTATGAATTCAGAAAGAAGAAAGTCATAATCCCCTGTGACTCTCTATACCCACATGTGCCTAAGTATCCTGGGAATTATTGCCTTTCCTGCTCCATATGTAGTAATTATATTTGCTTATCTACTTCTGCATGTTTCCCAAAACTTTGTTCTCAAACCAAGCCAAAGAATCTTCACATCCACGTTGTTTTCCCCTGCAGGACACGTCCTGTCCTGGTGCCATTGGTGCCCATGTTTCCAGTTAGGCTGGGTCAGCTCTTCAGCAGACAGGCAGGAACTTGCATTCCTTTTTCAGTGTCTTGTCTGCAAATGTGTTTCATGTTGCTCTTCTCTGGAGACAAATCAGTTTCCATAGTGGAGAGTGGAGGAATTACACGCTGCAGTTTGTGCAGGCTCTCAGCTGGCTTTGGGCTGGGTAGTTGAGCACTCTCAGCAGTGCAGCTGCACAGCAAACAGCTGGGAGCTGCCTTCACATCCATCACCAGAGTGCCTGTGCTGGTCGGGACTCTCCTAGATGAGCTGCAGTTCCTGTAACGTGCATGCCCTCACAAAAAAATTCTGGAAAGGGAGCTGAAGCTCCAGCAAAGGAAGCTCAGATGCAGGATCAGCTGTGGGAAGGCAGGAAGGAAGGTTTGTGCAGGGACTGAGCAGCTGCACAGCTTTGATGGCTGCAGAGAATGCCACTGCTTCAGTTCTGTACCCGTACTTCAACCTTCAGCTCCCACTGTTGCTTGACAGCTCTGTGCACCGACTGCTGCCTGATTCCCTGGCACATTCTTCCCCAAGTGAGCCCTGCAGTTCCCCTCAGAGGGCTCCTCCATCCCAGCTGCTCTCTCTCTACCTATCTGTCTATCTTAGTCTCTAATCTGGGCTATAAAGCAGGCCCATTCTGCAGGCAGTGTTTACTGAAAACACAGGAGCGTGCCTGGCTCCCTCGGCCATCCCTCCTCCTGCCCTCCCACTCCTGGCAGGCTGTGGAGGTCAGGCTGCTGCAGGACTCTCCTGCTGCCTTTGGGAGAGTGTGCAGTGAAATCAGCAGCCCGTGAGCCCATTAACCTGACAGGCTTGCAGTGGCTTCCTCTGGGGTTAAGGGAGTTCATTATGCTCACAGCCTGTCAAGGTGGTTGACAGTAAAGCAAACAGTGATTGAAATCTTCATTAGAGAGAAAACTAGAGTGCCGAAGTAAAGATTTGAGATAGGAGAACACAGTGAAACATCAAGGCTTTCAGTGAGATCAGTAATTTTAAAATGAATTTTCTAAAGAAGCAGAGAAGAGATCATGAAAAAGGTCAACAACAAATAATAAGGGATAATTATGAGGTTGGTGTCACTCACAATTGGCACTGGAGAGCTTGTAAGAAGAAATTGGAACTTTCTGTAGTACTTAAATTAAGAAATAATCAAGTCTTTAATGAAAAAATGCATTTGAAATGGTAACATCCTTGAATTTACTGCTGTAGATTAATTTTGACTAAGACCCATGTATTCTGTAGTTATGCTCCTATTTCTGTAGGTATACACTAACTTTTGGGAAGCAGAAACCATCTGGAGCTGCATCTTTGTCCCTGGTTCCTGACAGTTGGGATTGTGACAGGATAATTAAGGCCTTTGCTTGAATAAAGTATTTCTAGATTTCTGTGCAGCTTCTTCTGAACTAATCTACCCATTCATATCCACCTTGAAAAGACGGCTTGCCTCATTCTAGGAATGAGAGGAGCTGAATTCTTTGTCTTGCCCTTACTGCATTTTTTTTTACCTTGGACTTAAAGGCAATAGAAGGAAGTGAGCTGGGTGATTTTTTCCTTGATAACAGCTCCTTTTCTTCTTGCCTGATGTTGTCACTAAAGCTCCACAGGCTGTTGAAACACGGTTGTAATGGAGCAATATTGAGCCTGCAGGATGCAGACTGAGCATTGATGTTTTAATAGAGAGACTTTTAGGAGCCTTCCCCACTCTTGTTAAAGCCAGGACACATCCCTGCATGTCAGTGGAAATGAGATAAGATTTCAAGTCACATCTTGTGTCCTACACATTTTCCGGTGTGTCCAGAAATTTCAGTTATCTCCCCTCATAGCTGGAGATCAGGAGAGCTGTTTGAATTTTTAGTCAAATAGGCCAAATACACCTCTATCTTCTCTGGTTATATATTTATTCAGTAATTAACCCAACTTTCGAGCTCACAAACTAGTTCTTTGTCTCTTTAAATATTTGTCCAAGTGGTTAGGAGCAGTGATCTCCAGGGAGGGTGAAGAGTCACAAGAGGGTTTGGTCTGTGGGCCAGAATGGCCAGGAGCTCCTCCATGGTCCCACATAAATGCCAAGGCTCTTTTGCATTACAGCCCCATCTGATGTCTGGAGTTTTAACATCCTTGGACACTTGCAGGATATTTTTGCACATGGTAGTGTGTTTGTATTTTCTATCCATTTTAGTTTCTGGGTAAACAATAAGGAGAGAACATATTTTCCTCTCAGCATTTTACTTTTTTTTGTTGTTTTTTTGTTTGTTAGTTAGTTGGTTTGGTTTGGGTTTTTTTTGGTTTTTTTTTCCCCAGCTTAGGAAAAGGAAGAATTCTTGTTCAAAAAATAACCTTAAAAGGAAAAATCTGATTTTCTATTTTGTCATAGATGTTATCAAAAGGCTCAGAGGAACCCCAGCCACAGTGAGAGTTGGTATGAAATTCCAGAATATGGGCCCTTTTAGTGCAGGGTGACTAGAATAATTAAATATTGATGAAAAATTAGATCGGAAGAACTGAGAAGCCTGTTTTTATGTAATTATCTATTCAAAATGAGATATTTCAAAGTAATATTGAGGAAAAAGTATATTTTAAAAATGTAATTACCTACAAAACAAGATCAGTGCTCTGGAAAGAAACCAGTTTTACTTAACTAGAAAGCAGTTGCCAAGAGGTTTATTCCATGAATTAAATTTTATGGATTCTGTATTAAAAACTTCTGCAATGTAGCTGAACAATTTGTTCCTGTCTTGACAGGAGCTATGATAATAAATGCCAAGAGGTTGGATGTGTAGGTTTTTCATCCTCACTCGGGGTCTTCGTTAATTAAGAACTTCTGGCAGCCATTCTTTCCTTTCAGTTTGAATTGTTCTTAGCAAAATGAAAGGGTAGCATTTCACTTGAAGAACGAAATGTCTGCAATTTATTTCAGTCTTATTACTGAAATGATCTTAAGCAGAATGTTGGGAGAAAATTCATTTAATATTCCTGTCAACCTTGATGATATTTGCTTCTCCTGCTGGTCTTTTCTGTTTCCTCTTTCTCTGATTTACAGCATAATGAACTGACAGAGTCAGAACTGCATCTTACTTTAGGCAGAAGAAACAATTGGGCAAGCAAAGCTACAAACTGCCCGACACCTCTGAAAATCAATTTACTCATTAAATGATCGAGAGTGTGCAATTTTGATTTGTTACAATTGAACATTTGCATGTAATGTCTGTGGAAGCCTTGGGAATGAAAACATATATACAATAAGTTATATTATTTGTACCCAATCTAATATTTATGAAATATGGAAAAAGATGTTTTGTAGCTTGGCTTTTTGTTGCATTCAGGTTCAGGGGTGTTTGTGGATTTGCTGTGCCCTTTAAAGCACTTCTCACTCTGTTTCTCATTCAAGTGGAGCAGGAATCACAGGGTTTGCATGAGCTGGAGGATGATGAAAATACTGCAAGCTGCTGACAGAAATTGAATGCAAATTGGGAAACGAAGTGTTCTGAGACATTGCTAACATTAATTATTGTGTTGTTTTCTCTTTAGAGATCACTGCATGTTGTGAAACCTTCCTGACAAACGAAGGCCTTTGGAAGCTGAGGTGCCCTGAGGGCTGCTGGCTCAGACCAGGGCTGGCCAAGGGGCCTTCTCTGAAATCCCTTCCTCACACAGGAAGAGAATTCTTCATCTGATGGTGCACCTGAAACAAAGTTGCATGATCTGTTGATATTTATTAGTGCAGGTAAGTGAGGAAGAGTTTAAAGATTTTTCATTTCAACTTCTTTGAATTATGCATTAGAGTGAGGATGCTCAGAGCCTTTTGTATATGCATTTAATTGTCCAGTTTGTGTTTTCTCCTGAGATGCTCATTAGTTCAATTTGAAGCTTTCAGATAAGCTCCAAGGAGTGGGTGGGTTTAAGAGGAATGAAAAAGACAGAAGAATTTGCTTTATATCTTTACTGCCCAAAATCGCACCTAAAGGATCCAACTGTGAAAAATGCAGGTAATAGACTCTCTGCTGTGTTAGAGGTGAAAGATAAAAGATAATCCTGCTGGCAACCAGAAAACTATTTCATCTGCTTCTGAAGTGTGTCACGGGCAAGCCTGCAAAGACATTTCATTGTGTCACTGATAAAGATTGTGCTGCACTGAACTGATCTGCAAACATGCAAACAGACTAAACCTGTGTGTGCATTGTGCACGTGTGTGCATCTGGATTTGTGGGCAAGTGGAAGAACAGCTTTTCCAGAGCTTTGTAGTAAAGTAAGAGAAGTCCATTGCTCATTAATTGTTTTCCAATTGTTCTTTCATTTTGGGTCTGTTTGGCATTTTTAGTGCATGGAAATTCTGACTCAGCAGTACAGCTGTGTCATGACAGAGTAGCAAAGAACATTTCCAGTTTTAAGGGCTAAGGCTTTGTAAAGGTAAGGGGATATAAGGTGGTGCAGCAACAATGCTTGACTTCCTTTTTACTGTCACTGCCTTCTGGAAGCTGTTTTGTTCTGGCTGCTGATTAACTTCTTCTATGGTTATTTGAAAGTCAGCAAACAAGGATTGTTTCTGAAGCTGAAAACAATTATCAATAATATAGGATTGGAACATTTGAACAGCAGCTCCAGTCTCCCAGGGCATACATTTAATCCTCCTCAATGTTTTTAACATCAGAAACATCCAGTTTTGTTCATATTACCTTGGATGTAAATCTCTTTCCCGAACTGTGGAGGTACATGTTTTGACAATGTTTCTCTTTGCTAGGACAGACAAGAGTTTCACAGAAGAGAAAAATAAGATCATAAGGAAACAGGATACAGCAGGGAAATAAATGAGTGGTTTGCCAAGAAAATATACATAAAGTCTTAAAGCCTGAAAATAGCACATTCTACTTTTTCCCTCCCTGAGACCCTGAAGGATCCTGTTCATGATGCCATTTAGTCTGTGACTGGTGGTGAAGTCTGTGCCATCACCAAGAATAACTAAGATGTTGGTCTAGTTTAAATTAAATATATGTGGCAGGTAATGAAGTATAATTGGGATGCTGTTTGTCAGGCAGAATTGGCTAAATCTGCCAACACCTAACTAAGCTTTGTACAGGAATGTGAATCCTGTTGTCTGCAGCATGGTGCTGTGATTTGTGGAAAGAGGAGCCCTGGTAAAGAAGGGTATTGTGAGGTCAGGAGGGGTTGGTTTTACCAGCCTCTTGCAGAGGTCCCATCTCTGTCTTCAGTCCTGGCACCAAATTCAACTACTAGGTCTTTATTCAAAAGTATTAGTGGAACAAATAATAGCTAAGTTCCCCTCTTCGAGTCAGACCTGAGATGCTAAATATGTCTGTCAGAACCTTCCTGGAAGAATGGAAATTTACAGTAAATGCAGCACTGAAAGCAGAAGTATTATTCTCTATTACAGTTCTGCACAGCTCAGCAGATAAAGCAGATACTTTGTGCAAGCCTGGCAGCAGAGATAGGTTGTCTCAGAGGCATTTTATTAATTTTTCAAGAGTATAAATCAAGACAATTTCATGTTGAATAAAGAATTAAATACTTTTTGCTCTCATTTCCGGACTCTCAGTAATCATTAAGGAGACAGTAAAAGGACTGCAAGGGAATTAGCTTTTTGACCCAGTATTCACCAACAGTAGATTCTGCTAACAGTGGGAATAGTCTTAATGAGCAGTTTGCAAGTGAAAGATTTATATACTTTCATTACAGGCAGATTTTGTGAGATTTTTAACTTTGTGGCCTGAATGGAAGCTTTGAGGCAATTAGTAAGAAAATAGTAAGAGTGACTATGGTGCATGAGAAGATATCCTGCCTTGGGAAAAAGGAGATGTGATTAACTTCCAGGTGCTGGGGCTGAGATTCTGCTGAATAGCACATGGTCTTGCACTTCCATTTCACAGGATCCCTTCTCCTGTGAAGTCAGTGGAGAGGAGAGGAGCAGCAGCCTTTCAGAGTTGAGACAGGAGGCAGATGGAAATGTAGGTTATCATATATATTCAATATTCTAACTTCTCTTCATAGTTCCTCAGTTCCAGACTACTGAGTCTTCATTTGCTGTACAATAGTTGGGTTTCTTACCTTGCTGTGGGTGCCAGCAGGAAGTAATCTGTTTAGCTTGGTCCCTGATCTGTCTTTGTGTGGGAAAAGTAGGGAAGGGAAGGTAAAAAGGGGATAATACTCTGCTGCTGTTCTGCAGTGTGCCTCTGGTAGGGGCCTAATCCCAAGGGTCTAAAGCTGAGAACATCAAGCAACTTTAAGCTAAGAAAAGAAATGCTTGGCAATGCTCCATCAGGAGCCAGATGCCTCAAGATTCAACACATGGATGTGCCTCCTCTGGATAGTCTTGTCCCATGGCCCATCCACCACTGAGTGAAAATGTCCCATTCTGGAAAAAATTCACTGTTCTGCTTCAGCAGGGGCTTTTCCTTGTCCTGGCTAGTGGGAGGAATAACAGGGTTTATTTGCTTGAGCAGGTGCCCTTGGAGCCATCCCATGCCCCATATGCTCAGTGTTACCTCAATGCTGATCATGTTTCCTGTGGGACTATTCTTGTGAGAATTATGAAAAGGCCAGACATGTGCCACTTAAAAATGGATAAACTGATCTTCAATAAGGGATTTATTTTTTTAATCTACTGCAATAATACTGGTCTGCAAAGGTAAAATATATTCTCTTGAAGAATCTTCAGTCCACTTCACTGAAATTCCAGGTTGTGTCCATTTTGCAAGACCTGCCTTGTACCAGTCCTTTCTTTATGAGGATACTCTGTTAACATTGCCACCATGGGCTCAATAAGGTTAATAGAAAATTGTTTCCTTCAAATAAAAAAAGCTATGAAATCTAAAGGTAAGCTTTATAAAGGCCATATTGCCACTGAGTCCTGAGAAGATGGCTGCATCTGCTTGACCTGATGGGAAATTGGAAATGTTGGACTTTCTCCTGAGACTTAGCACAGTGCATTGGGCTTCCTGAATTTGAAGGATACTGCAAGAGAAAATGCAGGAAATGACAGGAACCAAATCAATGACTTGACTAAATCACTTTGACCAACATTCCTCTTTCGTGTTAGAGGAAAACAATGTTGCAGCCTGTCTTAAAATAAATTGCTGCTTAATAAAGCCAAAAGTAAGTCATCTCTTTTCAGCTAATTCCTGTTCAGCTTCCCCAGCTATAAAACCCTTATTAAAGAAGTTTTAGCAGCTGTACTGTTCTCTGAGGCATGAAAAATCTTGATTAAAGCCACTATACTGCAGTCAATGAAGCTTAAACCTTGATATACTGGGACACAGGGAGGGCCCAAGCCAGCTTTATGCTCCCCAGTGTCCTGCTGGCCAATCCACAGAGGACTGCTTGTTTTTGAGTCTGGAAAGCAGCTCGCCAGACCTCCTGCCTGTCAGATAAGCATCGTGTTATCTGTGCCTATCTGCAAGGTTAAGGGCAGCAAGCAGAAAGCCGTGGTCACCGAATAAAAGATACTTAAGCAAGTTGGAGGCTGAGCTTCTGACATTGCTGCTTTTGACAAAGAGGAGTGTTTGGGGGAAAAGATCATGGCTTTTACACTTCAGGTGTTGGGTTGAAGGAGTACAGTTGAGCTGGTAGTGCAGCTTTCTTAATAGCTCTAAGGACAGCTGTGCCTCACAGTGTTATTTAAATCACCACGCGACTGTAACTTCATTAACAGCCTTAATGCAAGGTGATTAATGATTGATACAAGTCAATTACGTTGATAAGTCAAGTTCTGCTCTGAATGATATCATGTGATTGCAAGGAATGAAACCTAGCACAGAACTGGAATGCTGGCTACAGATACAATGGTGCTGCAGTCACAGAATTAACATTGAATTAATGAGTTTTGATTCCTGCATTTTTAAAATTAATATTTTTCCATTCCTTCTGGGTATTATGTAAATGACTTTGAATTAGGTCTGAAAAGCAGGGAAACAGCTTTATGTAGAATTTGATTTTTGGTTTTGTTCAGTTTTGTTTGTCATTCCTTGCAACAAATGAAATATATTTAATTAGTTTTACATTTGTTTTCATTTTGTGTTTACCCCAGAGAATATTATAAAATATATTTCCACTGGTAATGAACTGCTGAAATATTCTGATGAAAAGTATATAAAAGATATTTTGATTTCTTAATTGGTAAATGAAAAATTCTCTTGTAAAGATTAAAAAAACTCCAGAAACATCGAGATTATACTGCAAGAGATTTCATCTGTAAACTAAACCTGGAACCTCCAACTCATCAGTTGCTATTGCAAAATATCTTAACAAGAAAAGAAGGGATAGTAGGTGGACCAAGGCCACCTGAGCAAAACACTGATTGGGAGATTGCAGTTATAGAATCAAGAATCATGTAAAAACATTTTTTATGATTAATGAAGATTGGTTAACGAGTAACTGGCAAAGCACAGATCACACCTCTCTGTGTGGTTATTTAGGTGTCATTGGCTTTAGTGATATCACAGAGCTGTTGTGCTTTATTTGAATAACCTTGTCTGATACAGTAAAAATCGCTGTTTTTACAAGTTTGTTTCTTTTTTAGCTAAAGCAGGAAGGCTGAGTCATTGCTCTTAACCCATCTGTACATGGGCAGCCTCTGAAGTCCATGCCAGCATCCATGTTTGGGGAAAGGTTCAGGAAAAGTGAGAAAGTACGATTCTGTGGGTGCAAATGGCAGAAATTCAGGCCTTTGGTATCATCCTGTGTGTAAAAAATAATTCTGATCTATGTTCTAATTGCAAATTGAGAGTTGTTTCAATTTGTTTTCTTGGGGTTATGGTATAGAAGGTTCAAGGAACTATTGCTTTTAAATGTCACTCAAGAAGTTGGGTGTTACTGCTGAGGCAACATCAAAGAGTGATATTCCAGAAATAAAGACTGAGAATAAATTCTGTTGGCTGGAATGGATTTATTTGTTCCTTGTGTGTAAAATGTATCTTCTGTGCTCACAGGCTTACAAGCCTGTGTCATAGTAGGTCATTAAATACACCATGGATCATCTTATTTTCCTTTTCCCATTCCATCTTCTTTCTTTGTAGTCTGCTGTTTCTTCTCTGTCAACAGTTTGTATCTATTTAAGTGAGAAAAACAGGTTATTGCTTAAAAAATGTTATTTTTAATCCTCTTCCACTAGTATAGTTGAAGTTTTTAGCTAACAGTTTAGGCAAATAACAGATTTTTTGGTGATCTGATTTGAAGGAATTTCTTTAGTACAGTAAACCAGGAACTTGCTTGAGCAAGAATCAGGAGCTTGGTTTCTGTGGGAATGAGGCAAAATTAGTTTAAAAATTGTTAAGGAATTGGTTTCTACCCATTCTAACTATTTTCTCATGCTAGAGACCACAGGAACTAAAAAGAAGGAGAATCATTAATATGTCAATATTCATCTGGGATATTTTCTTTGCAGTCACACAAATCATAAAACATTCATGTCAAAAGGAGAAATAAAATGAAATAATTCTTGTTCTAAGGGATTGAACTGTCACTATCTTTCATATTATAAATACAGTTCACAATAAGCTTACACCTTTAGGGTGAACCTGCAGGACAGAGGAAAACTAAAAGATAACTTTAAGAATAATGAACCTGGAGATTGCACACAAATTCAGGGAAACACCAAGCTGGATTAGTCTAGTTCTTAGTAGGAAACACCAGTTTCAGGCTGAAAAATGCAGTGTCTGCTGGAGAGATATAGACCAAGCACATCATTAACAAGCACTGCATTTTCCATCTGTCAGGAACTCTATTGCCAAGGTGTCTAAACTGAGGAACTGAAATTTGTGCCTACTGCAGGTGCTGTAGGAACTGCAACTGTCCTGTGCTGTTCTGGGACAGCCCACTACTCTTCTTCAGCCCAGGATATTCCCTGCTACTGTACTCGAGTGGGCAAAGACCAAATTGGGAATAAATGTGAATAAAATGGATCCCAAGTAGGCCAGAGTAAAACTAATTTACCTGTTATAATTATAATTTGCATTGAATTCATTCTAGAGACTAAAGACATGCAAGCAAATGATTTCTCCTAGGACTGATTTAAGGAAGCAATTTGAAAGCAAAGCTTAGAGGGGCAAATAAAAGAAGTTATACCTAATTCAAGGTAAATATTCTGTATTATAGAGATTCTGGTGGTACTTTGTTTTTTGTAGTCTAGCATGTGCAAACCTCCACCAAGGACTGCCCTTCCCCTCTTTTGTTATGCTCAACTATTAACAGTAATTGTCCAGAATTCTGCAGCACAATTGATTTGGTCACCAAGCAGGTACATCCTTCTGTGCAAGCTGGAGTGTAAATAATAGAAATAAAAGGATGATTACAGTCATCATCAGTGTCTCCACTGCATTTAATCGACCTCAGGGAATTTTCCTTCACAGGAGATGAAGTGAATAGTGGGTTATTTGATCAGTGAAATGTTTTTTAAATAGCCTGTACTTGATTACTCCCTCAGCCTTGGATTAGTGCCTCCACAGGTGCATGAACTGCATCTCTGATTTACTCTTCATCCTTGGAAATCTGGTCAAAGCCTTGAATGTGGGGATATGACAATACAAATGTTGTGATTATCATCTGCAAAAATGCTGCTTTGCTGTAGAGTATAGAAGATTTATTAATGGTGGATTAAGACCCATTACCTCACTGAAACAGTGCCATCCTCCCTTCTGGAAAGGTCCCCACAGGTAGAGTGCCATGTGCTGCATGACACAAATTAGTAGTGCAATGAAACTAAATTTTTGGACTTTCAGGTCCAGTATTGAGCTGTCAGCAGTTTCTCTCAGGGCAGTGTGTGCAGGGTAGCTTGTTCTCAGGGGAGAAAGTTGCCTCAAGAGAACCATTAGCAATGAAAACCCCATAAACTAGGAGTGAGGAGGAGAAAAGGCCTGTTTGAGGGCTAATTCTATCTCTGGGAGGCTCTGCTCTTAGACCCCTCTCATGTTACCCTGCAGCAAGATGAAAAGTGACTGTGCTAGAGCCTGTGAAGGGCATCTGTGACACGAGGCATTCCCTGGTGCCTTACAGGCACTGAGCACACACTGTGAGTGATGGAGGGTAGCTGTAAATGGCAGAAATCAGTCGTGGTAAGCTGATGTTGCTCTTACTCTGTTCTGGCAAAATGAGCAGCTGCACCAGGATTGCATTCTTGTTTCTCACAAGCATCCAAGCACCAGTCACGCAGTGTTTGTGCTTCCTGCCACAAGTGGAGCTCTGAATTGGGAGCCACATGGATGTTTTCAGATCTTAATTGACTCCACACCAGGCATGCAGGCTTAGAGCAGAAATCCACCTCTGCAAAGCAACCAAATGCTTTAGGGGATCCTACATTGTGTACAGAGTTAACAGGGAAGCAGGAGGCCTTGTTTATGTGGAGTACAGGAATTGCCAAAGCTGAAGAAATACTGTTTTCTTTCAATGATTAATATGCTGGGTAGAAGTGTAGCATTTGCTGCCAGCTTTCATTAACAAATCAATGGAAAACAAACCCGTGTGGTTGGGAGTGTGTCTGGGAACAGCTTAAACAGGACTGAGCCGCTTTAGATTTCAGCTGTTTTCTTTAGCACAACAGTGTAGAGCACTTTCTTGTTTATAGGATAAACACAGGGGACTGAAGTGATCTGTGTAGCACACAGGAGAGGTTGCCAACCCATAACATTCTGCAGAATGCAAAAGTTCCATAGCTGCTCCCTTGGGAGTCATAGGCTACAATCTTCTTGCATGTTGGTTTCAATGTAAATAACAGTTAAATCATCAGAACAGACAAACTGCCAGGAGAACTTTGAATAAAGTATTAGTTCATTTTCCTTCCTTCATAACACAGGTTCAGCAGACTCAGAGCTCAGCCAGCTATTGGTTCAGAAGTGGCATTTCACACCAAATTAATACAAGTAATGCATGAAAGTAAGGCTGTAAATGTGTGCTCTTTTAGCTCACTCACAACAAAGAAGACTGAAATACAGTAGATAACTTAATTTTTAACCTTATTTTCACTTGAGAGTGGTCACACAAAGTGATCTCAGACTGGACATGAGTTTTATCTGTGACAAGAGGTTCACTGAATCAGCTTCAGTATGTGCAGTGATTGGAGTATTGCTTTCAGCATTTCCAGCTGTTCAAGGGGGGGGAGTTGTTTGTTTGTTTGTTTGTTTGTTTGTTTGTTTGTTTGTTTGTTTTAATGAAGACATTACATTCTTTTAAACAAATGAACAGAGACTATTCCAAGCAATAATGTGGCTGTTCTTCAGACACATTGAAGCCTAGCAATCTTCAGAGCCATCTGTTTGAAAATTTGCAAAATTATTTGTTCATAGTGAAAACACTTCATAAAGTGGCAAAAGTATTTCAGGAGTAAAAACAATAGATACAAACCCATCAAAACATTTAGGAGTAAAACCAATAGACACAAAACCCGAGGGAGGTAAGGCAGCCATCCCTGCAGGTTACAGATTTAGGACAAGGATGGCTTTGGGCATCTATGATATTTGTTCTAAAGCCAAGTACTCTAAGCTGAATGACATACAGAGAAATAAGCTGTACCTTCAACTGTACCTGTGAGCTGTGCTGAAACCAGGGAAACCTTCCCTATAAATGTTAGATAGGAGACCAGCCCCGCTGTTCCCATAAAATCAGCCTCTCCCAATTGTCTTCTCTGCAAAGTAAAAAATCCCTCCAGCCAGAAGAGAAGATAGATTTCAACAGCTTAGAATAGAATAAACTTAGATTTCACAAAGGCTAAATGTGCATCAAAAAAAATGCTTGTATGTATCACGTAGATGGAATTAGTTTTACAGTTTTCCTGCACAGGATTTTGGTGTTCAATACAGACTTGGTGCTCATGTAGCTGACATGGTCACTCACTGAAGAGAACTTCATGTTTCTGAGAACAGAACCTGGTCTTCAGTCACAAGATACTGTAACTATCTTCACCATGCAAATACGATTATTTGCTAATACATTTGCACATCCCTCTGTATGTAATTGCATCACACTTTTCAGTCTTGTGTTCTCTCTATAGTGATTATGTTCCTTCTGTCTCGTGTGACTCATCAGACTCCTCAGGTATACCCAGCGTGTGCTGTGCACATTGATGCACTCAGCAGGTGTGGCAGAGGACAGGGCAGTTCAAGTAAAAGGAAATTGAAATGTATTTTCAAAGAGAATGTACAAATAGCTTGGTGTTTGATTTCCAGGGTGGTGATTAATTGCAAACTGTGAGATAAGAACATACAGGACAAATAACAGTGATAGCCGTTAGTTGTATCATGAAGTAGATTCACCTCTGGTTTGAGCTGGCTTTTGGTGGTATGAACTAGAAAGCAGGGACTCTGGCAGTGTAAAGATAAGCAAAACTCTGATTTCCCTCTCTGTGGTGAATTCTAGGGGCTGGAAAGCTGCACTCAGAGGACACTGACCTCATGGGCTGAGATTTTCTGAGGCTGAGGACTCCTATCAGATATGATGGTGAAAAGTAAAATATGGCCTGTCCACATGATCACACAGCTCATGCCCATGCTCAAATTGTTCCTACTCACTTTTTTATACTTGCTTCAGCTAGAAAGTTCATCTTAGCCTGCATATACATTCTGAGTTCAGAGAATATGGGAGTGACTCTATTTAAACCCTGGACTCAAATACCAGCAGCACGATCTGTAGAGTCTGGAGGTGCAGTGTGTCATCAGAATGTGTCCAGCTTACACTTGAGCTAGGTGAAAGAACAAAAGAAATTTGGAGCTTTTACCTCTTTCCCTTGTACTTATAAAATCATTGTATGCTTTGGTACAACTTGCAGTTCAAGCTAAAAGCTGTAAAAGTTGCTATGTTCCAGATCATAAATTGGGGTGAGATGGCAGTGCTGTGTGATGAGGCTTGCACAATAGCCATGCTGCTTGTATCTGACTTAAGGCTTTGCTATTAATTCCTCACTTTCATGAACACAAAATTAGCTTCCTGTTCTTTTTCCTTCTCTGAAGAACACATCCTGTTGCACGACACAAGCAGGAATCTTTTTCCAGACAGAAGAAAATTCCTTGAGGTGTGATTCAGTGAAGCAAGATCATCTCTGACATGGTTGTGCATTTCCCCATTACCCAGTGCCTCACACCACTGGAAAATGAAATGAGTCCTGGCCTGAACGTTCCTGCTGTTATCTAACTCCCACTGTACTTCATGTCAATTATTAACATCAGCAATGATAGAAATCTTAGCACATGTTAAGAAACAGGACTCCTACAGAATTTTTGTTAGTCTGTATTATTTTGCCCTATGATCTTTCTTTCAGAGCCTACTTTTCTCCATCTCCTTTTCCAATATGCTCTCCCAATTGGAGTGTTTTGGGCTGACACGTTCCTTTCAGTATTTGGAGGACAGAGTGCAAAACCCATTTATTATTTCCTTCACACTCCAGTCAGAGATCTTTTTCATTGTATATAAGCCTTCTGTTTGAGTTAATTTTATCCAATAATAATACCAAGAAGACTTTACCAGAAATCAGTAGGCACTACTGAATTACTTAGCTGAGCTCTCAGATCAGAACATATATTATATATATATAAAAGAAGTCATTGTATATCAGCTTTAAGTGTGGAAAGCTCCTTTTTCTTGCTGTTATTGCTGGCTTACTTACTCAATGTTTTTCAGTGAAGATCCTTTGGTTTTCTCAAGATAATAAATGATGCAGTATAAAACTAACTGCCAGGAAAGGGAAGAGTCCAGTCAGGTAGAACTTGGGGCTGGGAGTAGGAGAGGTCAGATGGATGTAGAGTTCAGTCCCCTGAATTGAAGCATGAAAACAAGGAGCTGGTTTGGCTTTGCCCTACTTTCAGTGCAGGTTTGGAACTGCACATACTGAGGAGAAGGAACTTTGTATTCTGCAGCTGGGAAGGCTGAGCACAGTACAGTACTTGTGTTGGGGATGGAGGGAAACATGACTAGAGCCCTGTCTTTGTGCCATTTCTTTCCAGGGGATACACTTTTAAGCTTTGTCACCTGGCAAGTGGCAAAACAAAACAATTGTTACCTGCTGAATCTGACTCAGGAGAGTTTGGGGAGTGAGAGAAGGGCAGGACTAAAGCTCACGGTGTGCAGCTTCTCAACGGGATAAATGAGGACAGTGCCTGGCACTGAGTAATGCCACCCTCATGGTTTTTCACTACCATAGTGTAACTGCACATATGCAGATGGCACAATTTGTGTCTCCTTTGTGTAACTGAATGATGCTGTGTGCCTGGGACAATGAAACACAGAGATCAGCTAGAAAAAAAGAACCTTTTCCAGCTGAAGTTTCCCCTCCTGCACGGAGCTATATCGGAAGAGCTGTTCTAGTGTTGTGAGTTTGAGTTAGGGATTTATTTTGAAGAGTCACAGTCTGTCACTTTTTCTCTTTTCCTTTCTCAACTAGATAAAAAAGCTATGAGAACTAATCCATAGATGGGAGTGTGCTCATCCTTCCCTGTAAGAAAACTGATCTCAGAATCTGAGAGGAGTCAGCTAAATGTCAACAAGGCTGTAGGTTGCATCTGCACAGCCCATACATTACCAGAAGCAAGAGCATTAAACAATACTAGAATGAATCAGTGATCCAGGCATGTAGAAAGGCTACCTATAAATTCCTAGAAATTATGTAATTGCAGAGCCCACTTGTATAGGTCAGTCATGAAAATATTGTTCCTTTTTCAAGTCAGGTGTGTATTACCTTTTTTCAGCTCTAACGTGATTCATTCTACAAGCTCTTTAGTGTTTGCTTTATTTCTCATCAAATCACTAATTAAAGGTGTAGAAACCTTATAAAATTAAGAGTATCTGATTGGATTATTATTTGAAATGCAGAAGCCTTACAACAGCTTCCCCCAATAAACTTTAGGAGAGCAGGACAAATTCCTACCCAGAGAAGAGGCAGTGATAGATTCTGAGAGATGAAATGAGCCTGCAGTCTGGTGAACAAGGAACAGGGAAGAGGAACTTGTTATTGCATTTTCCTTTGCATTAACTGTGTTAGCTGCTGAACTGCACCACATGCATGAGATAGAATGTCTTTCACCTTGAGTCATTTCTCAAATTCTGTGTTTTCTGGAGCTCTCTGTGTGTCAAAGTAGCTGGAATTGGTATCCAGCCTCACCAAGCTCCTAGACCAGGGACTGGATGAAATGTTCCCTGTTTAGGATGCTGTGCAATGCCAGATACTGAGGATGTTGTGTTGTTTCACAGAGTGTTATTTCGTGTTCTCAGGGAGAGGGAAGATTGATTGCTGGATGTGAGCACAAGGCCAATGAGTGTGGTGTCAGCTCCTCTTCCCCTGTAGCACTGCTTATCTCCCCCAAATCACAAACACGTTGTCTGTACAGGATCCAGGCTGGCAGGGCACCAAACCCAGCTCACCCTGGGATGCACACAGGAGCAGGGCACTGCTCTCTGGGAGGGGTTTTGCCCAGCTCCTACAGAGCCAGCACTGCAGGGTTTGATGCCATCTCAATGTCCCCCATCAGGGTTGGCTTGGTCCAGCCATAGATAATTCCCAGACCATGCTGAACACAAATAACCTGGGAAGATTTGATACATTTGGGATGGATATCATGTGTAAGATCCTGACCATATGAGAAATGTTGCAGATTATTCCACTGAGCAATCACTGGCCACCTGACTGATGACAGGAGTAGTCCTTTGTGTTTCAGGTAAAATGCTTTCACAGAATCAAACCCAAAAATAACAACAAAAAACCCCCTGCAGAAAATCAGGAAGAAATTAATTTTTATTTTGCAATGTACTACATTTGGGTGGTATAAGGGTGTTAAGTAGCAGTAGTTGTAGAACTGCTGTTAGAAAATTTCTCCTTAGTACACAGGATTTGTGATTAAATTAATCACAGCAATTTAAGGAATAATTCAAGTAAGCATTCTTCTGGAATGAGAGAAGTTTTGTTTCAGAAAACTCAGTTGGGTAAAGGAATTCTCCCAATACATGACATGCTATGGGTTAAGCAGTGATATATCAGTATCAAAGCACTTAGTTGACCTTGGACATTACTGAGGGAATTTCAAGAGAGGCGCTGCTTTAGGGAGCTGAAAAGTATCCAGTTAAATGTATGCTATTATTTTTCTATCTAGTTTTATAGCTGTGGTACCAGTTAGATAGCAGCATGGTATATTATCACCACTCTAAAATGAGGTATGGGAGACACAATCTTGTTTGTCTTGGCCCGCTGCACAGTGATGGCAGAATCTGAGCCTGTACCTGTGGCTTACTCCCAAGTTTGCTCCTTCTCCAAGTCTTCCAAATACATGCTACCATTGCCATCCCTAAGTCATCAGTGCTCAAAAAAGCACATGTGGTGACATGATGAATTTCCAATGGAAATACTTGAAGAATACTTGAAGAAGTCTTAAGGACAGTGACAGGGACTGTTCACCTGGAATGCAGTTATTATCTTTGCTCAGGCAAGATTTACGTAGGAACAGGCAGAGAGAATTTTTACTAAAATGATCAAGGAATTGGAAGATTTTTTCTTAGCATGAAAGACAGAAACACATTTAATTAAACAAAACAGAGGCAGTGTAAGGGCTAAGTGATAATGTTGATGCAAGAATCAGAAGATAGAAATTGGTGAAGGATAGATCTGCACTGGAATTTTTATATGAGGAGAGAGGGGGAAAAAGCCTTCCATGTTGAAACAATACTTTTATGGAAGGACAAAATGATGCAGTGCCATGAAAGTCAACCATAGTCAGTTACTCCTGGGATCACCTTGTACTAGGTGTTTCTTTAATCCTCTCTGTACTGTGGGAAAGCATGAATAGAGTTATTACCACTCACAGACACAAATTTCATTATCCCAGAACTTGGCTGTTCTTTGCCCTATACACAGTGCCACCAGAGTTTTGAATAGATTGCTCACAGTTGGTATTGGTTTAGCAAGAACTGGCATGGAAACTGCAGTCCTGCATCAGCTGCTTATGTAATGTCTGTGGTGCTACATGAATGCAGCAATGGACAGGTGGGCAAATGGCCCTGCCATAGACTTACCTTCTTTTTTGCCTAATTTTTTTATGATTAATGTTTACAGCAACATTAATTCCATGCTGTCATTAGAGCCTGCTCTTATGCTAAGGCATTATTCCCTTTGTAAGGTGAATATTGAAATACCATGCTGCCCTCTTGAGGGTACACAACATGCTTGGGGGTTTTATGCAGTTACTGGGAAGAAAATGACATTTTAATGAAAATTCATTTGTTATGGAAATAAAAGCTTAGACATGAGCATTTAAAAGCCATCTTCGTGTTTTGGATGTTCCAAAAGGAATTGGCCATGCAAGTCCTTGCAAATGGCTTAATTTCTCAACCTCAAGTCCACAAAAGATTTAGAGGATAATGTGTGGAAGAGCCAGTGGCTGGGAGTAGAAATAGGGATGCTTTCTTACAAATGTTGTTCTGTTTAGATTTGAACAGAGATTCAATTTGCAGAATGGAAAGATCATGTTTCCACTGCTCTGGTATTGACCAGCTGTCTTGCATGACACAGTCATGGTCCTGCTGCTCCAGAGTGGTGAGTACACAGTGACTGATCCAACCTGCACTGCAGAGCTCTGGCTGCCTCGTGATTTCTCCCATCTGCAGTGTCTCATTTGAAATGTTTACTTTAACAGAACTGTATGTGTCTGTGTTGGCAAGATAGGAATGCAGGTGGTTAGAACAAGTGCTGTGAAGGACATGCAAAGTATAAGCACAGAGGAGGGAGACACTGACAGAAATTGCCTCTGATAGTTGGGGAGGGAGGTAACATCAAAAAGGAAAGTTACTGGAGTGGCTGTGTGCAAGAGTCCCTCTTAAATTAATTGTTTAGCATGAGAGCAGATGGACAATAGTGGGAATAAGGTTAGGTGAAGTAGGTTGCCTAATTGCTCATTTTTTATTCATTGTTCTGGGAATCAGTTTAAAGTACAGTGTGTTCATCAGAAACAAACAGACTGGAACAAAAGAAGAAGGAGCTGGTTAGGCCCCATGAGGTGTTGTGCCGCTGTAAGGCTTAAATTGACAGGATATGAGAAGACATTTTAGCCATCTGTCCTCTCTCCTTCTGCTCCCCCATGCCTGTGCTATTCCAAGGGGATCCTAGAGAAGCAGGGGTGTGCTGGGAGTGATTTCTGGTGCTGGAAAGCTCAACAGAGCTTCTACTGCCTGGACCAGAGGCAAAGGTTTCCATGTTTTCATGTAGTTTTAGAATATTTGCTGCCTGTCCTCAAGGGTCCCTTTCAAAGCCCAGCTGTGCTGTCAGGAGTGGCTTCAGAGCCAGAAGCTGAAGCTTCTGTCCCACTGGTGCCAGGGTTGGCAGAGATCCCCTGGCTGGTGAGGATGACTGGCACCTGGCATGGCAATGCCACAGTCAGTGCTCCCTTTGCACCAGAACTTTCCATTCCAGCTGCTCAAACAGGAATTGTGGGTTCCTGAAGTGATCTCCAGTCTGCCTGCCTTGACTAGAAACTGGGGATTGTACTTCAGTGAGCAAATATCCATGGAGTAACTAATGCCAATGAACCTCAAAACCATCCCCGTTGCAGGGAGTAGTGTTACTAAATATAGAAGAAATATGTATTCTTAATATCATATAAAAAGGCAACCAATGTCCTTTTCTGGTACCTTCTAAAATTCCTGAAAATTTGGCAAAGGACCATGTATTTATTTTTTTCAAGAGCAGATACAAATACTAGTTGGCCTGTCTTTTTGTGTGCAAAATTTCCAGACCCCCCATACTGTACTTCCTTATACAGATTTTCAAGTATTCTTGGATCCTTTTATAAAAATAGGCACATGGAATGAGCAAACACCACTAAATATAAGCAAAAATCCAAGTTAAAAAAAATATCTAGAAGTGTTTATAACTGACTGTGAAAAAGAACTCCCTTTTTCACTGGTTGTCTAATGGAAAGCTGAACATTTAAATGATCAAATGCTTGTTTCCTATAGATCAGCCTATAAGATCTGATAAGGCCTTCAGCAAGGGAAAAGCCCCACAAAAAATACAAACCCAAAAGACCTCAAGAGCTTGACTGAGTTTGGTTTCAAGTATGGAATAATGTATTTTAAAATAGTTTTAAAAGCAGACCTGCTGGAACAAAAAGCACAAGCTTGTTTTTGAAAATTAATCCTGTTTACTGACACTGTTATTTTTCACAAACATAACTTTTTTTTTCTTTGTGGCAAGAACTTAACTGAGTTCAACCTCTTTCCTTTCCCTAATGCAGATTAGCTTTGCTTTGTTCCTCAAGGCCAAAGACTCTTCAGCAGCTTTCCTGCCTTTCGACTTTTGCTCACTTGGTTGGAAGGATTTTTTCACTTGTGTTGTTCCAACCTTCTTAGAGACCAGCAAATTGAAAATACTAACATATATCCTTGTGCCTTAGAATATTGGTACATAATTATAGTAAAATAAATCCTGAATAGAGAATTGTGTTCAGCTGCTGCCCATCTCTCCTGTGATGTTGCTCTCGTATATTCCCTTTTTAAAGGTCTGTTTACTAGAGAGGGGAGTAATAGATAAAAAGAGTCAGCGAATACTTTATGTTGGAAAAGACCTCCAAGATCACTAGTTCAGCCATTAACCCAGCACTGCCAAGGCCACCACTAAATCATGTTCCCAAGTGCCACATCCAAATGTCTGTTACATCCCTCCATTAAAGGGGACTCCCCCACTGCCCTGGGCAGCCTGTGCTAGGCTTCAGCAGCCCTTTCCATGAAGAAATAAGCAAAATTTCTGTGGGGACTCCCAGAACTAGGGACATGATCACAGCTGGTAACAAACGGGCATTTGTAAAAATCTCTGTTCTATATTTCATATCTCAGTAGCAGCTCAGTTCCCCAGAGATTCCTTTGGGGCAATGTATACACAGACATGTTGATGAGTGACTTTGTAAGCCAAGTGTGCTCTTGCTGGCATTTTTCCTGTAACCTCTGGAGCAGTGTAGAGCAGCACTTTGCAGATTTTCTGGGGACACCAAGGAAAAACTTACTCAGACACCTCATGTACAGAAGCTGTTGTAGAGGTGCTGTTGGTATTCAGGCACTTTTCATACAAGCTTTATCAGTTTTCAGAAGTCCATAGAAAGTTCCTGGTTTTCCTTTCTTGACAAATTAACATTCAATGAGAACACTGCTCATGCACACTGCATTTCAATACCTGCTGATATCCTGGTGACACACGTCTGGTGTGAACCTGAGCACAGATTTAGGAGAAGCTGTAGATCATCTGTTTATTTGTGTGGTACATTTCAGCTCTTCTATTCTAACCTCCCCCGTATCTTATTTTCCTGAACCAGTGTGTTGCAGTCTCAAGACAGGAAAGCTCAAATTTTTGTGTGCAGTAGGACTATGCATCAGTAAACAAAAGCAGCAGCTGTGAACTCAGCATCTGCAAACTGGGCTGTTTTACTTATTATACTTCTTTTTAAACTGAAATTACACGAAACATGCAGCTTAATGACTCGGGCCATTTATTTTGCTTGAAGCCATATGACCCTGAACTCTGTCAGATTTCAGGCTAAACAAGGTTGGTCTGGGTTGGTACCAAACTGTGAAGAAGCAGGAAATGACCTTCAGTAACAACACTTACTGCTGGTTCAGAGTGGGCACATGGTCACTGTCAGGACACACTTTTTCGTGAGCTGAGACTGAACAACATGGGAGGCAAAATGTTATAATTAAAAAAAATTCTCACTAAAGTAAAATTTAATCAAAAACTTGTATATTCATCCGTGTCCTACAGAGTGCAGATCTGAATCTCTTTCTATACTTGCATTTTTATATCCAAACGAGAGAAACCGATCAGAATAGGAAACAAATCATATGCAGTATTGTTGCATTATTAACTAGCAACCAGTTGTTTCTGTCACAGAATTTGATAAGAGGAAACAAAAAGAGATTTGATTTTAACAGAGCCAAATATGTTTTTGCAGAAATGTTATATAGTGATTCTGTGAAAGCAAAATTCTAATTTTCGGTGCTAGGTCTGCAAAGATGTATGCAACTGAAAAGAAAATGTAATGTGACTTTAGCAGATTATCTGGGCTTGTCACATATTTGGGTGATCTAATTGGCAGAAATGTCTGTAGACATTGTAGGCTTGGCAGCAGCCAGTATTGCATTATTGAAACTTCTTATGCAACTGTTTTTATGGCTTTGTTAAAGATAAGATATCTTATGCTGGTACAGTTGTACTTAGGGAAGTGTAATTAATAATAGTAAGTTATACAATTTTTCATCTCATTTTCTGTTCCTTGGAAATGGAGCATTTTTTTTACTTAGTTTCCTTCTCTTCCTGCATATTCATTGCTTCTGAAGTGGCACAACTCTGAGCCTTTCAGATATCAAACACAGAGCTAAGTTCTGTTGGTTTAGACATAGACCTGGAAGCCCAACTTTTGAAGCAGCTGAGGCAAAAATGATAAAAGATGCTGTATGTAGCAAATAAAGGTGTTGGATGCTCTCCCTTAAATTCTCATGGGCACCTTCCTAGTGAAGTATTGAAGGAAGTTCTTGAGGACCTTAATCACAGGCAAAAGGTCAGAAAAAACCAAAGACATTTGCACAATTCAAGAAAGTCTGTCTTGGAAAGAAGGTTCTGTCTATGGAGGTAATTAAAGAAGTTGCTGACATCTTGAAGACAGAACTTGCCCTATGACTTCTTACTCATCCCTGCTCCACTGAGGCATGAGAGCAGTGGTGAGTTTCCATATAATAAATATTCTGTACATGTTTAATGCTGAGAAATTGGGAAGTGTTGGTTTATTCTGAAAATGACTAAAAATTGTACTTCCCTAACCATCAGATCTTCCTGAGGCACACATTCAGTTATAACTTCTTATTTGAGGTGAAGAAGGACTAAAGGAACTAAAGGAATGATACCCCCTGACATGGCTCAGCTAAGGACTGAGGAGCTGAGCTGATTTTCCATTGCAGCATTTCTAGTGAGGTCCCAGATGGTGCCACATGAGCAGAGATCCCTTGTCAGCACAGAGGAGATGGAATCACTGCAGCCTGGAGTGTCAGGATTACACTGAGTTCATTTCAACAGACAGGCTACAAGCCTAGAAATTAAAGGGAGAAAAGTGTGTGTGACATGATCATGGTCACAATTAAGGCACTCTAAAGACAGTTTGAAATGGAGAATGTGTTGAGTGTAAGAAGAGTATTAACAAACCTGATGGCTTTTCAGAACCTTGACAAAACAGGTTATCCAGGCTGCAGAGTTTTTTCTCTTTCCTTCTAATTAATACATAAAATTTTTCCTTTATGATTATGTCAGCCTTAGCTGAAATGTCCTGAAGGACATGTATTGATCCTTATGATAACAAATATAGATGCCCATCTAACCATAATGTTAAGTAAACATTTGCAGTCATATAGATAACCCACCATATCACTTGACGTATCCATTATTTACACAAAATGGATTTTACTTACATACAGATCAGATGATGAGTTAAAAGCTTTCTGCAGTATCAAGTTGTTCAAGCTTTATTATACATAAGGATTAAAGTTTTAAATTCAGGGAGGTGTTTTGACAGCATAGGGGATTTCTCTTTAAAAATGTATTTCCAATACTAGATCATGATGAAACATCATCTGTATATGACCTTCAGAAGGTTATGATGAAGAAAAGGCTTTTTAGGTTGTTTTGGTAACAAGAGTATCACCAACAATGGCAAAACAGGACAGACTGAACTTATAAACATTACATCAGCCCTGTGCTAGAGATAACGTGTTTACCAAACTTCTCAAAATGAGCTGAGACCACGAGTCATCTCATTGTGATCAGCACTAGGACTGTTTCCTGCTAAGACTGGCTAGCAGACTGGTATATTGCTGCTTGCCCAAAATATTGAACTTACCAAGTGAAGCTGTCTTTATTTTGTGTAAATAAGTACAAGTGTTCTCTCCTGGAAGGACAAAAAGGTTGCCAGAAAATACAAATACTGGAAAATACCAGCATGCTAAAGATGAGGACATTTGAAGTTCATCTCTTTTTAAGGAAATCTTATTATCATATTGATAAATGAAAAAAATACACCTTTTACTCTTTCCAAACAACTATGTTTATGTTTTTAATTCAGCAAAACTGGTCTTTGATATTTAAATATGTTCTCCTATGCCACAGGATATTTAACTTTTGGAAGGTCAAAATGCACTAGACTTACCACTCTATGAAATGGGATAGAAATATTCTCAGGGTTTGCTGTGCTCTTCAGTGTCTTCTCAGAGATCAGTTCATGTTTTGGCATTTTCCAAGTCCACTGAATTGGGAGGGCTGAAGTGAAAAATTAGTAGAGAAAGAAATGCATAAAACTAGGTCAGAACACTTGCCTTCATTTCCAGAAGGAAAAAACTTGGATTGTTTAAGGGTATTTTCCAAAAAAAATTCTAAGTATTAAAATATTCCATAGATACTTAGGCTCATTTTCAGAGGACACCTCTGTGGTAACACAAGTGACATTTTGAATGTGCCTTTCCCTTGCTAAGCCTTCTTAGCAAAACCAAATGTCATTTGTTGTCTCAAAAGCTAAAGACATATTTCACATGTCAGATGCACAAAGATGCTACTGAGCAAAATTACAGGCAAGACATTTAAATTCTGCTGCTGCTGGAATTTCTGTCATCTCTCTGATGCAGTGCACAGCAGCTCTCTGTGGTGACAGCAGAACTGGTTCTATTATGCTGCAAAGTAAATTAATACTTTGTGTGAAGGCTCAGGTCAAAATAAAAATAGTTGATGGCTTGTTGTGTGCAGAAGTGTCACTGTTATGTGATTAGGAAATACCGCAGCATATAAATGGAAACCTGAACACATTTATTTTCAAATTTTAATTGTGTCATTTTTAAAACTATTTCTTTTTAGGATCAGCATTATTAACATTTCTTGTGTTACCAGAGAACCCCATCTACCCAAAAGAGCAGATGACCTTTTCTAGTGGTGTATGCTGAATATGTTAAATATTATAATAAATTTCAAATAAAGAAATGGGTCATGTTATTTATCTGCAACATTAAAATTTTAATGACCTTCAAAGAAAATCATGTCTAGTTTTGCATGACCTAATCCTTGACAGTTATCAGTATTTTGTCTATCTTAGGGGCTGCAAATTTATCCGAAGTTTCAGGTAAATGTCTTCAAAAGACAGATGAGCAAAAAGCAAGATATTTAGAGCAGAACTCTTCAGCACTTTTAGAAATGTAATTGATAATTAGGAAATTTTTAAATTCATTTTAAAATGCTGTAAGCATAATCTTGCCTTCCCTAGGACTCCGTGAGTCAGTTTTGATTTCAGTATCCATTGCTGCTTGAGAAGAATCATTAAAGAAAAGACATTTGCCAGGATTGCTTAGAGGGAAGACAAGGTAAAGTCAAAGGTTTGAATTTGCACTTAAACCCAAGTGTGTGGCTCTCCTTGAGTTTAAATTAGAGGAGAGCAGTATTTAGTCATGACCTGTTGTTACGGGTTCTGAAAATGTTGAACAATTATATTTTTGTCTCCAATTCTCATATGGCTGTGGCAAATGGAGGCAAGTGCTGTTTGTGTGCAATCACAGCAACTCAAATCTGCCTGCACCCACTGCCCTTTGTCAGCAGTGAAACCAAGGGATTCATACAGAAGAAACATTTCCCTCCTGTTCCCTGACTTCCTAGTTGCTACAAATACTTCACATAAGAAAAGTCAATAGTTTGAATTGTGTAGCTTTATAAAATGCCTTCTAAAGCATTCTATTGCCAAAATCTTGTTCTGCAAATGTTGTCAAGTTGTCAAGAAAGTAATTTGGCATAATGAAAATGGGACACTTGTTTCCTCAGGGGTATATTTTCTGTATCTATGGGATTTATTTACTTGCAATGAAAAGAAATCACAATGGTCTTCCATGTTTCTAAACATCAATTAATTATTTGAATTCCCTTGTGTATGTACAAAGTAGTATTTCTCACAAAAAGCAAACAAAACAAAAGAAAAAGAAAAAAAAAAACAAACAAAAAAACCCCACAACAACAACAAAAAAAGCCCTGTCCCCATTATAAGAATAGGAAAATAGTAACATCACTTTTTACCCCCTGCAGCTAAGAATCATTACTGAGCAGAAATGCAGGAATATTGTCCTGGGTTTGTAGCCCAACTCCTTTGTGTGTTACTCTGATCCACATGTTAGCACAAAGGACTATACAGCCATAAAGCTTTCAAGTTGTTCCAAATCAATATTGCAATTAAGATTGTACTTATCTGGCTGCTGATATGATTTGAAATCTGTTCTTCTTCTTCTGTTTCGAAGTTCAAAGAAGTAATGCAATAGTCCTGCAGTAAATCTGTTCAGGAGAAAGACTTCACAATTTCAATCACGAAGTTAAATACTTGTGCTATCAAAACCAGCATTGCTGATCCTGAAAAAAAGGACAACTCTCTTCTGCAGAGGTTGACCATTTGTCCAAAATTGAGGAAAAATATATATTGTATGTTGCTTCCAAAGGCACCAGCATGTGATCTCCACACTTTTCTCACAGTGCACAGGTTTAATTAGTCACAGATACAATTGCTTGAATGGCAGTCCTTACAATATTTTATTTAATTAAACTTTATACTTAATGCCATATATTTATATTGCAAATCCTGTCATACCACTAAATCCATTTTTGTGCTGCTAGATTTGCATTTAATTCAGGATTTGAATCATGCTCAACCTCATTGTTCCAAGTAACAGAATTTATTAGAATGGATCCACACAATACTGCACATAATGAGAATGGAGGAATCAGAAAGCTGAATGGCAAAGCCAAAAATGGAGGGAAATAAGACTGGCAATTTTGGATGACTCTATTTTGGATGGCCAATGTGTTTCCAAGGCCTTCTTTTCAAAAATTGCCACTGACCTTTCCCACAGTGCTAAGCAGCTCTGTTGCAATTTCTTATTAATCTGAATAAGTCGAAAAAACACGCTCTGTACATTTACAGAACTGGTATCAAACTCCTTCAGTAATTGAAAAGAAAATTAAAATCTTCCATTCTCAGAACTGTTATGGGTTGCTTTTCAGATTTCCTACACTAAGACGAGGCAAACTGTCCTAGAATTTACATTCAATTACATTCAGTGCTTTCAAAAACCCCTCTCACATAATTACAACTGTAATAATCCTTCACCTGCCACCTCAGTTTCTTCATGTGAGAGATTTTTGCCATTTGATGTTACAAACAGCTTCATAAAGTAGGAAGAGGAAGAAAAAAAATCTTTAAAAACCATCTAGAAATCGATTCTTTCACTTAGTGAAAAAAGAGACTAAAAATGAATTGAATGATCTTCTAAGGTGTTCTTAAACCAAGAGGATGTAATTTAAGAACAAATTAAATAGTGAGCAGATATTTTCCTGTAACTAAAAATTCGCTTCTTATTTCCAGGTATGTGATTTAAGGTTGAAGAGCATTTTCCAGCTACCTGTCTTGTGCATTACTGAAACATACAAGTAAGTAAAAACAACTTAATTATACGTATTGATTCATACATTAGCAAATATTTATTAGATAGAACACAACATGTGCATAACTTAAAAATAATATTTACTAGTAATTTCTTATTCTATGCCCAAATGCCGTAGTGGCCTTGTTATATCCCAGAATTACAAGTACTGATAAAATTATTTTCTTGCTCCCCCTTCCCATCTTTCCCACGATTATCTAGTAGTTTAATGCACTAGTTAGACTAAATTGTAATAAGATAACTTTGCGTTATGAATATTTACCCTTGAAAATCATTCATATGAAACCATTCCATTTTAAAAGCCACTTAAAGTAAACCTTCCTGAGTGGTTCTCCAAACTTCTGTTCATGATTGTGGTTGAAATAAGGTCCCCAGAGATGCAGCCAGTAACCCCCACTGAAATCCCACCTGATCACCTGTGCCACTGCATGGTGCTATCCCAAGAAACGAGGCTTTCTCAGAGTGAGCTTAGTGGGTCTTTGCTCTGGGATTTATAAAATGCAATAAAAAATGACAAAAAACACAAATGCAAATATATTCTAAAATATAATATTAGCATTGTCAACATGAAAGACCTTTATTTACTGCACAGAGAAGAAAATACTCAGAATAGTGTAGTTTGTTTCGGGGAATGCATGAAAAAGTTTCAACAACTAACACACAGTGTTTCTTTGCAAAATAGCCCCGTGCATGATGCTGGAGTGAAATGGGTTTTGCTCATTCTTGTAAAAGAAGGTCATTACCTGCTATTGAGACTGCTCCTTTTGGATTACCTGTCTGTCTCTACACAAGTCAAACAATAAATAAAGGCAGTCTGTTAATATAGATTAGAGGTTAAAGTGTTATTTATTATCACCTTTTATGGAGTGATTCTGTAAAGGTTGTTATTGACCTTGCCTGCCTACAAACTAAGTGTCAGGTATTTATCCTAGGCAATCCATTTGCAATGAAAAAAAAAATTACAGTCTTCCAGAGGAGGCACAGGCAGAAACTGAGCTGCAACAATAAATCCTGATGAGTAAGAGTTCCCAAATTGAAATGTGTCTCAAATTCACATCAGGTTATGTCTCTGAGCACATGAAATGAGGAAATAGTTGAGAAACAACAGATCCCCTCCTGCAATTTTTGAAGTCTTCTTTTAAACATCCTCTGGGATTTGGATAGAGTTGAGCATGAGAAAAGTATACAGCACATTTTCATTCCTTTGAGTTTATGTAGTACAGAGAGCTATAAAAGTAAACAACAGCAACAACAAAATTAGCATTCTCTTTCATGTGTTCCTTGAAATTGAAATGGTTGAAGAAAAATCAATGTAATAGCCACCCACTTACTGTGCCTTAATCACATTACCAGCATCCCCTTACAGTGGTTTGTGATGGTGCAAATTTCTGCAGTGCCCCTGGATCAGAACACACCTCAGAAACTGGCCTGCAAAGGTTGCTGTAACCTTGAAGCTGTGGAAGAACTTCCTGAGTGTAGAGTATGGAAGGTTCCTGCTACAGTGAATAGAAACTCCTTGTCTGAACATCCCAAATTGTGAGGGTGTCAGAAATCCAGACTAAGCCTCCCATAATGCTAAGAAGGGAGAAGAGAGAAAGAAAAATACAATCTCATAAATGCTTTATTTTCTCTTTTATAAAGCTGCCACAGTCGTCTGCTTCCTCACCCAGTCTGTCTTACAGGCTGAGCCCTATGAAATTGTGACCATTTGAAAAAATTTTAAAGCCACTTTCTCCTGCAGTCCTCTAATTCTGCCCTGTTGTCGCTTCACCTGTGACCACACCACAAGGTTACAGCAGAAGGAAATGACCCATAATGACGTTTGAAGAAGAAATTATATCCATCCAAGACATGGCCTTTTTTCCTAGCCCAGCTTGTCAAAATGTTGGCAGAGTAGGCAGCAAAAAAATCTTATGGGATCCAGTTGGATAAGTCCTGGTGGTATTTCACCATCATAGCAAAGTCAGAGTGGGGCAGGGAGAGCTCTGCAGCCAGGCACGAGGTGTGTTAGAAGCTGTGGCAAAGAAACTGTCTGACACTGTTTCTGCATTGTCATTGCACAGGGTCACACGACTGCCTGGTCCCCTCATCACTGAGCCCTGAACAATCTGCTCAGGCTGACAGAGGTAAGAGGGCAGTTGTTGAATTGATAAGTAATTGAATTGATAATTGATATTGCATCTTCCTTATTTCAAAAGCAAAATGGTTAAAAAAATTCAAATATTTTAAATGCTTGAAGAAGTAAGGTCATGATTCATTTTCCAGCTGATGTCTGGGCAAGTATCTCTGAACTCTGCTGTAACTACTGAAATTCCACTCTTGTTAGTTTAAAATACTGATTTATTCTTCAGAGCAAACCCTGAATTCTCAAATTCATTAAATAAGACAAACAGAGAAGTAAGTCCTTATCAAGTGCTTCCATACAAACATCATTACAAAAACCATAGGAAAACCAGCCAGGAAACATCATAAGGAAAGGAGGAAATAAATAGCAGAAAAATAAAATAACCACATTTTCCAGAAACTTCTGACGTTTGAGGAATAAATTTTTCCCTGTGAGGGTGGGGAGGCCCTGGCACAGGGTGCCCAGAGAAGCTGTGGCTGCCTCATCCCTGGAAATATCCAAGGCCAGGTTGGACAGGGCTTGGAGCAACCTGGAATAGTGGAAGGTGTCCCTGCCCATGGCCGGGGAGTGGAACAAGATGGTCTTTAAGGTCCCTTCCAACCCAAACCATTGTGATTCACTCCAAGTTTTCAGGAGGGTGTTAATGTGGGAAAAAATACAGTAGCCTAGGTCTGACTGTACTAGCCACAACCCTGGAGATAATATAAGGTGGGGGGAAAGTGAGATAAGACTTCAGCTCCTCAACAGCATTTTACTGGTGTGTTCCTGCTGACAACCTTGCTCCACCTCAAAGTTTCTTAAGGTCGATGGTGTTGCTCTCCTTACAGCACACACTCCAGTTTGGAAAAAATGTCCACACATTGGTTTCAGTAGTCACCAATTTTTGAGACATTTAGTTTGCAAATGGGTTGTTATGAAATGTGCCTTGCTTTTCATTGTTCTAACTGCATGCTTGGGAAATCTGTCATTTTAATGACCAAAGCTTTTCTTTTTCTCTTCCTAGTCTTGGAAAAGACCAAAATCTCACTGCTTGCACCAGCTATCTTTGTGAAAATGTTGGAGTGAATGCAGTCCAGTGAACACCTAAACAATCTGGTCCAAAGTGCTTCCATTTACTGGTGACACCATCAAGGCTCAGACAAACCAATAGGAGCACTGGAACTGCTAATTGTTAATAATCATTTGTTACTCAGATTTAATTCCTTCTGAAAACAATTGAGTGGCTTGTTCCTAGGCCTATTAACCAGATTGCCCTTCACATCTGAACTGTCTCCACTGCCCAAAAATTTTAACTGTCTGACAGGTGTACAGAGTTTTATTTAAAGTGACTTTATGTCACTTCCCAGCTGCTGTATCCTGTAGCCCCTGGGTTACCTGTGACAGACTCATTAATCGGGCAGCTCTGCAGAGACGAGGTGGGAATGCACCAGTGACTCACAATTGAGCTTCACCTTAGACTGAAGTGTATTGGTAGGTGGAAATTTAAAATTTTTTCTGCATCAGCTGTAATATTTTACTTGCTCATTTTCAGGTTGCCTATTTGCAGCCAAGTAAAATCAAATTTAGGGAGCTTTTAAACCAAAATTTGAACTTTTTTATATTCAAAGACCTCTAGAGGTGTGCTACACAGAATATTAAAGATGCTCTGTTGCTGCCAATTCTGCTTCCCAGCAGCAAGAAAAGAGGGATTTAATCAAGCAAGAGTGCCTGGGCTAAGTGGTAAATCATGCAACACTTTTCAAAGGTGGGCAACGCCAGCCTGGTTAGGCACAGCAGACTCTACACCCAAAGCATTTAAAATGTATTTTATTGCACCAGCAGTTGCCAACAAATCCTTGCTAATGTGATCAAAGTGTTAATGAACAATGACACGAAAGTTGCTTCTGCCAGCTTTTTCAAAAAGTGACCGAGGCCAGTAATGTTCAGGAACTGATAGGCCCTTGTGTCAGAGAAACTAGTAAGAAAAAGGTAATAAAACAACTTTACATTAATCCTTTTGGTGAAGTATTTTGACCTTATTTTGGAAGGACTGCATACATGTATTTGTGAATCTTTTCATGGTACATTTATTTTTCAGTGGTACAGTTATCAAATTCAAACTTGTGACAGTTAAAAGACCAACTGGCCTTCCAACTGGCAAGTTACTGGCCTTCCTGCAAGTAAACCCAACGAGTAGCTGAGTATCAGAGAGCTGATGAATTTTTGCTTCACCAAAGGTTGATTAGCCAGAGAGGCTAGGATTTGTTATATGTACACAATGCACATTCCCCTGATGAGATATGAAGATCAAAGTCAGTCAGAGTAGGATTTTACACCTCCAGATTCCTCTCTTTGTGATTCTTTATAAACACTTCTTACACATTTACACCGCAAGTTCTTGCTAGAGGAGAAAGCTATAAAAAGCAGGCACTGAAGCAATATAACCTAGGTGTCATAAAAAGCTTGGGCAGTAAAATGTCATCATTTTTCCAGAAAATAAATGCTCTCATGACTTTCAGTGGAGCCCCATTGCTTCCTTTAAATGCTAAGGTTGTGTCAGGATGAGAACAGAGCAGCAACCCCAAAATGATCCTGAAGTTCAGTAATCAGTTGTTAGTATCAACCAAGATACCAAAGATGCCAAGTTATGATCAGATGCTAAGGTGTCAAAGTCACTTATGTCAATTACTAAGGGATATGTACCAGACCAAAGTCATTATCAAAGCAGAGCCCTTTTATTCTGTGATCTTATTCTCTCTACTTTCTTCCTTGACATTAGAGCCACACACAGATTTTAATGCTCAGTTGCTGAAATAACACTCTACTTGAACCCTTCAAGGCCAAACTTTTGGCTGCATTCAAATCTTCACTAAGAAACATTTTGTACTCCTGATAGAATAACATTTTTGTGCTTTCATGGATTTAGGTCAGAGCCTCCTTAGGATCCCTCTAGATCTCTTTCTGAGGCACAGTAACCTCTGCAGTTCTGTAACAAAAACCTGCAGTTTCATTACAACCATGAATAAGGAGCCTGACTAGCAGTGAACAATTCATTTTGTAGCTGCTCATTTTTCTTATCATCTCCATTGCAAGAGTGTAAATTCAAAGTAATATCTTTGAGGAATATTCATTCAAATGAAAATTACAGGAGGGGTTATGTGAATAAAATATTGAGACAATGCACTCAGAAAAGGTGAATATTTACACAAGTAAAGAAGTTTTCAATTTCATAGGTTCCTTATTTAGAGCTCTTACACTTGTCAGCAACAAAAAACCTGCATATTTATTCTGCATAAATTGGCAACTGATGTCAGAACATTTTTACCATTTCCACTTTACTTAATTCCGGTATATCTCATTTAATTTTGGAAAGAAATTTACAGTGATTTACATGTCCCAGGCATGTCAAAAGAGATATTAAGCAGTATTAAGCCTTAAGAAATAATCCTGCTTTATTTCATTTCTTCTGAGGGCTGTGCAGAGGAATAATGTGAATGGATTAGGAAATTGGTGTAATACCTGTCAAGTAATGTTATCTGTGAATGTGCATGAATTCTCCAAAGTTAAACCAACTGTTCTGTATCAAATTCCTCAGGTTCTTGAGGAAGGTAGGAACAAAAATATCCTATTAAATTAGCTTGTAAAGCTCCACTTTCAATGGGCCATTTTTATTTTCTTGGTGTGTACAGAGCCTAATCCAGTGCTTTGTAAGCAAATTGTCTGTGGCTGAACCAACAGCTCTTTGCTGCAAGGATATTTCTGCACCTTCAGTGGAAGCCAAACAGGAAAGGGGATAACTTTGGCCAGGTAATTTCAGTCCTTGCAGCCACATCAGAGTGCCTGGATCTGCAAATGTTCAGGGTGAACAGTTCCACATCCACTGTTTTGGGATGTGCTCTCAGCAAAGCTGACTGACCCTGTCAGGGAATTCATTCCTGCTGCTGCTCAGGGTTGGAACTGAGTAAACTAATTTTGGGGAGCAACTCTTGCCTGGCTGAAAAGTACAGCAAACAGAGCACCCTTTTATTTGAATATTTTGCCATATTTCCAGAAGGTATACCTGGGATGTCAAGGAAGGAAGTCTCACAATGTAAGTTCATAGAAGTCCAGGAAATTGTCTTGTCTGCTGCTGAGGGGCAACTAAAGCATCTGCTGGGCTGGAATAGGATATTTGGATTGCAGGCACTTATTTAATATGCAGTTCTGCACAGGATCCAGACAGTCTGGATTGTAGACTGTCTGTGATGATGGTAGAAGGTACAGTGTGAAAGTATGAATTAGCTCTGGATTTGAAAGTGAAGAAAAAGCTTTTATTGAACCTTTTATTGATGTCAGCTGTGTAGCGCCCCCAGCAGAAAATATGTTTTGTGAGTTTACTGGTGTCAGCACAGAGCTGACATAGGCACAGAAAGCAGAGGCAGCTGGCATGACAAACATGCCTTACCTTGTACCTGGTGATGTCTGGAATCTGTTTCTTACCCTGCTGGATCACAGGTCCATCATGTGCAGGGAAACAGGGAGGTGAGGGCACTGAAAAGGTGCCTGCATTTGTAAGGTAAGTACACTCTCAGCTGTTATTAACTCTTGACAGCCACATTCCACTTCATGGAATTTACACAAGGTGCTATTTCTTGTCCAGGCAGTTTGAAGATGTTAGGACTGACGTCCTTCATTTACTCCTAAATCCAGCTCCTGTTATTTGTGGCAATGGGAAGCACCTCCCATTTCTTTGTGCTGTGTCTGCAGCATCAGTCTGAGAACTAAATCACCCAGACCCTTTCCATGATTTATCCAGCTTCCAATCTTGTTGAAAAATGAGCACAATAAAATAGAGTTGTGAAATATTTCTCTGGTTAAATGTCACTGTTAATATAACAGAATGCACAGAAATGGGGATTATGTATAACTATAGACATTTTGCTGCATTTAAATGTGCCTAATTTGTCATAAAATTATTCCTCTGTGGTTCCAAAAAAACCTAGTAATGTCCTAAGAGATTTCATCCATTTAGAGTTTATATTATATATATATATAAGAGAAATTATCAATTGTCAGACCTCTTTCTGGAACTGTCTTCCAAATTCTCATTTTTGTCTTTTTGAGGAGTTTTGGGTTACTTGTTCTGTACAGTTTCATTGCACATTTTAAATTACTTTTATTAGATAAAAAATGAAGGCAATGGTATATATGTAAAATTTGTTTGAATAGGACAGACCCTGAAAAGAAGCATAATTTTGGCATTAATTTTTATTGACTTTCTTAGCTATGAACCAAGTTTGATGAAGCAACAGGGAGAAGGGCCTGATTCCCAGTCTTGAAAACCTAGAATCATAGAACTGTTAAGGAAGAAAAATTTTCTCAGACCATCAAGTCAAATCATTCCCCCAGCACTGCCACGGCCACCACTGAACTGTGTCCCCAAGTGCCACATCTCTATGTCTGTTAAATCCCTCCAGGGACAGTGACAGCTCTTAGTCTTTGAGGCTAAGTAGCTGCCACAAAATGATCACAGCTAATAACTGATTAACTTCTGCCACAGCTATTTCAGAGCAGTCTTGCTCCTAGTTGGAAAACATAAATTCCAGTTGAAATAACTGATTTCACACATTCTCCCTTCTGCTAAAGGAATCGGAACATATTCCAGTATTTCAGTTTGCTTTTTTGATTCAGAACATAATGCAACTTTTCCATGTCTGCATGTGCAGCATGGCAGCTCAGCCAGGTACACACCTGGGGGGTTTGTGCAGACACAGCCAGGACATACAAACATGAGGTTTTCCACAAGATTAATGCACAGGCCAGAGTTGAAGACTGGTGAACTTCAGTAAGAGGAGATCCAGCTCTCTCAGTTGTCCCTGTCATCAGCAGAAAGGAAAAGCTTCCTTTTGAGTTGTTTGAATATGCCTGAATTCCCTGCTGTGGGTGCCACTGGGAGGGATAAGCACTGACAATACAGAATGTGAGCAACCTCTGTGTGTGTTTGCATTCCTTCCCCCGGGATCACAGGATCCCTGACTGAGAAGCAAACACAATGTGCTTTCAAGGCAGTGGCATTAATTGTCTGACATCCCTTGGACACTTGTCATTCTCACATTTGGGCTGTGTTCTGCTTCCTTTGCCTAACAGGCTATGACTGTGGGAACGAGGGCCTGTGCCACATCTCTATGTCTGTTTCTCCAGTTCCACCTTTCCATCTTTCAGACTGCAATACTGAGAGTGTGTTAGGAGGAATTTGTGACACAGTTGTATTTATAGAGTACAAACAGTGTTGCAAGACTGAAGTCTTTATTTATGAAATAATTTGCAAAAAAGCCTTCGTTACAGGGAAATGCCCATTCAAACAGCCGAGACAGGAATTGGTTCAGGATGTTTTGTTGTGCCTCCTGCTGGCCATGTCATGAGTTAATCAAAAAGAAGTCTTCTGATAAAGCAACAAAAGTAATCAAGCTTGTAATTTCAAAATGATAATACCATTTCCCTGAGCAGAATTAAATTCTTTTGTTCTGTTCTCATTTCTGTACCTCTAATGTTTATAGGGCATTTCATGTAGTAATATATGCAAGCTGGCAAATGAAAAATAATGTGGATAATTACAACAGAAGCAGCTAATAGAAGCTGCTGTATCTACATCATGTCTCTAACCATTACAGTTTGTGGTATTGAATTCATTTAAATGAAGATGGGCTAATTTGCAGTGTAGCAAATGATGAACTTGACTTACTGGTATTAGCACACTCCCTTAATTCTCTCTGCAGTATTTCAGGCATTGTGTTGTTACTGCTATAAAATCTAGGAAAATAAAAGAGCAGTGGTGAAATATCTGTAAAACTAGAGCTGTTAAGCAATGACATTTCAGTTAAAGGGCTCAGTGCTTTCCAAAAGACAAACTGGATTCACTGGTTTCTTAGGATCTGGAGACAATTTCACAATTCCTTGCTTTATAAACTTACTTTCCCTGGGTGGATGAACAAAATCTTTTTAGATGACATCTGGTATGCGAAAGGTTGTAGAGAAACAGATGTGAGTGTCCCTGAGAACTGAAGCAGACACAGTTCTGTGGCTCTAGACAGCTGCTTGTGAACAAGTAAAGGTTCACAACTGCTGTCAAGCCCTGTGTCACTTCAGTGGTTTTATGATATGCTGCGAAAGTATTTGATAGTATCAGAAATCACTTCTCTTATGAAATCCAGAAAGCATGACAAAATTCTACATGTTTCTTGAAAATCTTCCTCTCAACTCATGAATGTATCTGAATTTCACTTTAAAAAACACTGCAACATCAGTTGTGCTTCCAAATTCCAGTGGCTCAGACCTTGCATGCCAGGCTTTCACCAGTAGCTCTCCCTTTCCATGATATTTGGACGATGAATAAAGCAAAAATATATGTGAATCTCCCCAAGTTCCACTAAAAATAACATTTATGATCAAATGTCCAAATTATCCCACGAGAACCTAATTGATATTTACTGTTTATCTTTTAAGAAACTCCACACCTATTTACCTGACTTTACTAAAAATTGAGCAGAACAAGTGTTATATATGAATGAGCTGTGGAAAATAGACCTTTATTTTTGCATAAAAGATATTTATACCAACTAAGTAGCTTCAGCACACAATTTCATCTGTATTAGCATTAGATGTGCACTCGTCCTCAGTTGTTGAATATTCCAGTCTTTAACAGGCCATATAATTAATTACCTTAAATAATACATTTAAGAACAACTTTAAAGCTATAGTTCAGAACCTATTACACGTACTTTATATACATGTTACTGCACATAAAAAAACTTCCCAGATCACCAAGTGGACACCTTCCCAACTATCTACAAAGCAAAAGCTTATGCTCTTTCTTGTTTAAATATAATTACATTTCTTCTGTGAAATGGTTCTCATTCTGTAGGTGCAACACTAGTGGTTTTAATATTTTCTTAATCAGGTGTTATTAAAACAGTCTCAGAAAATTGTATTATGTGTTACATAATGTAACATTGTGTGCTACAGAATTTCTTGAAGTTTTCTGGCTGAAAACTCAAGCAAACAGGTTTCACCTATTACACTATAACATTATACTTCATATATACTATAACATTATACTTCACCTATTAACTATAACAGGTTTCACTATTATACTATGCCACAAACATATATTTTAACTCAGGGTTTATCTTCCTGTCTCATGAGCATGTTTTAAGGTGAGGCCATTTGCTTAGTACCCTTTTCCTCCAACCACTTTTTGCCTCAGCTACTTGGGCTGTAACTTTTAAAGACAAAGCTGGCTTTTGCTTTATTGTCTTGGTACAATAATCTGGACAGCCTTTTCTTGGTCACAGAATCACAGAATGTGTAGGTTGGAAGAGACCTTCAAGATCATCGAGTCCAACCCAGCCCTGACACCTCAACTAGATCATGGTATCAAGTGCCACATCCAGTCTCTTTTTAAACACATCCAGGGATGGTGACTCCACCACCTCCCCGGGCAGACTATTCCAGTATTTCATCACTCTTTCTGTGAAAAACTTCTTCCTAACATCCGACCTATATTTCCCTTGGTGCAGTTTAAGACTGTGTCCTCTCGTTCTGTCAGTTGCTGCCTGGAGAAAGAGACCAACTCCCACCTGTCTCCAACTACCCTTCAGGACTATATAGAGAGTCATAAGGTCACCTCTGAGTCTCCTTTTCTCCAGGCTAAACAACCCCAGCTCCCTCAGACGTTCTTCATACGGCTTGTTTTCCAAGCCCTTCACCAGCTTTGTTGCCTCCTCTGGACACGTTCAAGCATCTCAACATCCTTCCTAAACTGAGGGGCCCAGAACTGGACTTCAGCATTTACCAGTTTTCATCAGTTAAAATTTGACATGTGCTCCAGAGCTTATGAAATACATTATTTTATCAGAAGTTACTGTCATTTGTCAAGGTTGCATGGTATTTTGTGTGTGTTGGTTTGGTTTCTATTTGACTTGCCTTGCAATCTGGATTAAAAAATTTTATCCTCAGGTGATGGTAAAAATCAGTTTGTCTTTTGTCAAAGCTTTTCATATGAAAGTTTAATAACATGCATTGAAACTTTCAACTCTCCTATTAGACCCACTAGGGAATTTTTTATGAAAGCTAAAACCTCCACAGTAACAGCAAATGGTAATGTTTTCAGTAAAACTTTATAAGGCACTTGGAGATAGGGTTTAAGGATGATTCTGGTGGTAGGTGGCAGGATTAGATGAACCTGAAGATCTCTTTCAGCCTTGGTGATTCTGTGATTTCCTTATGTCTCATCTATTACTGCAGTGGCATAAATAAGGCAGACTCTCTAAATGTTTATTAAGCCGCTCACTAAAATATTGTTCTGAAGTCAATACATTTTTTTCTACTTCCCATTAGAACAATTTCTTTAAAATATCTTTGTAACCCTAAGATACAATACAAGGCCATGGTTTCTCTCTCTCTACTTCTTCTCTTACTACACAGGAAAATAATTTTGTATATCCTTTGTTTTCAAGCTCTCCTGTCCAGTGGTTATGTATTTAACTGCTTTATTTTGTCTGAAGTTCTACCTAAGATAATTTTACTGCAGAGGTGAGGAAGGCAGTGCTGTAGTGTGATCTGCCTGTTTTAGCTGCCTGCAGAGCTTGCTCCTTCTCATCATAACCCTGGTTCTGCATCCTGAAATATATTTCTAGTCTTCCTGTCTTTTCCCCTCCTTAGGGAACTGGTTTGGCAGTAATTCTGTCTTTATCAGGGATTCATAAAAGTGTCTGAACAGCTTCACCTGCCACAACCAAATGTGTTCTCCGAAAGCTCCTGGGCACAGAGGGATTTTGTGTGTAAAGTACCACACACGGCCAGACCAGCCCGTGATTAAAGAGCTTCAGCTCTGGGTATCTTTGCACATAAACCTGTGGGTTTACTTCAGGCAAAGAGCAAACTGCAGCTCATAAACTGAAATGCTGATGTGAAACTGCCAGCAACACCTACGAGAACGCTCCTCATAGAGGTATAACTTAATAATTTAAACCTGTAATTTCAGTGTTTCAGTTTGAAATACTGCCTTATAAAGAAAATCTGGAACTTGTTTCTGTTCCCAGTAAGTTTGAGTGTAGAAATTAAATACTTCTTGCTCTCTTTATTTTAAAAAATGCCATGTACAGTCAATCTCCTGCACTGTCGGTTATCTTGCTGGTTAATATCTCACATTATTGAAGATTATTTTTTGAAAGGGCCTGCTTTTAAGAACCACTCTATTTGGTTTGTCCAATTGGTTCTGGCAACTCAATTTATTGTACATATTTTGAATCTTATTTTTCTGGTCATTACAATATCCTGCTTTTCCTTCTACTGTTAGTTTACAGAATTTAAGTACAATATGAACGATTATTTATAGGATGTAGAAAAAAACCATTCAAATGTAGAAAGTAAACTGACAGAAATGGGTTTATAAGTTGAAGCATTCTGCTTTACAAGTTAGTGAAGCAAACAACTGCTCCTTCTACTGACACAAATATTTTCAGGACCTTGCTAGGATGCCATTTTGCTTTTTTGTATCTATATTTATATAAACTTTTGTAGGTTCTTTTGTATTTAGAAGATATACAAAACCACCTTGTATGTTCTTTTGTACACAGCTCTATTTTGTATTCTACCAGCAAAATCAGCAGCTTTAGCTGGAATTTTTCCTTAGAGACCACAGAAAGGGCACAGTTAACTTGTTTGCACTGAGGTGCTGGCAAGAGGTTGTAAACCGAAAGGCTGTAGTACAGGAATTAGTGCATGTGGGAAGGGTTTCCTGCCCTGCATTTCTCATCTCCAGAAAGCCCCAAAATGCAAGCAGCATATGATGTTTTCTCTTTGAATCACTGTTTAATTGTGCCGTGCCAAAAAATGCTGTTCTGAGTTGCAATTCAGTCACGAACCAATACATTTAGAATGCTTTGTTTTAGAGAAGAAATATCGTGAAAGCACATCCCAAGCACTCCCTGTCCATCTGTTCTCTACTGCACATCCGAGTAATTCCACTCTCCTCTGAGGTGCTGGGTATTCCTTCTCCACTGGTGCCAAACAGCAAGTTCAAAATACAGATGAATGCTGAGCAGCAGGAAAAGTGGTTCCAGTAAATTAAAGAAAAGTGCTGATAGTCATCCCCCTGCTTGGTGTCCCTGGTTTTATGTTCTACAGCACAGACTGGGGAAGAAATGAGCAGTTCTCAAGGCCAGATCATTAGTTAGCACGTTCTGTTGATTCCATCTCAAGTCAGGTATGTACTTCTGAGGGCAGTGGTCATTGCTAAATTAACACTGAGCATGGTCTAAATGGATAAATCTGTCTAGCAAAGTGCCTCTCTTGGCTTCCTTAAATTCAGGTTCATTATTAAGCTTTGCTCAAATAGTATAACTTACTTCACCCCATATGAATTTGAACTGATGACAAAAAGGAACTGTTTATAAATTAGTTGCTGCACACGCAATAAGCTCTCCACAGGGAGGACCTCAAAGGCCTGAAGGAAATTCATTTGCCCTTCACCACCCACTGCTGACACCTCTGTCCTCTCTGCTCCATTTCTTCTTCAGCTCTTGCAGCATTTGCAGGTACTTTTTACCACCCACTCCCAAAATAGTGACTCCCCTGGACTCTTGCAACCCACTGACATCTCATGTGCTGGAAGAGGGACACACCACAGGGCTTCCCTTGCTCAGAGAAGCCCTGGGGCTGTTTGTGGGGGTTCTGCACATCCTCCTGCTGCAGGGACCAGCCCACCCTGCCTGTGTTAACAGCAGTGTCCTCACTGTGCTCCTGCTGCCTGCACACCCCTCCAGCACCAGCTCCAGGCCAGCTTGGACAGACCGTGGAGCAACCTGGGACAGTGGAAGGTGTCCCTGCCCACGGCAGGGGTGTCAGAACCAGATTACTTCTATGGTTCCTTCCAACATAAACCATATTTCAGCTCATTTTGGAGATGTTTTGGAGGACTGGCTCCTGTGCAGGTGCTCCATCCAGTGCAGGGCAGTGACCCACAGGAGCCCACAGGAGCTGTGCCCTCCCTGAGGCCTTTGGAGGACACTCCAAGGGGACACACTGACTGCCCCAGAGCTGAGCCCCCTCTGCCTCATGTCACTGCACCCCTTCTGGAAACACACCCCAGGGTGAAATAACCCTCCTCCCCTTGTTTCTCCCCCTTTTTTAGTGTTGAAACAGCTTTCCAGTGAATGTCACACACTTCAGCTTGCCCGAAGTTGTCCTGACATGTAAGGAGAGACAAGCAGAAGAATGGGGGAAGAACAAGCCCAGGGATCTGGTATTTAATCTCAGCTCTGTTACTGACCAGCAGACAGTGCCAAAAGAATGTTTTAAAGTCCCTGAAAGAACCTCAGATCATGGTGTGGCTGGGGGAAGATGCACCATCATAGACAATCAACACTTTTTGGTGTGTGCTTTAGATTTTCCCTCCATAAATTGATGTTAGAAACCAATTGCAATGCCTTTTTAGATCTCTCAGAAAGTTTTCAATTAAAAAATATCAGGAATATGTTTAAGGAATTCTTCATCAGTATTACACATACACTTATTCACTGTTAGTAATTCCACCTTGATCTCCTAAAAAAATTCTGAAACACTGTCCCTAAAAGAAAGTAAAATAAATAAAATCCAAGCTTTTGATTTTCCTCAAGTAGAACTAAAACTGTTTGATCTCTTCGACTCTACTTTCAAGTAATACTAATGAAAATAATGTCTAGTCATTATATTTTTAATTGTTATTATATATTTTATGTGATATATATACATTTATATATTTTATATTACTAATCCTTAATAATTTGGGGGTTGCCTTTTTAGAAGCCTCAGCCATGACTGATGAACTCATCATAAAGCCACTGACTGAAAGGAAAAGAGATTTGGACAAAGAATCTATGTTAAATGTATGTTAATCTTTTTGATCATGCTTCTTAATGTGCTGAGATTTTCTACACAAGGAACGTTATTTATGAATCACCCAGAGTTTTTCCAGACTATTCTTTTAGAATTTCTGAATGATAAGTAGAGAGCTTATATCTAGGCCAGAAACTGTACTATGTGCACTTCTCTTTGAAATTTTTCGTAAGGAAAAAATTCCTAAAGAGGAGTGTAGTACACATTTGAAATTTCAAATTATACTTCGTTTCAAATGATCAATAGTCTGAATTGTGTCTAGATTTTGATTGGTTTTTAATTAAATGTTAAAGTCAGGGAATATAATTTCTAAAGTAGACAAGAAGATATTGATTATGAACTAATTGCAAATGTTTCTGGGCATGTTTTGGCAGGTTCATTAACACTCAGTGTTAATAGTGATCAGGTGTGTTCATCCCATTAATGTCACTGTAGCTCCATCTTGTGGCTGACTGATTGTTCTTGATTAATTTTCGATTCTGTAGGAAAAGGTTGGTCAGAAACAAACATGAAAAATGAGGAGGAGAGGAATCCATAGACATGACTAATTTCACTGTGGTTGTTTCTATAAGAAGAAAGTGACAGGAAAAACCTCCAACCCTGAGTGCTTAGTACTCGCCTTCCATAGTTGTAATTAGTCATGTTGAAGTGGATAATTATAAACTGGAGGAAGTTTTAGTAAAATATTATTTAAGAAAATGAAAGAGAAAATGTCATGAGTATTATGATTATCTGTATCAATGAGTTTATGAATCATATATACTCTGCCAGTCATACTTTTTTCCTATTTCATACAGGTGATCAAAAATTCTGATGGACAGTTTAACCTTGAGGCTGCGATTAAAAATGTTGACACAATGTGCCATGAGTTGAAGAAAATGAATGGTAATTCTGACTTCACCATCCAGTTAAACACAAAACTGTGTAAGACATTCTTCTAAGAGTGTGCAGTTGTGAATGGCCTGGTTTTCTGTGCCAGACAACTGGGTTTTAATGTAATGAAGCAATAGATTTGCTCTTGTGTTTTGAAAATTTAATAGAACAGTAGTTAGAGAGCAATAGAATGGTGTTAGTTAACCAAGGGAAACACCTGCTAGGTGATCAGTCATTCCTTTCTAGGAACACTGAGAGCCTTCTACTGCAAGTATTGCTGACATGCTAACACCAACTGAATTTAACTGTCTTGAAGCAAGCAAAACAAGGCAACCCTTCAACTTTTTGAGTGAATTGATAGGTGAACACAAAACCAATGCTGTCTGTAGATTATCATTCACTGTCATTCAACAAATAGCATGCTGATACACTGCCCTTTGTCTTTCAGTGGAAAGCCAGCTCCTGCTTTGTGACCTGATTTTGAATTTCAACCATCCTGTGAAGGCCAAAGATTTAAGAGAAGCTGAAGAAAAGACTTGGAGTTTGACAGATTAAGTAACATCCATTTTCATGTATTGTCTTCTATTAATACTGCTAAAGCTGCTGCTGCTGCTTCTTTCTTCTTCTTTTAATTGAGTTTGAACTGTACAATGATAGCATGGTTTCCTGCAGTTAGACTATTTTTATTTTAAGCTAAATATGTGGAATGGAAAAATAAAATAGGTTGTTGGTTCTGAGAGAGGTTTTTCAACACACATTTCCCAAATTAAGCCCACTAGGGCTGGAAAGACTGATGTAATTAATTAAAAAGGTCAGGGAACTGGGCATCAAGTTTTTCATGTGGTTTGCTCATTTTAAACAAAGTCATGTTGGAACAGTAACAAAAGATTTGAAATTTACTTCAAGTCACTGCTCTCTTACCTCAGTTGTGCTTGGGAAACAGGATAAGAAACTGTCAGTGAAGGAGGAACTGGAATTTGTGTTTTGAGCTGCCTTCCTTGTCTTAAAAATATTGCTGAGGAAGGGTCAAAGAGCAGATTACTTCTGAAAAACCAAAAGTACTTTCATTCCAGTTTCTGTAATGACTCTCTAATGCAACTAGCTACAAAAATAGGGAAGAGTTTGTGGTTTCAATGCTGTATCCTGAAATCCTCTTGGCTCAACATTTTCACAGCCACTATTTTCATGTAGTTCATTACAATTAATATTCAATCATTCTTTACTCGTGGACATGTTTGAATGTTGAGATGTATTTTTATTCTTACACCAAATATATTTCTCTGAACAATCAAAGAGAGATTTTTTTCTACTTAAAAAAAAAATATGCCATGTTAGAATTTGTTATGCTCGTTTACATTTTATTTCTCTTTCACTGGTGAAGTGATTTAAAATTAATGAAACACAATTCCATAGGAGGTGTTTTTGGATTGTCAGATTTTTCAAGGCAGGACAATGGAATAGAATTACAGTTCACAAGAGCCAGTGGTGATCTGGAGGATGTTGTTCTTAATTTTAACAGTTTTTGAAAAAGACAGATTAGAACTGACTTTTCTTTCAGCAGATCAGGAGTCAATTTTTAAAAATGTTGGTCTAGAAGCCGCTCTGCCAGCTGAAGATGAAGAATTTTTAAAATTCTATTTTTCATCTTTCTTTTTCGACTTATAGTTGCATGGAAATGAACTTCACTGACTTCGAATTCCAGCTCTTACCTAAACATCTTAAAAACGAATATTTACAAAACATATCTCTATAAGTAAAACTGTTTATGAAATCTGATTGTGTTATCTGGGAAGCTTTACAGATTGTATGGAAGTTATTTGCTACCGTGAATTTTGGTCCCAGTGTTTTAACTGATATAGACACAATGGCTTTAAAGGAGAAAAAGTGTGACAAAGTCATAATTATCAAACCAAGGTCTTGTCAGAACACAAAAGAAGTTGAAACCCAAGGCAAAGGGTTGGATAAATCCCACTTAACAAAGGTGAGGGAAAACTCTTGATGCAGGATGCTTCAGTGTTCCTCAGCTCCAACTTGTATTTTTGAACTGTCTCTCTTTTTTTTTTCTTTAAAAATACAGTAAAACAGAAAGCAGTTGTGCAAGAGGAACTAAGTTTGGCCTGACTGTGTGTGCTTTCTAAGAGATTTGGGAGGGTTCTGCCACTTAAGGATCACATGGTGATAATTTTGTTGATGTGCTCCCTGTCAAAATGCAGTCTTGATTAAGTCAGAAAGACACAGCTGAGGAGAGACCTGTGCAGAGAAAATCTTTTTTCTGAGTGAAGTTAGAGAATTACAGGAAATACAAAGTTCCAGTTGCGGGCTGAGGCATGGAATCCCCAGTGCTGTGGCAGGGAGGATGTGCTGTGTGTGGGTGTGATGCTTTCCTGGAAAAGTGGGAACAAACAGTTTCACAGCTGAATAACCCAGACACAGATCCTGGCAGGCACCTGCATTTCCAGGCTTGGAGGATTTTTGGTGCCACTGAAACCTGTGTGTCTTTCAGATCCGAGTTGATCTTTTCATCAAAGTGAGCAGAGTTAGATTTATTGAGAAAAAATTGGCTTTTATTTTGTCTACTCCTCAGCTTTGACAATGTTTGGGTCTACTCTGTATCACTTCAAATAACAAAATTGCTGCTGCAATTCTGATCCAAAAAAAAGAGCTCCTATGAAAACAGAGACTTGTACAGATATTTATTTGTGGTTCATCAAATTTGGTGTGGAAATAATTTCAAGTAGATATACATATCTTGGAAGATAAAAAATTATCATGTGCTGTATAATTAATGGACAATAAGAAACACTTAGTGGGAAAATTATATTAATAGAGTACTGTATTTAAGGCATAATTTAAAAATAACATAGTCCTTTTTCTTTGAAACTGTGTATTTTAATGATTTCATGATTTTAGTTTGCTGAAAAGGGAAATACCTTGAAGTTTAGAAACTTCAGTAGGCTTCAGTACCATGTGATCTTCTCTAAAGTTTCATTTAAAAATGTCCTGCAGCATATTTTAACATGCACTGGTTTCTTGAACCTCTGTCTTTTCCATCAATCAGAAGAAGGGGTGTTCTTTGGAAGTGGTCAATGATATCTGCTACAGAAGAAAATTCCTGTGGGATGGAAAAAAATAAGAAGGCTAAGCCCAAAATGTCAGAATTATTAGTAACCAGTAGAAACAAAAGGTTTTTTAAAAAACTCTAAATATTTATCAATATTAGAAATATATATATAAGATCCGCATCAACTGTTCTCATTCCTGCTGTGATCTGTAGCTCAGTAACTCTGTGTACAAGCTGCTACAACATTGTTTAATTAATTTATATAATCTTGGTCTGATTAATACATGCTGTTGTCACTGTGCTTGATGTGATGAACTTGAGAGTTCAGAGGTGGCTGATCAGTTCAGGGGCTCTGTCTCAATCAGAACTGCCAGGAATGTGCTGATCAGTCTGTCTGGTGCCAGGAAATGCACACAGTCCTGCAGGCTGAGCCACCAGTCTGAGAGCAAAGCTGCAAAGCTGTAACTTGGCAGGTATGGATTAGCTCTCAGCTCTGCATTTCCCTTATCTGGTATCTCAGTGGTAAACAAACATTCCCTAACCAGGCACGTGGATTTCTGATGGCTGTGTTCTAAGGCCACCCCTTCATTCCCTGGGTGCAAGCAGCATAACCTGATTCTACTTCCAGCAATAACAATATTCTCCTGTGAGTAACTCTGAGACTATAAGCAGAATTCCACCCCAGGAGAACAGTCACCAGACACTGACGAATGAGGCAGGAGGTGCCTTACAATGAAGAGAAGTAGTATGAGAAAGACATAATACCTCTTTTCCTTTTAAGCTGGTTCCTAACAAATATAAGTGGTCCTGCTCCTGGTACCGGATCTGGATGTTGTACACTTTATTTCTGTACAGCACCATCAGTACATAAGGGTGAGTAACAGTTTTTCGTGAGCTGTCTCTCACCAGAAATGTTCCATCCTGAAACATGAAAAAATGAAAGATGACAAATAGCAGACACTCCTGGGTTTGATCAGTGTGACAACTTTCACTAGAGCACTTGTGCTTTTAAGTGTTTTTTGTTTCTGAAATCTTTTTTCCTTTCTAACAAGAGTAACGGCACTATTAAAGCATTTAGGTCTTTTGACAAATGTGTTGTCTTTCAGTTTGCTACTTCAAAAAGCAGATTCTAAGGGAAGGTTGGAATGGTAGGAAGGTAGGAATTGCATGAGGGAGAGATTCCATTAAAGGAGGAAGTAAAATATCAAAGAGCAAACTTCACATCACTTTAACCAGAAGAGAAGTTCATTTCCGCTAAGCGCCAATCACATTTCCTACGTGATGTATTTATAGACAGCTTAAAATAATGACACTGTCTGTGTAATTTGGGTAAAGGCAGTGATACTGCACCAGTCTGTCTGCTTTTCTTAATTTCAGATCTATTTTGACAAGTCTTCCATTGAAATCCCTTTCTTAAAGGCACTGAATGGAACCTCATAAGCTGGACTTTAGTACAAGTTACTGGGGTGGTGCCCATGCCATCCTCAGCTCATGGCAAGTGCTGTGAGGCAGCACGGGGTAACCACAACTCCCACAGCAATAGTTCTATTTATCTTCACGATTTACATTTATTTCCATATGTATAGATAAGCCTGGTTTGAACCTGTCCTTCATTTTGCTGGTGTCTATGGGCTAGCAAAGGGTGGGCTGGCCAGCCCTTTGCAGGTACCTTGTTTATCCTGCGGAGCGCTGCCTCTGCCTCGGGCCGGCTGACGAAAGCCACGTACCACTCATCCTTCAGAGAGCCCTGGGGCTGGGGGACAGGACAAGGACAAAGTCAGCTGCCAGGGAATGGCAACATGCAAATAAGAGAGAGAAGTCTCAGAGTGAGGGATATGTGGGTCTGTGTGCAGAATCTCTGAGGGTTTGTGTGTCATGGATCACACTATTTATTATGGTATAGAAAGTGCTGCTAAGTTGGGTTAAATTATCTGCTCACTTTGATAAATTTGAAAATATTACAGATTTAACTATAATGTCCCTGCAGGTAAGCCAAGAAAACAGATATTTCCTAATACTTTCACTAAAGTGGCGTGTTCTCTTTTGTCTGCCTGGACACTAGGCACAGAGGCATCCTTTGCCTTCGTTTGTCTGGTTTTTAACTATCATCTGACATAATAATGCAGACTTCCTGTGAATGTACTATTTATGGTTGCCCAGCAGTGTTATAACCATGAGTGGTTTGCTCTAAACTTGTTTTATTTAAGGAAATGTAAAGCAAAAATGCACTTAAAAGAATTAATCCTTTACTCATCAAAGTTTTGTGGAAGAAGAACTGAAAATCTGATGCTGCTTGAAGGCAGATGTGCAAAACAAGTAATCCAGCAAACAAGTATTTTTCTTATTTTGTTCTGCTGGGGTTCAGCTACTGTTGTTTTTCTTGGTGAGGACAAAATAAGCCACTGCAGTTTGACACAGAAAAGGAAACTGAAAGTACTCAGTAGTGTCCTGACAGTGACTCCTGACTAGAAAAACAACTTTGAAAGATGTTCTCCCTCAAAACCAGAAAACTCGCTGTGTTTACAGTTATGGTTGATGTTTTGTACCTCATCTTCCTCAGTGTTTGTCTGGTGAACAGTCTGTCTGCTAGGAATTGGCAATGGGGGTCTCATGTCAGCTGGGCCTCTTGAAGGAGATCTGCTGTTGCTGCCTTTGGAGATACAAAAGTAGAAAAACAATGTTAAAACCCGGAAAATAATTTCATCTGTGCACCCAGGGTGTAGGATCTTGAGTTTATGAAGCATGAAGTATTTGTATCACTCTGGTACTAATACATCTAGAAATTATTTGAAATCAAATCTAGGCTTTTCTTTGAGAACCAGGTTCTTCACAATTCCATCCTTGCTGCACAGGGACTTTAACTGAGCTCTTGCAGTTCAGATTTCCATGAGAACAGATGAACTTGAAATAGGGGTGACATTTTATCAGTTTCTGTACCACACTTATTCATTTGAGAGCATCTTGGTTTCTTCAGAGACAGAAGTAATATTGTCTCTTTGCAATCCTTGCCCTCTCAGCAATTAGAAAGTAAAAAATGTCACTGCAGGTCATTGATAGCTGTTACCATGTGCAAAAAAAATACTTGTAAAATAATTGATGTCTAAATTTTCTTTTTTTTTTTCTTACAAGACAAAGAGGGAGCATATTTCACATGAAAAGCCTTTGCTAGCCTTTTTGGGGAGTATTAGCATACCACAGTGATTTGCATAGCTCAGCTCTCAGAAGTTTAACTAGGCAAAAAGCCCAAATTTCATGGGGAAAAAACAGCCAAAATCTTTGATTCAGACTAAGTAAGGTATACAAGATGCCTTTCAGGAACCTGATAGTTTTCTGTTCACAGTCCAAGCAGAAACATCCATAGGAAAAAAAAGAAAAAAACCCTGTTATATTGACTGCACTAAAACTACCTTTCAACTTTCATTCACTTAAAAAAGAAAAAAAAATGTATGAATGTAGGATACAAACCTGGATGGAAGCGTGGTGGTAGAGAGGCAGTTGAAGACAGGTTTCTATCACTGTTAAAAAAAAAAAGAAAAAAGAAAAAGAAAAAAAAGAGTAGTCAGTATAAATACATTTTTCTACAACATTTCTGTGCTCTGATCACCTGATCTGAACTTTGTGCCTGTTTTACAGAATGTGAGAGCCCCTTGAGATCTGTGCAGGGTGAGGAGAGCTTTCTCTTTTCTTCTTTTTGTTTTTCTTTCCTTCTTTTTTTTGTGTAAGTGGATCCACCTTTAAGTTTACTTGGAGCTCAGTATCTGGGAATAAGGTAATCAGTAAAGGCCACCGAGGTTTCTGTACCAGGATCAATGCAGGAAAACCCTTCAGCTTGAGGAGTTTTCAGAGGGAATGACTTTGTCCTTCCCTCAGAGCAGGAAGCACATGGAGCAGCTCGCCAGCCCTTTCTTGCTGCAGGGTTCCATTACAGAGTTATTTTTCTTGCGGTTTCTGTAACATTGTTGATAAAAATGCAGCTTCACATTTATGTTGCAAGCTGGGAAGGGCCAGCAACATCTGGGGCATGTCCCACCTGAGGAAAGGCTGAGGGAGCTGGAAGCTGAGAAGGCTCAGGAGGGGCCTTTTAAAGCACACAAATGTCTGAAGGGAGAGCCAGGCTCTTTTCACTGGTGCCCACTGACAAGACCAGAGGTTCCCTCTGAACATCAGGAAACATTTTTTAATGTGAGGGCAACCAAGGAGTGGAGCAGGTTGCCAAGAATGTTCTGGAATCTCTCTCTTTCCTTGGAGACATTCAAATGCCATCTGGACATGGTACCAGGCAGCCTGCTGAAGGTGACCTTGCTTGGGTAGGGAGTTGGACCAGAAGACATCCAGAGATCTCTGCCAACCTCAACTCACATCCAAAACTGCTCAAAATGGAGTCCCGCTCTTCAATTTTTGTTATTATTTTTTGTTTCTTCACCTAATTGAAAACAAATGGCCTGCAGTCCTTTCCTTTACTGTTCATATTTCTGCTCTGCTTAAATGAGCTGTTGAAAAGGCTCTGAGATAAATATGCTAATTTTGTTTGCACAACAAAAACACCCTATCATGACTTGATTTATGGGAGACAATCAGTCAAACTGGGGGCCTGTGCTACAGCAATATTTGGCAATGCTCTTTGAATCTAAGCAGAAGTGTTCATCATAGGAATAGTTCAATTTGCATATGCCCTTGCTATTGCTACTGCAGTATTTTTGTTTGGGTGTCAGCAGTTCCAGAGAATGATGGTAAATGTGAGGAATTCATCAAAGAACCATTAAAAAAATACAGAGATTAGAAAATGTGCATCAGACATGGACTCAAGGAGCCCACTCTAAGTCATCGAAGTCTGTCCGTTGTATGGTGCACCAGAAATCAAAATTTCATTAGGGGCTCTTCTGTCTAGCAAATGAAAGCATAACAATCAAATATTTGTAAGTTGAAGCTGGGAAAAAATTGTAGCTAGGTTCACAATTTTAAATAGGAATTATCAACCATTAGAGTACAATTTAGTAAAAGGAAGGTGAAATTCTTTCAGATTCAACTCCAGACAATGGGGGTTGTGGGGTTTTTTACTTTTGAAGACAGGAGTTGCAGCTCTAACATTAAGCTCCCAGAGTGTGCAGGACCCCTTTGTCTAAATCCTGCCTAGTTTTGTAGGAGATAATCCCTTCCCAAAAGGACTGGTCAGTCTTATGGACCCTGCAAGCAATGGGAGAGGTGTCTCAAGAATGGAAGCCTTGTACTGTGTAGGGTCTTGATGCCTTAGGATTCAGCTTTTATATTTTTCAGATCCTGCTTTAGTGTATAACTCTAAAACTCCATGGCCTGTCAGCTGCTGTTCTCCCATTCCATTAAGACAAAACAATTCCTCTCTGGGCCTGGAACTCAAGGACACCTCACTGTGTCAGGCCCTGAGAGATGTAAGTAACAGTGAATTGAGGGGGAAAAACTTGGAGTGACTTCATTACCTGAAACTGTAATTGGAGGATTAACCCCAGATATGTAAATGAACCAAACTTTTAATCGTGTAAAAAACTCGTGACCATCATCCACCTTGGGTGTGGCCCCTCGGAGGCTTTTGACTGCCCAAGGTGAAGCTATTGAAGGCCTTCAATAAATACCTGCTTTTATTCTCTTAACTTTGTCTAGCCTCTGTTCTAGGTAGCCACTCCAAGGCATCAGTTTAAAAAACTTCCTTGCCATAAAACAGAGAGATTCATGGTTTTTCTCTTTGTTGTCTGATGGAAACTCTGCTCCACTGACACAGAGCTTCAATTCTATAGAGGATTCTGGATAGTAGGAACAGCACTAATTAGTGTTTTGTAGAGGCAAGGGCACAGTCTCAGTAATGAACTACCAAGAGATTGAGATTCAGAAGGAATGACCAGTAATGGTGAAACAAACCTTTCTGCAGCAGGAATGCTGTTGGATACTGGCTTAGGTGGAGGCTTGACAGATTTGGGTGGGAATGCATTGGAGCTGTACGGGGGCAAAGACAGCTGTGGCACTGGTCTCTGGAGGGCAGCTGTGGAGAGGAAGAGAAGGAAACTTAAATCCTATATGAGATATTCTTAAATGAAGTAGAATGAAGAAATTCTGTCACCTTACTCCTATTTAACTAGATAAATATAATGCAATAAACAGACGTGTTAGTTACAGATAGGAAACTCTTATGGTCAGCTGAGAACTTAATAGTAGGTATTAAAATTAAAAATAAACTGGAACTGGCTTGAGGAACATTTACATTTTCTAACTTCTGTTTTGGATAAGCCACAATTCAGGTACCTTAACTGCAGCAGAGCTGAAGGTGGTACATGTTTTCTGTCACGTTGCTTCTAAATAGCAGATTTGATATCACCTTTTTGAACATCATTCTGAGATTTCTCCCAGCATGAAATAAAACATTTTCTTTCTGCAGTGTCCTCAGACCTGAACTAGCAGTAAGACTGGAACAGTAAGCTCTGCACAGTTTAAATAACATTATTCTTTATGGAGGCTTACAGGCAATGATAATTCATAGAGACTTGGCCAAATGTCCGGCTTCTGTTATGGAGTCACTTCACCAACCTAATTTCAGAAATCAGCATTCTGCAGTAATTTATAAACACTGTTGGTACATGGGAGAAGTTCTGCTTCTGTTCATAAAAGTGACTAACATTGCACAGAGCCTGGTGCCAGCAGGGTTTGCTGAGGACTGGGAGACACCAGGTTTCTGTTTCCAGCTGTTTGATGCTGTGTGCAGAACACAAATCTCTCTAATGCAATGTATTTCAAAATAAGAAATCCTGCTGGCTGGTAACTGGCTGACTGAAGGAAGCTATTAGCTATTGATTTCCTGGGGTTTGTGGCTTTGATATATAAATCTGCATGAGGCACTTTGTAAGAATTTTACAGCCTATCAAGGTACCACCTGACTTTAGAAATGGCTCTAAGGAACCAACTCAAACAATTTCCTTTTTACTTTTTTTACAACTAAGACAGAGATATTTTAAGTTTGAAAAATCACTGTAGAAATACTTACTGTCTTCTTCTTCCTGGGGAGCCAAAAAAAAAAAAATTAGCAACATATTATTAGCACAGTTCTTAGGAATGTTTTACAAAACAAAATCTGGACATTGAATTTTGAGTAGACAAGGACTCCNGGGGAGAAAAAAAAAAAAAAAAGCAACATATTATTAGCACAGTTCTTAGGAATGTTTTACAAAACAAAACCTGGACATTGAATTTTGAGTAGACAAGGACTCCTAATATCTACACTGTCACTTCCCTCTAAAATGTTGGGCATTTTGTCTTCATCCAATACCAAATAATTTTTAAAGTTTTCACACTAAAGTGCAGCCATTATTTACAAACAACATGTGTGGTGGATGTCTCATAACACATCTTGACCTAAAATAGTCAGAGACTCTCAGGAGATATAAACTTCCCTTATTTCTTCAAGTAAGTGTAAACTCTCAGAGTTATCTGAAAGTGAAACTTTTTGGTCAGCTTAAGCTGCAAAAATACCCAGAAACACAAATCTTCTTTAACCAAAACCTCTTGTCCCATATCACAGAAGAAATTCTGGCCTTATTCTTGCTGTTATCCAAGATAAACAGGGAAAAAACTGAGCTTGACACAGAAGAACTGTTTAAAAACACCCCATGTGCTATGAAAGATCCATGAGTATTCATTATAATTTATAAAAGAAACAAGTTTACCTTTGCTAGCATTACTAGTTTATACAGGTAATTAATTTTACTGTAACTCCTATACTTTAAAATACATGCTTTGAGACTATACTTACTTCATTTTTCTTGTATGGTGGCCAACTCTGCCTGAAATGAAAACAAAACACTCATCATAGGTGAAATAATACTCATCCACTTCATGTGCATTAGGCCATATTTTCAATTAGAACATGGATTTATAGTAAGTTTTAAAGACCAATGAACGCAGAAACATTTTTTCCTCATAAAAACATCTAAGATTCTAATTTTCAGCCATAATCTAAGGCATTATTCTAGTCCTTAGCCCATCTTGATTTTATCAATTAGGAAAACGTCTGATGAATTGATTGTAAGATTAGAGCTTAAGACAAGTTTGTACAATGATGAAACATTAGTCTTCAAGCCTTTAACTCATAATATTTGACAACATTGCTGGAGCACATCATAAGGATATCAGGCTTTGTTCAGGATAAATTATCCTGGCTGATTAGCAGATCTCAATTATTTCTTCTCTTGTTTTATGCTCAGTCAGTGTTCAGCCCCCAGGCTGTCTAGAAAATGCTGTGGAATGATCCAGTTCTGCTGCTGGCTGTTAACAAGGAGTTTTGCAGGCTAATAAAATCAATGGGATGAAAGCAAAGCTTTCCTTTCCTAACACCCTAAAACAACAGCAATAGAACTTATGTAAGAATGTTCCCTAGAGCAAGAACTTGCTCTGGTGGAAAAACCATGGATCATGTATGTCTTTGTATAACTTGGAAGTGAGTCATGCCCCACGTAATGGCTCTTTCAGATATGACTGGGGAGAGTTTTTCTGCATTCACACCTTTCTGCAGCTTCAAGCACATCCTGTGCATATTAATAAACCAAAACTTTGATATCCACAGACCCTGCTGTCACACAGTACCAGTAAATCAGACTGTCCTGTGCTTCTTTGTCCATATTTCTGTTAAATTTCATTTCTCCTTTATTGAATTTCAATTAAATGAGCACTTACTTTCCAGGGCTTTGCTTCCTTAGAGGAGGTGGGTTGCCTCTTTCATATCTGTCACTTGGTGGGACAGGAGGTTTTGGCATCATTGCTAACTGTTCTCCCAAGGATCTAAAGCAGGAGCAAGATGATGAAATAAAGGCAAAAAGATGCTTATTAAGAAATAGCTGGGGAATACTGAGCAAGGAGGGGATCATTTGCAGAAGTCAAACTCTTACCTTAGCTGTGAAACCAGAGGCTGTAAAACAACGAGGAATAGTTAAAAGAATGTGTAAGTGTATCAAAATAGGCAAAAACTATCAGTAATCACCAAAAAAATTTACCTTTTCAGGAATGCCTGGCTTCTTCCCTGAAAACAGCAAAAACTTACATTTAGAAAAAAATGGAAGTTAATTAATTAAACTTCCTATGAAATAAATGAGTTATGAATAAAATTGAAAGTTAATCTTGCAGGTTGAAGAACTCACATCCTGAGATGTAAGCCAGAAAAATATTGTGGCTTTGCAAGTGATGGTAAAATTTCAATCTCTCCTATTAAAGGGAAATTTAAACATTTTCAACACAGCATGTGTCACAATCACATTGTCTAAGGTTCAGCATTGAACTACTGGATACTTTTTTGCCATTATATAACAGATAAGAGTTTAGATAATAAAATTATAGAGTCATATCTGTAGATACTTTGTGTAATGTGGTTTTCAGGTCTGGAGGAAATGCCATTTTTTTCTAGGTCTTATTAGTTCTCAGCCTTCTTTTAAGTCTGTTGCCACATTACCTACAGCAGTGTATGCAGAGTTTCATTACCTTTGTATGCAAAGGTGATTTCCTCCTTTAATCTACTAAATATTGCCTTGTTCAATCACTTAAATGTACATCAAACCTTTATTGCACAGGATTCTCATAATGTCCTTCTGTTCACCTGTCCCACAGTTGCTGTTTTCTAGATGAAATTTCTCTCCCACTTTGTAAGTTCTGCTCACACCATTTATTTGTAAACAGATTACATTGATTACATTTGGTTGAGCCTTGTTCTTTTGCATTAATTGTATACAAACTGATGATTTTCAGTAATTAAAGCAACCCCAGTGATATTAATGTAAGGAAATACTGACCTGATCCTGGGCTTTCTCTTTCATATGAGGGAGCAAGGCGATCCAGAGAGGGTTTTGTGCTTCTGTCTATAGAAGGAGCTGGGGCTAAACACAGCAACGGTATCAGAGCATAAGTCAGTATATCTTTATTTTGCATAGATTAGAATTGACGTTATTTCTTAAAATAACAATTCAGACTCCTGTATGAGTAGCAGAAGAAAGTGGAACTGAGGGAAAAGAGGAAGAAGTGAAGTGCTGCACAGTCTGTGGGAAAAGCTTTACTAAGAGAACACCAGCTGTACTCACGTTTCAAAGGCTTCATGTTTCTGTCTCTACTCAAGTCGTTGTTGCTTGGTGGAGGAGGGAAAGCTGGCAGCTAAAACAAGTATTTAACAATGGTTAAAATGTGTCTTCACCTTTCTGTTTAGTGTGTTAACCCCACCACACACATCTGCCAGTCTTGCGTGGGACAGCACAAGGAGCAGGCAGGAAGGACAGGAGGCAGAGACACTCCCATTGGGTTTGGCTAGATGCAGAATTGCCTCCATCTGCTGTGTCTCCCAACACTCCAGTGGGATGTCTCCTCAGGAAGGGGGGTGTATTGTCAAAGGAAAGGAACAGGAGCATCAACAATGCTGTTGTGTCTCTGTGACACTGATCAGACCAAACCCCCCTCCATGACATGCCAAACCTTTACTTGTGTGTACACTGGTGGGTTTAGTGTACATCTGTTCTGGGAAACACTGAACCTATAGTGCCAGCTGTCAACAGCACAAGAGCTTTCGGTTTTGAAGTATTCACAGTAGGAAAAAGAGGGGAATCAAATCTTGGTCATCAATGTTCTCATGGTCCTAATTCAATTGGGCAACTGCTAGAAGTATAGCTTGGAAAAACATAACCTTTTTTTTCAAAGCAGAGGCATCTCTTACAAATATATAGTTTATGTGGGAGAGGCATTCACAAGTAGGTGTATATTTCCAGTGTAAGAACCAATGAAGTAATATGAAATAATTAAACATATTTCTCCCATGAAATTCAATTGTTCCTTGAACAATGGCCACCTTGTAACAGAGTTCAAATCTATTTTGATGGCGTCCTCTGCATACACTAGGTGAATAAAAATGACCCTACCCTTGGACTCCTAAGGTCCTGGGATAGGAAATAGGTGAGGTATTCAGAAAGGAACATACCGTAGCACTTCTTCCCCCAAATGAGGCTGGTCCTGGGGCTGGGCCAGGTCGCTGGGGCGGTACTGGAGGATGATGTGGAGGCTGATGTGGTGTTCTGGTTGTTGAAGGTCTGTCTAAAGAAAACAAAAATCCCAAACTGAACAACTACACAGAGTTTGGTTATTTAATACCCATTTGATCTTTATAACAAAGAGCCCTTACAAGAACCTGGCTACTGAAGTTAATAAATCATAAAAGACATCGCTGTGGGATTTGACTGGCACTTGCTTTAGGATCAGTGTGTTGTGTTGGGAGTTCCAGGCTGGTCTGTCCCTGTGGGGGTGACTCTCCTGCCAGGCTCTTGGCCACGGGATTTATTTCATTCCCTGCAGCACAGTGTGTGAAACACCAGCCAATGTGAATGGCAGCTTTGTGCTCCGGAATGGACTCCACACCTCCAGGCTGCTGAGGAATCAGATATAAAACAGAAATGACAGCCAGGGACAGCCAACTGTTCTTTTCCTAAGTTTCACTTGAGTTTTTTTGCTATTGTTGTGATTCCTTGCTCTGTCCAAGGTTGCACTGCCAAAGCTACTGCAGCATGTACATGTGTGTAACTTCATACAGGTTCAAATCAAAGGCCAAATAATGCACACATCACACCAAACTAATCTTTATTCCAACACAGCTTGTCCAAAGGAGAAAATGTAACTTTAAAAGTCACAAACTCACAGAGTTTGTGTACTAAATCTTGCTCATGAACTACACTGTTACCTTCAAGGAAAAACCTTCTATATTCCGTTATCAACCACCTAAAACCTGCCTGATAACATGGGAAAATCTAATTTGTACATTATTCATAGCATTTAATTTTTAGTAATTACCTATATAATCTGTGCTGCTTGGAAGTGACTTGGCAGGAAATATGACATTGTGATGTGCTTCATCATTATTGGATGGAGGTGGCTCATAGCCATCACTGTCGTGTTCTGCTTCCTCAGGCTCCTCTGTTGGTGATTCATAGTCAGCCTCATCTTCCTTTTCCTGCTCTTCATCAGGGCTTTCGTAGTCATCATCATCCTCCTGGCAAATGAGCATAAAAAGTGGATGCTGGAAGAGAACACTAAACCCTTCAGAGCAGTTTCCCTGTGGCTTTTCAGTGTGGGATTTTTCATCTGAAAAATACCAAATTTTTACAACCGGTTTGAGGGGAAAAAAATCTGTCGAAATAATATGGGGAAAGGAGGAAAAGTTCCACTAATGCATGGAGCACTCAAGAGCTTAAGAAAGGAAACAAATATCATTTGATGACAGTGAGAGGTCAAGATAAGGTGCAGGTTTACTGAAATGCATGAAGTGTTTTAGGGAACAGACAAGGCACCAGCAAACAAGCCAGTGTTCCTAGGAACAGAGTGCAGCAGCAGTTGATGCTGCTGATATTCATTCTTGCTTTCTAACATGTCCTCTACAGAATGCAACCCAACTTTGGAAAATTATTCATAAAGACTGAGGTCTTTGATTTGGGTCTTGGTGTCCTCCTGACCCAAACCAGCCTCGTTGGCAGGACCTCATAAGCTGACAGTGTCAATATGGTCACTGCACTTCTGTGCAATCTGCCAAGGCTTGAGAGGAAAAAACCACTTCATTTGTCATTGGTACCACAGCTGGAATTTCCAGCGTCCTCTGCACTGGCACAAGAGCCCCTGTGCTCTGTAGGTGGTTCCTTTTATCTCTTGTGCTCCCAGAATAGCTCCGGCTCTCCTGCGAACTTAGTAACAAGTGTCTTTTAAAACACCCCTCCCTTTTGTTTTTGAAGAAAAGCCATTAGCACCGGTCAGCCTCAGAGATCTTTGAAGCAGGCTGTGCATCAGCAGCTGAGGTGAGTGTGTTTCACCCAATGACCTTGTCGAGGCATCTCCTATGCCAAAAGGCAGAAGGAACTTCTGCAGTCTAAATGGCTTTAAAAAAAAAAAAAATTACTGTTCAACAAATTAGCTCTAGAGAATAAAATGGCAAGAATTTGCCATTGAATAACACAGCAACCTTCCATCTACTAGACACCTCTTTTAAGAGCTTGAAACAGGCATGTAAAATTCTGTGGTTCTGTGGAAGGCAATTCTGTATTTCTGGGCGAGAACCTTTTTTCAGTGAGGCAATTTGTATGCAGCCACTCCCATCATTCCTGCACCTGCTTTTCCTGCCCCAGCCGCCCCCAGCTGTGCTGCCCAAGCAGGCAGTGCAGGAGGAGACAGCCCCCCCGAGCCAGGGGGTTTTCTTAACCCAAATACTCACAAATGAAGACCAGCCACCGTCATCCTGAGCGTACCCTGTGGGGAGAAGCACAACCACACATTTCTGAGCATGGGCAGCTTTGCCAAAGATGTAACAACATGACAGAAAGAGCCCAACAAATCCCAGGTGAGCTCTGAACCTCAGTCCTGTGCCACAGGAACGAGCTGTTCTTTCAGAGGCAGGCTGGCAGTCACCTGAATAACATCCTGATCCAAAACTAAGATAAAGCTGCCCATTGTGACAGGACCTAGGTGCTGCCACTTCAAGTTTGTCCATTTCCAATTTAAATTATATCACTTGAAATAAAATGCTTTCAGAATGAGCCCAGACTTCTTATATCCTTGTTTAAGACTATTTTAGCTTTCATAAAAGAAGGGTTTGCTTTTTAAGTTTTAGCTTCCCTCTCTAATACAGTGCTGCTAGGAGGAAGGGCAGGGGGTGGAGATGCTGGAACAGAAATACATAAACACTGATACAATTTATTGGGTTAAAGAAAGACATTTTGATGATTCTTAGGTAAAAGTCTCCGCTCTTCACTTCCTTCACCATCTTTTCTCTTTAAAAACATTTTTTCTTACTTATTGTCCTGCATCTGCTTTTCTTTTCTGAACCTTCTTTATACTCCCACATTTTCATTTATTGTTTTGGATTTTTGGGTTCCTAACCCTGCTCCCCTCTGTTGATTCTGCTCTGCAAGTATTAATTTAACATTTTAACATTTTTAAACACCTTTTGTTGTTAGGGTCTGCCAGTATACACTTACCTGTGTGTTCTGGAGATTTTTGTGTTTGGGCCCTGCAACAAAGATACAAAAAATAAATTCTTTCTATTAAATGCTGGATGCTTCTATTGCAAATAAAGGCAATAGTAAGCTGTTACAGTAGAATGAAGTTTACTTAGAGAAGTTTAACTCTGCCCAAAATGCCAAAAACACGTTAGTTGATATTTACATACAGGATCCTAATAAAATCTGAACTGTTCCAAGAATTGAAGTCAGAGAATTCATGTGGTTTGAAGCAAGGGGACTCAGTAAATACATTTACCAGTCCTGAAAACAGAAACTTCAAAGTTAAGTTCATAAATGTAAGGTTTTTATGGTTTTCAGTTCTAGTTTTGGATTCCAGTGAATGAAGTGTGTAAAATCATGTTATCAGATGATGCAAAACCATGGCATGTAGCCTGGACTGGGTTTTCATTGTGTAGGGTCATCAGTTGTTCTTTTCTCATGGAATGCTCTTGCAATTTTTGCTCTTCTTCTATTGCAAATATTAAATTCAGTGACAAATATTAAAAATTAGAGTATAATGATGTATAGATCTTTGGAATGCATTAATGATGATTTATTATAATATATGCCTGGGCTTCATGGCCTCCTTAAAGGCTGTGTGCTCAGGTGGAAAATTGCATGAAATGTGCAAATGTTACTTGTTTCTGGACATGGCAGAACTATCTGGGGTGTTCATGAGCTCAGGATTTGATATTTGATATCAGATGACATTAATGAAACAGAGATTTATTTTATAGAATTTCCAGGCTGCACTTCTGATCAAATTATTGATCAAATTAAAACCAGTGAATGATTATTGATCAAATGAAAACCAGTCCAGAAAAGATCTATCTGAAAGCTTTGAACAAGAAAGCTGAGTTGTCTTACTCACCATTTTGGAAGGAAAGAGAGCCTCCCTTCATTTTTGTTTATTTCTTGGCTTAATTTACTTACAATTCTATCGGAAAAAAAAAAACCAAAAATGGTTTAAAAAAAAAAACCTTGACACCCATCACTTGTCAAAGCAGCTAAATCATTTTCTTTGCCGTTTTCCCTCAGTATTTACTAAATTTAACCTGGTAGCTCATGATTATTATTTACTATGTGATAAAACCACTAAATTTACCATCTTATTGCTAAGTTGTGCTGCAGCACATCCAACTACAAACTAGACTGTTTTTACCTTGGTAAAGCCCCATATTGTTGGATTGTGTTTAAAAATAAACATTGAACCCAGCAAGCCTTAGGATCTTTGGGTGCTGTAGACATCACACTGCTTCAAATTATGGCCATGGCATTTGTATGATTTTGCATGGAAAAAGCAAATAATACTTCAGGAAAACAGAGCTTATGGCTGCAAAAGAAGGGATTAAATGTTCCCTGTGACTCTTCTCTATTCTTTTTGTGTTCCTTCCTCTGCAGCCAAGCCACCCCTCATCCAGAATCTCTCCAGCAGAGAAGGGGGAAAGGCTGATCTAATTCCGTGTTTTAATACATTGTCAGAGCATGGCAGAAATATTCATGGAATATCAAAAGGCTACAATTTTATGCCTGGAGAGATCTTTCCAAGTGGAGGACAGTCAGTACTGAGATTCACAGGGTTAATTCTACTGAGAGACCAGAATTCTGCTCTGCTACTAATGAAGTTTGCCTCTATGATTATTTTGTTTCAAAGAAAGCTTAGGATGAGCCGTGATCAGATTCTGAATTCTCATTATTTCTTATTGAGGAACATCCAACTGAGAAAGTCATGTGGCAAACAAAGCAAATTGTTTACATACATCGAGTTAAAATATTCCATTTTATTTGCAGCTTGTATTGTTTAGGTCTATCAGAGACAATAATTGTGGAAATATAAGTATTATGTAAAAAATCAGGAACCTAACATATCTGTTTGTCTCAGATTCTGAATTCTGTAAAATCTTAATTGTTTGTTAATGTAGAATTCTTCCCCACACATCTTAGACTGGGTCAATCAAAGTTGATATCAATTTTGTAAAATATTTGTTTATGGCCACACAATTATCACCCTATTTTGTTTTTCATGTCTTTTTCTGTTACTCAGCAATAACAATCCCCTAGTTTTTTCCCAATCACCTAATTAGTGCATCTTTCATGTCTAAGTGCTCTGCTGAGCCAGGACTGGAGGAAGACAGGTTTTCAAGCCATCTAATATGAAAAACAAGCCAACAAAATGAAGTTCTTTTGGATCAGGGTGATGGTCTGCCTGGAAACGATGAAGATGAGTGGTGTGAAGTTAAGGATATGCACTCAAGGATCCAAGTATGGAAAGAGAAATACAGAGAAAGAATATTGTTTATGTTTTCTTGTTTAAGGCAGTATTTTGCAATTTTCTGGTTTGAAGCCAATATTATCATGCTTGCCCTTTTTGAAATAAGCACATGCACAAGTGTTAACAATTTCTGAAGGATTACAGCTGTCTAAATCTGACATTGTTATTTAAGCAAGTTGGATAAAGCAAGAAAAACACCAAGTGATAGGCATAGGAGTGCTCTTGCTCTTCTTTCCTGTGGAACCAACGCTGTTCTGCACAAGACATTTCCTTTTGCTGCAGGGGATAAGGAAGTTGCTGTGTGAATAATGAATTCCATGGGAGACATGAGGAAGTGTCTTGGGGTGAGCAGTGCCCTGCACACATCAGAGCTTTGGTCAAGAATGGAAAATGGAATTTGTCTGAGGCTTATTCCCTGCTGTAGAAAAGGCAGAGGATCTTTCAGAATGTCTGGGGGTTTTTTTCAGCTAAAGAAGTAAAATGAAGTTCTCTGGTGTTGGGGCTAATAATTCTTAGAGTTCAGACTTCCCTGGCTGTGAATGAGACCTGAGTGTTTGGGAGCTTTCTGGATTAAACACGGGCTGACTATGAGGATTTACACCAACTGGTTTTTGAGGAAAAACTGACGGGAAGAAGTTGATCATCTTACCTTGCTGCCAAAAAATTAATCACATAATGCTTAAAATACAGTGTCTAATCTTTACTTCTAGTTTATTTGAAATGCCTCAAACCAATGGCTCAGAGGGTTTATCAGAAGAAAGCAAATTTTAGGAAGATCACACTTTACAAGCAGCGTTCTCAGGGAAGATTGGTGCACTGAGCAGCTGAGCCTGTCACCATGTGAGGAAGGAAGTACCAAAACCACACTGCTCTCTGAGCTGTGGGAGTGGATGATGGGAGAGGATAAGGCAACAGCACTTGCAGAAAATGTTACTCAGACTTCTCATTCTCTTTCTACCTCCTCCACCAGTTGCTAAACTTAAAACTGGCAGGAAGTTGAAATTTTTAAAAACCCACAGAACCAGCCCCCAAAGCAGGACTCCAAAACTGGCTTTTGTTCACTTAACTGCAGATACTGTGGACATGAGGAGAATCCACTCTGCAAGTATTGGGACAAAGGGCTTCAGATGGCTAAGAGAGGTGAATACAAGTTCCTCTAGGGCCAGGAGGCTGCACAGTTGCATATTGAGCACTGTCAAGAGCATAGTTGGTGATCCAAGTCTGGTTTGGCCTTTAAGAAGACTCTGCTGGGCAGGTGCAATGCTGTTTTATTGACTTCAAAACAGACTGAATACCAGTTATGTTCCAAACCTTTAGACCCCAGCTGAGAGCGTGTGTACACACACTGACATCTGCCCAAGGCTTACATTTGGAACAGAGAAAGTGCAGATTTCTCAGTTTTTATGTTTGCACTTTTACTCTCCTGAAAGTAGAATGACTTTCAGACTGTGCCATGTTTGCAGGCTCTGGCTGTGTCACACTGAGCTGGCAGATGCCATGAGTGCAATGATGCGCTTTCTGCTACTGGAAATTTCTGCCAGTGCTATGGGAGACACTTTGGAGTGCTGTGGGATATACCTTAAGGTTTTTCCACAAGGCTGGAAATTCCAAATCTCAGGTTTGCCATGAACCTGCCACTGGAATAGCCAGAAGGATCAACAGCATCCTCAAACTTTTCTCTCAAGACAGTAAACAATAGCAGTGACAGAACTAATTCTAGTGTTTATATCATGGTTCAGGTGTCAACCAACCACCAGCATTATTTTTGATGCAATAATTGCTTTTTCTGTTTCTGAATTGTGACTACAGTAAGTAAGGCACATTCTATTGAATGTACTTTAAAATATTTTGCTGGACTCAGATTTGTTCTCCAAAGTATAAAACTTTATGACCTTCTCTGACTTGCAGTAGTGCTAATGAACAATAGGAAAACTCTGTTTTTCTCCTAAGCTGTAAACTGGCCCCTTGCTTCATAGCATTTATTATCAAAATGTTACTAATGCCCTCATGATTAGGTCTGAGTTTCATTTAGCACTTAAGACCAATGGTCAGTGTCTGCTCTGTGTAAAATACACCAAATCCCTTCCCAGTCTACCAGTGTATCACTTTCAGGACACAGTGTGTTGTTAGTGAGGATTCAGGTGTGTATCTAAACATAGTGGTATTAATATTAACTTTCTTAGCAAAATTTTCCAGAAAGAGTTCAGCCCTTTCAGTGGAGAGTGCTAAAGATATTAAGAAGTATTTTCATTTTCAAAATAGTCCTTAAACCTGCTGGGTTTGTTTTGCTTTTTATAAAGAAGCCAAAAATTTTATGAAGACGTGCACCTGTAACAGGGCTGGTGGAGATTAATTTTCAAAATAATAATTCATTAGTAATAACAGAAGGTTGTAGAGTTTTATAATTACATTCNCACCAGCATTATTTTTGATGCAATAATTGCTTTTTCTGTTTCTGAATTGTGACTACAGTAAGTAAGGCACATTCTATTGAATGTACTTTAAAATATTTTGCTGGACTCAGATTTGTTCTCCAAAGTATAAAACTTTATGACCTTCTCTGACTTGCAGTAGTGCTAATGAACAATAGGAAAACTCTGTTTTTCTCCTAAGCTGTAAATTGGCCCCTTGCTTCATAGCATTTATTATTAAAATGTTACTAACGCCCTCATGATTAGGTCTGAGTTTCATTTAGCACTTAAGACCAATGGTCAGTGTCTGCTCTGTGTAAAATACACCAAATCCCTTCCCAGTCTACCAGTGTATCACTTTCAGGACACAGTGTGTTGTTAGTGAGGATTCAGGTGTGTATCTAAACATAGTGGTATTAATATTAACTTTCTTAGCAAAATTTTCCAGAAAGAGTTCAGCCCTTTCAGTGGAGAGTGCTAAAGATTTTAAGAAATATTTTCATTTTCAAACTAGTCCTTAAACCTGGTGGGTTTGTTTTGGTTTTTATAAAGAAGCCAAAAGTTGTATGAAGACGTGCACCTGTAACAGGGTTGGTGGAGATTAATTTTCAAAATAATAATTCATTAGTAATAACAGAAGGTTGTAGAGTTTTATAATTACATTCAGGAAATGACCTGTCATATCTTGTAATGACAACTGTGACCTACTTTTGATTCTTGAAAAGTCACAGAATGATCCCCAGATAACAACACGGTTCCATTCAAAGCCTGAGCAGTGGATTTGCTCACAGACCCATGTTTGGCAAGGCCTGTACAGATGCAAGCTGTGCTTTGCAAACCTTTGCAAATCACACAAACCTTGTGTGATCCCAGGTGCTGGCTCCATGTAGGTGGGAATATTCCTGCTATATTTACTGAGGAACAATCTCTCTTGTTAACGTATCTTTGATTCATTTCCTCACTGGCCAACACTGGAAGTGCAATGCCTGCTATTTATATTAAGCTTTTTGCAGAATATGCTCAGGTTTTAGCACTGCTATTAAGTATCAGGTAGTGTGACTGTAATATTTTAATGCCTCTGAGCTTGTAGAAGAACTCTTGCAACAACCAGTTGAGGTTTGCATTATACAAAAGAAGAGTGTGAATGTGTTCTAGCAGAAGTCACCAGCCAGCACTTTGTGTTTTGATAAGGGTGGGGAGATTCTGAAGTAAAAAATTAATGTTTAAAAAAATGGCAAATTCTTTTGCCCATTAATTCTATCCAGGAGGGTTGTTTTGGGGTTAAGTGGGGTTTTTGTTTACTGTTGTTGTGGGGGTTTTTTTTTGGCTGGTCGGTTGGTTGGTTGGTTGTTTTTAGTGAGAACCAGTTCTCTTCCCTATTAAAGCTCTAAATTCTTGTTTGAAACAGTGGCATTACATGGAGGACTTTTCTGCATGTATAATCACCATATTCCACTGAATATTTTGCTTGTTTGTAAGTATGAAAAAGTCTGAGAATAGAGGCCTTAGTTCCAGAGCTTTCCTTCAGATTTAAATATCTACTTATTTATTCAGTTCCTCAAGCTGTGCACCAAGCTTCATTCTTCTTTAAAAGCTCTTGATTTCAAATTCTCTTCTTGTTGAGAAGTCTAAAAGATCTGAGTGAAAAGGCTGTTCAGCTTCTGCTAGGGTGTAACAAGTGAGAAACCCAAAAGACCTGTCTAAAAAAAGGCTGTTCACTTTTTCTGGGGCGTGAAAATCAAATTTGGAGATATCAATAGTTTTGATGAGGAAGTAGGAGCAACTCCACATGGAGTTAGATTTCATTTTAATGATTCACCTATGGCATTAATATCTCTGGTATGTCTGAGTTTATTAGACCATCCACTGACTACTTTTCTCTCACAAATTTGAAAGGAAATCACCAGAAGTTGTCAAAATTAAAAGCTCGGACAATGAGAACAAGAGGTAATTCTGCCAAAGCACTGCTAAGGTGGGACAAATTATCAGAGAATTACAAGTTCTACAGTATGGTAAGATGAGTCTGTCACAGACAATCTGGACTATCATCAACATTGTTAAATGTTTCTTTTAATTGAAAGTGAGTTCAGAAATTGTGAGACATCAGAGCACCTTTTTTAAATAATACCTGGACCTCCTTACTACCACATGGTACATACACCACCAACCCTTATTAGCAGGATATTTATTGTGTGAAAATACAGATGTGATTGTAAGAAATACGTCACATCTAAAGCTTTCAAATTGAGTCCTTCATATCTTATCTGAACAAGAGCTGGGCTCAGCACTTCCCACCAGCTCACTCATGAGCACAAAACTTTTCAATATTCTTGTCTTCCCCAAAACACCTTCCACAAGCTCTGATGCACCAGAAAAGGCAAAGCAAATTGTATCTTGTGTAGCAAAATCAAGATATGCATGAAGGGAGGGAGTCTGGAACTGGGAAATGAGCACCAAAGACACAGCCATGCTGGAACAGCTTGAATTCCTTTTTTTTCCTCTCTCCTTTGTTTGGAAGACTATGAAGACCTCCATGTGTCTCATGGGTAGAAACCTTTTAACCTCCAGCTTACATATATAGCAGAGAACAAATAGGAAAATAAAATCCTTCATTTTTCACCATGAAATATTAGAAGAAGCAAATTTCTCTTAGTATTGACTTAATGGCATTGTTGTTCTTTATTAAGTAACTTCTATGAAATTGTGGAAGCTATTCAGATGAACTGGAAACTTTTTCAAGGCTTAATCCACAGGAGCTGAGGAAAGCTACTGAACATTAAATCACATGGTCCAGACTGATTTCTCTTGAACACCCACCCAAAGCAAAAGCACATGAAAACAATTTCAAATCCTCAGCTGTTGTGGACCTAACTGACTTTTTTTTTTCCTTTAAGTTAAAGTCAACAGTTAAACAGTGAGCAGTTAAGTCATACTTCAAAGGTAATACTTGCATGAAAGTTTAACCTTTGTGTAGCTGCTGTCAGTCAAAGAATTTATGCACGAGTTCTTTTGAACATCCCCCAGACAATCTTCTTGTATTGTATCATTTTGCTTGAGCAGTCATGGCAACACTCATTTTATTTTGGAATATTCTTTTTTCTCTCAGTACGCTCCAATAAACAAGCCTCTAACCAACCACTCCCAAATCATTTGCCTGGTATTTCCTATGAGACTTCACTGCAAAACAGCTAAAATAATTTTTAACATTAAAATAGTTTGACTTTACTTACGGCACTCTGAGTTTTGGAAATTTCTGAATATCATTTTCAGACATGTTCTGGAAAGGAAAGACACAGGATATGTGACAAAATTGTCCATGGAACACCTTGTGACTTATCCAAGTAAGTCACACACATATATTCAAAGATGTGGCATGAATTCATGTGGTATTTACGTGACTTCAGAAGCCAAGTAAATTGAATTCCTTCATGTCTGCACAGTGAAATTAGGCAAGATTGTGCACGATGGCAAAATTTCAGGGTAGAACTGTAGATTTTAAAATACAGAACTTGTGGCTGGAGTTTTGTTCTAAGAACCTTATCTGTAACAGAGTACATGAAAAATCCCATGTTCTAGGGGACACATAGCCAGAAAACTCCTTGGACTTAAAGGCAGCCTTTGTAGCCTAAAAAACTCTTTCTAGAAACAGGGATGGGGGGAGGATGTTTGTTCCCCCCTCAAGCATAACACAGCCACTGGACTGAGATTCCTCCTGACTGAGATGTGCTCCCTGGAAACCTTTCCTGATGCTCCTGCAGAGTCATCCCTTCTCTTCCTCCAGCATGTGCAAATCCACAGTCAGGACAGATTCAGGCAGTGTGAAGACTTTGGATTTTGTAGATTTCGTTTGTTCAAAAGTTTAAAAGTTTAGAAGATTAAACTTTTTTGTTTAGATAATCACAAGTTTCGTGAATTCTCTTTGGAACAGGGATGATAGTCTGGTTGGTTTTGTCTTTTTTACTGGTAACAATAATAGGTTTCTGATTACACATTGGTTCACAAAGCTGTCAGTGTCAATGTTCAGGACAGAACAAATCCCATCTGTGTTTTTCCACGCTATTTTGCCTCTGGTAGGAGTGAAACACAGGAAAAATGTACTGCTTTTATGGAAATTCCTGCAGTACTTCCTGAAGAATCATATTTTTTCTAAAAGCATTTTAAGCTTCTCTCTGGAGTTCTGTTCTGGTGATAAACCTCACAAATATTAAAGGTATAAACTCTTTTACAAGGGCCACATTTCTGTTTTAAATAATAGAGAATTTGATTAGAATAATTTACATGGAATCCCTTAGGTTTTATTCCTATTGTATCTCAACAGGGCTTTCCTTGTGGTAGCCAGTAGACACAGCAAGGCGACTCTGAAATCAGGATTTATTCTGATTAATTTTAGAGTAACATTTATATGCCAGGTTTATCATGTAGATCTGACAACAGCTACAAACCCAGCAAACACTCAGCCTGAGCAGCTGCTTCTGTGCAAATGTAATTTGGCAGTTTCCAGTCACTCACAAAATGTAAAAAGATGTTTCTTAGGAAAATCATTCATAGAGAGAAGCAATTTTTTTCCAGATTGTTTTGTACTCTGGAATATTTTACTGGACATTTCCTTCTGTGGTTCTGTTTAACAAGTGAACCTTTTCCTTTTTTTTCATTATACAATTGCCAAGTAATTCAAAAGTTTAAAAAGATTCTGAGCAGAGGTGAGCAGCTGCTTGGCTTGCTCAGTAGAAAACATCCTTTGAATCTGCTGGGATGCCTCTGAAGAGCTGCTGCACTGTGAGCTAATTACAGAAACACTCTGGAAATCATAGAAAATCACAAAAATCCTGTAGAAATCACACAGTTATTGCACTTTCTATTTGCTCCTCACAGACTACCAGAATGTCATTGTGCTTCCACAGCCAGAACTCCCACTTCAGCCACAGATCCTCAGTGCTTGAGCTGAGGAGGATCTCCTGGGGGCTGGTAGGATAAATCTCATGACACATCTGAATAATGCTGACTGCACCCTCCAGCAGGAGGGAGGGGTCAAATCCTTGGGGCTGGAAAATTTTTATGTTTTGTTTCAATGAAATGTCAAAAACCGGAATATTAGGACAAGTAAATGAAAAATACAAAACTTTAGAAGAGGTATGCAGAGATCTCCCCACTATGACTAATTAAACAGAAGACCAAAATTACTACTTCTGGGGAAATACAAATAATATTTGAAAATAAAAGTAAAAAGCAGTAATACTAAAAGCTCCTATACATCTTCATGGATGTGTATTTAAGACCTGAAAACAGCTGCTGCCAGTGGAAGTTATCAGCTTTTTTCTAAAATTAAACCAAGTCTGGAACAATGTTGATTTAAAGCCACTGGGACTTTGCTTACTAGTTTTGATGCTCTTGAATTTTATTGATTTCGTGTATTGCTACAGAAGAAATCTAATTTCATCTATAGAGGAATGAAGGAGTTATTCCAATGAAAGGCCAGTCATTCTGAAGAGGGCTGTGTCTTCTTTAGTATGAGAGGATAAGTAAGTGTGGTTTTCTGTAGTTAATATTTGAAAACAAGAACTTCCTATAAAGGAAGAGATAAATTCAAGACAAGATGATTGGTTTGGAACTTCCCTGTCAGTTTAAAAAATACTAAAAATATTCATATTGAACAACATGCTTGGGTTCCCAGCATTCTATATTTAAAGAAAGTTGTCTGGCTGATTTTAGCAAAAGCATTTACCTCCCATATTTATACCTCAGTAACCACCTGGAATGTGGGTCTTCATCTGCCAGTGCAAAATAAGGAGGAGTCAAAAACATCACTTGGTTGGAATTTTACAGGAAGGAATTTTACCACTCCACTTACCAAAAACCTTTGTCCATTTATGCTGTGCTTCCTCACGACTTTCTCACAGTCCTTATACTTTAGCTGTCGATGAGAAGAAGATGATTATTGCACCCTTAATTATAAGAATCAAAAAAGATACTCAAACATATGGCTGGCTTTGAGTAAATGCTTTCAATATACCTTTTTGTATTTTATGGCTGGCCTAAATGGCTCATTTTGTTCCATAAACATGGATTTTTATGACATTCTTCAGTGGACTTAAGGGTCCATTAAGGGACTTAATCCATTTAGGAACATGTCATTCCTCACGTTTACAAACCACCTCACAGCAGCCTGGCCCAAAGAACTATTTGAAAAACTGGATTATTGTGGGACTGACTGGGATGAGCAGCTGCAGAAGTAGAGCAAAAACCCAAAAATCCAGGAATACTAAAGCTGACTGATCCCAGCCACAGAATTCATTGTTGTGATCCAAAAGCTTTCATTTATGGATGGAAATCTCACTTGTTAATCCTGGAAATGATCTATAATATTTGTAAAGCTTTTCCACAGTATTATGTTTTCCAGTAGCATTTAGGACACAGATATGCTCTTTAGAAGTTGCTCGTGTACAGGTTGACCACAAAGCAAGACATGACTTTTAAACATTTCCAACAGTTGTCCTGATATAAATTTTTTTATTATTTGAGCAGTAATAGCGTAATGTAACAACACAATTTATGTTTTTGATCTGGAGTATTTCTGTTTCAAGTTGGTCAGGTCCATACCAGACAAAGTGACTGTTGAAGGCTTCGAGATGAAAGAATGACTCTTATTCTGTCTGAAACTTTAGTCAGTGGAAGATATGCAGACAAACCACCCTGTGCTGCTGGGATAGCTCCCCTAAAGTAGAGAAGCTCTTACAGGGAGCTTTATGTCCTGTGTAATTCTAACCCATTTTTTCATTTTAAGGTGTAACATTGTAACTTGGTGTACGTGAGAACGGATCCAGGAAACAACCGAACAGCAGAGAGGATATTTTTAGGAGCCACCTTCAATTGTTCACATGAAGAAACGCACCTCACTCTGGTAAATATTTTAGGATACAGATTAAAATTTTTATGCAGACTGAGGACTTAAACCTGTAAATAATTTCTTTCATACAGTGAGTGCTATCGTGATGTTACCAGCACAAGTCTGTATGCAGAGAGAAGCAACACATCACTGTCATTGAGACCTAATCTCAGTCTTGAAGTAATTGATTAAAAAAGCTGTTCAGCTATTAAAAATAAACCTTGAAATATCCCAAATATGAACCACTTTGCTTTTTCTAACCCCTCCCCCCAAAAAAATTCAGAAATTATTTGAAAATTTGGTTCTTCATCAGTTCATTCATTCTCTGAGTTTATCTGGGGACAAGATCTGGTTACAGGTGGCCAGAGCTGGCTGACTTGGGTTGACGTTCTTGTCTTACCCAGATTTTTAGATTACTTAAACAGCTTTTGCCCTGATTTAGCTCCCCAAGAGTGGAATGCCATTATCTCTATTCTGGAGAGCATCTCGATCACTAGAAGGGAGGCACTACAGATAAATGTGCATTCAGTTATGGTAGAACTTACAGTTGACCCTTCTGGAATATTACTATCAGATCTTTCAGAAAGCCGTTTTTCCCTTCCTAATTTCTTGGAAATGGTGGTCCAACTTCCCCCTGCACCGTTGTTGCAGTGTTTTTCGTACTTGTCTGAAGTTACGTGTTGATAATGATCTCATCTGTTCCATCTCCAGTTTTTGGTTTCACTTTCCTGTGCCACTAACTCCTGCACCCTAAAATTAGGGGCGTATAAGTAGTTGGCAGTTTCACTTCTCTGGAGATTTGGTAGACACAGAGACTCTGTGTTTGATCAGCTCATCTTTATTAAGTAGTTCTGCATTCTACTATCAAACTTGCCTCAACTCCCCAGATAAGACTCTCAGAGTTATAGGAGCCATTGAAAAAAATAAACTTCATGTTATTTCAAAATTAAGCCTGAGGTGTTCCAAGTTTTACAAGTCTAGCCATGGATGTGATTAACAAAGACATTCTGAGACTCATTTGTTACACCAAACAATTTGGAAAAAAAATACCACTTCTGAAAATCATTGAAGATGAAACAGAAAACTTGTAATCTTCACACCTTAGTGCCTTCCGCAGCTGTTAATGTGTGTTACACCAACCAGCATTGTAGTGCCATGAACTGACTCTCTAACTAAGCCACGAGCTTCTCTTATACCCAATTTAAAAACCCCTTTCAGATGCATTTTCACTGACCAGTTGAGCTCAGCTTCTCATTTGAAAGCGGTTTTGCTTTTAGTTCTGCAGTGAGCTTTGCCCGTTGTAAAATATCTGAATTTAGCCCAACCCAATGTTACAGCAGTTTGCTCCTCCATCAGACAAAGACAAAACACGGCCAAACTCACCGTCCTGAAATATTCTGCCAAGTCATCTGGGTCCCAGGTGAGCACGTCGGAGCGGTAGGGGACGTTCCGCAGGTCCATGGTTGGTTTGTTCCCCAGGCAGTCAGGGAGTGTTCATTGCCCTGCTGCCCGTGACACCGCCATGGATTCCCTCTGCGTGGCCACCTCCAAGGAATTCCTTGCCCAACCTCCAGCTGCTTCTGTCAAGGAAGTGTTCTGGTTAATTCAAATTATGCTGTGAGTTCGTTCCAGAGAGACACTGCTTCCTCTGGCACAAAATGGTCTCTTCTCAGAAAAGTTTCAGCTAGTCAGCTTTACCACTTCCTTTCTCGGGGTATAAATAAGTAAACAAGGAAGCACAGCAGAGGGTTGAAAATGCTCTGCCTGCTACACAGAAGTAAGCGCCCATGGACCCTAATTCCTTGTAATTGCATACATAAATATTTATGTATTTACTCACATTATACATGCATAAAAATATTGTCATATTATCTGCATAGGTGTGGGTCACTCTTCTGTGCAAGTCTAGTCCAGGTAAGTCCCCCCAAAGAAGAGAAACTTCTTTAATTTACCTCAGTACCTGAAATATCCTTCTTTGTAAAGTTAAAGGTTATTGTCGGAGCTCTATATAATGAGGAACTAATGAATTAATGATAGAATTACAGTCAGCATCCCTTCAAATAAAGAATCACTCAGTGAAACTAAAAATGTACAAGTTTAGATGAAAAATTATTATGTTGCCATTATATCAGTAGTTCATTTTTTGACTACATCCTAGGAGGATTTTTGTATCTGAAAAAGAATCCATAAAACCATATTATTACCACAGGGACATGATAGACTTTTATCTGTCCTGTACAACCAATTCAGGCACCCTCCTATCAGCAGGTCCCTTTGCTGAGATTACATTCAGTAATTCCAAGTCTATCTGTTTTTTAAAAACAGCCAGCATGTCCATTTTCCCTTTTCTTGTTGTGGAACCTCTCCCAGAGCTGTGCTGGTATGAATCTTTGGGCTCACTCCTCCCTTAGACTGCACAAAAGGTGGTAATTTCTGACCTTCCCTGGCTAGTAAGAGTAGGTGCCTAGTTCTGAAGCACTGGGAAGGAAAGTTCCTCTTCTTTTTATGGAGAAATGAAATGCATCCCTCTTGTCTCCAGTCACTGACAACCTCCTAACCTCGTGTCTGCAATCTGCAGGTGTGTTGCATATGAGTGCATGTATTTGAGATCAAACCTACCAGTCTTCACAGTAAGAGCTTTCCTTTTGAAATCCAGAGTCTGATTTAGAGTAGCTCACTTTTTTCTGGAGAAATTCTGATAAATTATGGCAGCATGGTATTTAAAACTCTCTGAAATTAAACTGCTGTCACAGCTGTTCTAAGAAGTAAGCATTTATCAAATACATGCTACAGCTGTGTTTTCTGGGTTCTTACTTGAAATTACCTGTGTGAATCATCTGAGGCATGTCCTGACATTATCACAGAAATATTATCACCTCTAGGTCTGGGGATGAAATAGGACTAAATGAACTGGTGACAAAGAATCCCCAAAGGAAAAGCTGCTTTTCTGGTGCACTGTCAGCAGTGGTAAAGGGGAGGGTACATAACTACACCTCAGACATCCCATCACACCCCCTGGATTTCACAGGGAGACAGGAAGAAGCCTGTGTTAAATTTCTAATTGCTTTTTCTAAGATGTGTTTCATTACCTTCTAATCTGGTTTCTATCCCAAACCCAGTGTAGCAGATCTAATTGCAATTGTGTTACTCCTTATTTGTACTAATATGAAACAAATTAGGTCAAAATTTATGCTGGTGGTGTCATAGGAGACTTACAGTATCGTTCATTCTGATGCTGAGAAAAGAGGAAATCAGTCACCTCTAAAGTCGATCTCCCAGTCTCAAGAGCAGCTAACACAGAAACTCTAACACATGTATCTATTATTATTTGCTTGCATCCTGTCTGTGGCACTGAGTACATCATAGCTACGTGCAGATTTCATGCATTTTTTGCAAAACCCTGCTGCACATGAGCTTGAGCTCTTTCTCTACAACTTCTTTTGGAACATCATAAACACATCGGATATGGTGCCCCAGTGAGGCTTACTGAGGAAACACCACTTTCTGTTTTCTATATTTGAATTTTCAGATATACTCCTACAGCAGCTGGCAATCCCATGAGATGGATTTCAAGCTCTTAGATTTTCAAAAGCTGAGGAACACTGACTTTACTGCTATTATCAGGTACATATCTTTCTATTGAGACTTTTTTTCCCCCTCTTTTTAAAGAACTAGGTGTTTCAAAGGTATTTTGTAGCCTGCAGTGACACAACCTTCACACAAAAGAAGTGTCTCCTCAGTTACAGCTGCCAATGGTACGTTCTTTCTGATGCAGTGATGGTCTGGTGACTGATGTTTGAAAATGTGAGACTCAAACCATTTTAGGTAATACAGGGAGGAAATTCACATTGCTGATGTTCTGATGCCTTCAAAGAGCAGCAACGTTTTCCATTTTCTCTCATCTCTCTCTGGTGATCTTCTGTCCCTGTTTTAAGTGGAGTCAAGGGCTTACTTTGAACTACGTTCAGAAGGGTTTATTCTTCTATAATAACTCAGGTTATGTGTCCATATCCCTAGAGCCAAACAAAAAGAAGTTCAAACCTTGTAAGAATTTCGTCTTCATGTTCACCTCACTCCCAAAGCAAAGTGGATCCTTATGGAGTGGTTTACGTTTGTCCTGCCCAAATTTGTTTTCCAAAGACCGGGGGAGGTTCTTCCTTTTACCGTGGAAATTTTTACTCTAGACAGCCTATAGTTCCCCTTTTAACATGACATGCCCAATTCCCAGGCTGTATTACCTGCCTGTAACTGTGAGTCTGAAATGTCAGCGTTAATTTGGTGCTCTGCTGAGCCAGACCAACAGGAAGGAGAGGTTTTGGATGTGTGGTGGACAAACCTCTGACCATAAGAACAGCCTTGATGCTGAGGGGGTTCAGATATTTTCTGAAATTTCAGATATTTTCATCACCCACCTGGGAGGATGAGCACAACAAACTGACCTTTGCTTAGCAACGAGCTGGGTTCAGAGCCAGGTAAGGGAGATAAGGGAAGCAGAACCTGTGAGATGGGATAATGCTTTTTTACTATGTTAATGTCTTCCCTTACACATCTGGCTCAGGTGTTAATCTCCCCGCCTGGGGAAAGTACCAGGATATTCACATTCACATCTAGGGCAATTTGAAAAAGCAATATACAGGAATGGAACCTCGAGGCTTCCTCCCCACCAAGCCCCACACTGGTGACTGGCAGTGCAAGAGCAGGGATGGATGGACCCTGAATATGACACTTTTTAATGGGAACAGCAGCAGCTGAGATAAATACTAACCAACCCACCTGCCTCTGGAATGTATGGCTTGAATAAAACTGAGACACTGGCTTCAAATCCAATTTCACACAAAGCAAACAGCAACAAAAAAAGTGTTCTCTATAGGAACTCAACCCTCAGCAAAGATTTTCCTGGATGAAAAAAAATATACATACTTGAAGAAGCATTTTTTCCATTGCCAGTGAATTGTGTTACTCTGAGCAGGTATCAGGATGGAGTTTAGGCAATTCCAAAAGGCCTGAAATCCTAAAATACAGCCACTGTAGAGCGCAGCTGGACTCTACTCAGAAACCAAAGAGAATCAAATATCTACTAAAGTCCTGTAAAAAATAAGGCAAGTACTTAGAGATATTCTAGCAAGAGCATTTTGCTCAGGTGCATGTTTTATTCCACTCTGTTTGAGTCATAAGTGACATAACGCATCTGGTTTCTCCAGAAATGCTGCAAACAAATGCAGAGAACACTTAGGAGACCTCAGCAGAGCCGTCTACTGAGGAAAGACTGAAAAAAAATGTTTGCTAAGTCTGAGAAAGGGAAGTTGGAGATGAGGGAAGGAAAAAAAGGAGATAAACTTTGTGACTCTGGGTGATAGCAGTCAGTTGTTCTCATGACTTGTGAAGGGCTCTGCTAACAAGAAAAGTTGCTGCAAGCTTGAGGAGGAACTGGGGACTGAATAACTCTCCTCCAGTATTTGGGCTGCTCAGTGCAGTTCAGCAGCTCAGTTCAGGAGCTGCCAAACAGGGTCAGCTGTACTGTGACACAGAAGGGGCCAAAAGGACACCTGGAGATGATGTTCTGTTTTGGACATGACCCTTCTGTACCAACAGTGTCTTCCAGGTACAGAACCCTGCCAGTGAACACGCTGGGTTTATACCTGAGGTTGCCAGTTTGACAGAGCCAGTGGAGCTTAAGATAAAGATGAAGCAAGTTAAAACCACACCCTTTAGTCTGGGCTAACTGCTCAAACCCTTTCCACCTGTGCTGTCAAAAAGCAGATTTCCTCCCCCAGCTCCAGGCCAGCCTGCTGCCCAGGGGGAGCTGCCAAGACCTTGGCTCTGTAAGGCTCCAGTGACTCCCAAGGGTTTTTTCCACCAGCCCAGCTCCCTTTGGCTGTTACAGCTCCTGCTCTGGCTCCCCCCAGATCCCTGTCCCCCCTGTCCCCACTGCGGGATTGGGCTGTGCTGGGGAACCTCCCACCTCCACTGGAAGCCAGAGTCTGTGAGAGCTGCTGTCCCTGGATGGAGCTGAAGCCTGAGGTATTCCCATTCAGTGCTTCTACAGCAGGCTCTCTATTTGCTTTGCCTTCTTTTGGGTTTTGGAAGTGCTTTTTTTTCTGGGTTTTTTTTTCTGGTTTATTAAAAAAAACCCAAAATGTTCTCTTTCACCAATGATGCCAGAACAAAAGTTATTATTTTTGTTTCATTTATGTTTTTTTAACAGCAGTATTTCAAGTCTGTCTAACTATTCTGACAGGTAAAGATATGATGATTATTTTAATTCAACCCATTTTGCTATTTTAATCAAATGAACTATTGGCATCCATGAGCAGCTTATTGTCGCTGACATTGTTTCTCAGTGATCTTTTATTCAGTCAAGCAGTTGTTTTCTAACCTAAACAAAGCTACTTTGTAGCTTCAACTCTACAGAAACTTGCAGAGTTTATACTGTAAACTGGTTGCCAACATGGGATTTTGGTCATTGTTGCAGTTGCAATGTTCCAGTCCATACACAAACTCAGAACTGGATTCTGATCCTAATAGATTTCCAGTTCTCTAAATATTTCAGCTTGCTGACCAGTAAGAAAAGCACTTGTGATTTGGCAATGCTGTGAAAAATAAAAAAAGCTTCTGCAGCTTTTTCACTGACATATACTCATTTCAGAACTTCTCAGGAAAAGATTGTGTCAGTCCTGAAAGTTTTCAAGTGTGTATTTCACAGAGCAGAAAATACACAGGTGACTCGGAGAAAACTGCTGCTAGTCAACATCATCTTGAGTATAGTTTTGCTTTTAATGTTAGTTTTGTTTTCAATCTTTATGTTCCTCTCTGTGACTGGCCTAGATTTTCCAAGGAGCTGAACTGTTGAACACCCCATGCTTTTCAACTTTTCATTGTCATGTTCAAAATATAGTGTATTCATAAGAGGCTTATTTTTCTTATAAAAAAGCATTTTGCATGTGTTTTAAATTGCACATGTACTGTACTATGAGTGGACTTAAGACAACTCCTTTTATCCCCTGGTTCATTATGAAGGAGGGCCAGCACAGGTCAAAAGTACTTGTCCATTGGAGCAGTCCTGATCTGTCAGGGCTCTTCTCTGAGATGTGGATTAAAGTAACAGCAGAGTAGGATCTCACCTCAATCATATCTTCCCATTCACATAATAGAATACCTGCAACTACTGTTTTCCAGACAAAAGTCAGAGGATTAAAATGGATAAAAATATATTAACGTTTTTGACTTATATCTCCATCCAACAAATAAAATTTGAGGTTGCGTAGGAGAGAAGATTCAGTCTCATTTTGCCATCTAGTGGCAACACTTTGGCTTTCTGAGATGCATTTCAGAAAAGCAAGCTGACGTTAGCTAGAGATGGGTATGAGTTACTAATTCTTTTGAAAAATCAGTCATTTTTCTACTTAAAATATTGGGAAGCCTATTTACATTTTATAGCAGCACTGCACAATTAGGCGCATTGCTAAAATGAATTTTCATTTGCAGGTACTTGGGTGAGCAGGGCCTATTTCAGTAGTGCAGTGTTCCGTCGTGTCTTTATGAATCTGGATCACTAGTGACTTTTTCCTTGTGGATGTTGTGGTTTGAGAAGACAGGTGTCTGCTAAGGAAGTCAGGAGCCTCCCTTGGAATGGAAAATGTAAACCCCTTCCCTCTGAATTATTATAATTTTGAAATTAAGCGGGGTCTTGTTGCAAGCATGACATGAAAGAACGACACCATCAGGTTGAGAAGTGAGGAGCAAATGAGAAAGTTTATTATGATTTGGGGTTTAAATAGGGTTTGGAGTTTGATCAAGGATTGGGGGATGAAAGGACCACCTTTCTGACCCCAGTGGTCAACTCAGAAGTCCATCACTTTGTCCTTCCCCCTGGAAAGGAATGCCTTATTTATCAAAACATCAGTCTTTGTTTATGTTTAAATCATAACAAAGCTCCAGTAGAATGAGAA